>OY757933.1:69763740-69768740 GCA_963585895.1 Sepioteuthis lessoniana | reverse complement strand
CGTCTGTGGTGAGGTTCCAGTTCTAATGCTTAGGAGATTGTAGAGTAAATCTTGATTGCCATTACTTCCAGGGCCACTCTGATCCGAATTGTTTGTACCGATCAAGGTTGTATCTATGGGTCAAATAGATATAATTGAGGATTATTTACACTAGATAGGGATACTTGAGACCATATAACTTTGGGCAAATTATTAATATTAAGAATGACTATTTGAACGGATATTTGAGTTCAGAATATTATTATTTTTAGGTTCTTGAAACCATCTAAGTGAGAGGAATCCCCGTTGATTGAAATACCGGACTGCAGCCTCGAAATAAGCAAGTTCGATCTTCAGTCATGTAATTACGTTCACTTTTTGACTTATACTCTTGGAAAGGCATGAAGTCTTTATCTCCCAGCTATGAGTTAAATAGTACCACTACTGGTCTTCTATAAGGATGGCTTAAACAATAAATAGTTTTATGCCATTAGAAAAGCAATTAAAATAAACTAAGCCATAAAATTGTAAATTATTTGGATTTAATGGTAATACTCGGAACCCCATAACAGTTTGGAGACAAACCTTTATTATTAAAGAACTACGTATGAACTCTCTGCGCAATGCACCAACTTTAAGGAATTTTGGGATCTTCTAACACACATGTTTTGAAGTTGTGTATTAGATGGGGATATTTGGAGCCAAAAATGTATGTGCAAATTATCTTTATTAGATAGAAATACTTGATATCGTCGAAGTCCGTACAGACAAATGATAATTTTTAAATAAAAAGTGAAGTCTAAATTTGTAATCACACACTCAAAGAGTGCGCAGGATCGCCTCGTCTGTCATGTTCTTGGGGTCCTTACAAGTTTCGGGTCTTCCAACATCATACTTGCTCTCCCAAGTGACCCTACCGAAACTATTATTCCGGCAGGTGATCCTCCTGTAAAAAGTTCGCCAAGTACGCAATACTACACAGCACACACTTGAAAAGTCAAAATGCTACTGCTATCGAGCTTTAAACTGGAAGTGGGCAATGAGAAACGACATACGTCACTTCCCTCCAATCTCGACGAATTCAAAAGGTAAGCAATCACTTGTTCGTCTTCTTCTTTTGGATCTTGTAGGAGTATACTCACACGTACTGAGCAAGGTTTGGTTCAAGATAACAGGTAAGAAAATTCGAACAAACTCCTAAAAAGTAATGGAACATTAGAAATGTAATTCTGATTATTACCAGTCAGTTACAAATGGATCAAAACAGTTTATATATCATTAAACTCGTAAACCAGGACAAATAAAACAGAATACCCCTTTCATACGTGCGGGAGGGTGTTATATATTGACCATCGACCGAGCCGTCAATCAAGAGATGCACCTGTGTAAATAAGCGGAAGAACAGCGGAAGCAGGTGGACGTTAGAAAATAATATAACCAGGTCCCCGGGCAGTTGGAGTCAGTTGGAGAAAGTATGCCGAAGTGAGAACCAGCTTTGGGCCCTTAGTGACCCCCGGTTGAGCAACCCAAGCAAAGATGCGAAAGAAGTGCTGCTATGGTCGAGGAAGTACTTGGGTCAATATAGCAGTCCGTCCTTATCTCCACTCATTTCTCACACACAACAAACGTCACTTTTTCGAAGATAAAGTGCGAGAGATTATATTTTTATTAAGAAGTGTATTCGTTCGTTATTGAAGTCGTCATTATCATTTCATTATGGTTGTGAGTATTCAACAAGGGGACCTTCTAGAATATCTTGTAAAAATCACAAGAAATTCTGGTTTCGATAGAAACAGAGTAAATAGATATTTATAAAAGAGGGAACTTAAAGTAAATTTCAAAATCAAAAAACAATTGTCAGCTGGTACTTAGGAATACACCGACAGCACCTCTGTGAAGGGATAGGGACAACCACCAAACAACGAGTGTCGTAGATATAACTCTAAACCATCTCATGGTAAGGCGTAAGTCCTAGAGTATTAGGGAATCTGGAGCATGCTTACGTTGCCATTAATTCTAGGTCTACTCTGACCCAAAGTAATAGTCCTTATTAGGATCCTATCATTGAATCAAGTAGAAGTAGCGTTCTGGATATGACACTAAACCAACTGATGGTGTGGCTGCAGTCTCGGATCTTTGGAGAATGTGAAATAACCCTGCACTGCAATTATTCCAGATCTAATCTAACCCGGAGTGTGTAGCAATTATAAGGTTTCTGTAAATGGGTCAAATAAAACTAGCGTTCTGAATATGACAGTGACCATCCGATAACAAGGCTCCTGTCTTGGATTTTGGGGGAATGTGGTGAATCCCTTTATTTCTAATACTCCTTGGTCCACACTGATATTTATTGATTGAAGTCTTATCTAGGGGTCAAATAAAACTAGGGCCCAGGATATGAAACTAAACCGCATCTCATCATGAGGCTTAACTTCTGGAGCACCCCTTAATTGCCATTACTTCGGGGTCCACACTGACCAAGACAAGCAGTATTTATCAAAGATTTATCTATGAGTCAAAGAGAACTATCTAAGAATTTACAAAACTTGGAAGTTGACTATGTACTATACTTGGAACAATTTAACTGTGTGCAAAGAAACTAGTCCTGCCTCGTTAAAAATATTTTGCAAAGACTTTATATATATCATCATCATCATGTCGTGCTGGTAGCACAGATATTCCTGACCCTCTCTCGCCACTTTTCCCTATCGTTCATCGCCTCTGGCAGGTCTTCTGGACTACATCCCGTATCCTCACATAGTTGCTGAATGTATGTTCGTCCTGCTTTTGCTCTGTCTTGTGTGGTGGTCCATAAGAGTACATCACTTATGATTTCTTCCCTGCTTCTCCAGCAGTGTCCTGCATGTCTGGTTCGCCTAACTTGAATAGTTTTCGTGATAGGAGGGAGGTGTAGCACTATGTGGTTAGGCCGCCAAAGCAGACGAGTCTGTTTTGGCGCGAAACCAGACAAAGGATTCTTGGACATGAAATCTCACCGTATCCGGAAGTGGGAAGGGGACGCGAGAGAGGAGTTGACGACGCGACCGAGCAGAGAGCAGTTGCGGCTGGACAGCAGAGAGGCAAGCAGCAGAAGGCAGTTGGCGTGGAAGAACGGACAGGGGCAGTCAACACCAGACACCGGAGCAGAAAAGCGAGGCAGCATGGGATAGGGTCCAGCGACAGGAGTCAAGATGAGTCTGATTCCAGTAGCATTGTGGAATTTTCGCTTGTAACCCACGCTAGCGATAGTCCGCACATGCATATAGTGTTGCAATACCTTCCTCTGCCCTTGGTGAACCCCAAGCTTTGTTCGTGTTTGTTCGTTTGTCCTTCTATTTTCTCCGTTCCCTCAATCGTATTCTTGTGTGGTGGCAAGAAATGTGCGTTGCCCCCTCGAACCACTAGTTGATCACCGGCCGGCTAAGAAGTAGAATGGTTAGAAGACAGAGATAATGTGGTGGGGTGAGGGGGTAACGTTTGCAGAGGTGGCCGTACAGTTGGTGTCTTGTGGGGTGTTGCCGCCAGGACTTGTTCAAGATTGCTAAAGGCTACGGGTGTGGAGTATTCGTTTAGAATATATGAGAGATCTCATAAAAAATCTATGGGAGTGCTCAAAGTATGGCTATTATTACATATACCTTTCATAATGTACATAAGGAAAATTACATACAGGATGTATATAATGTAATGTAATTAGAAGAAACCTCAACCACGGTAAAAGTTCCATTATAAATTTATTTCGACGAAGAATATTATCTTCGCCTCTTCAGATGTTATATACTTCCAGAAGAAGTGTGTATGTCATCTGTTTGAGGTTTCTTCCAGTTACATTATATATATACACACATATATATATATGAATATATATATATATATATATATATATATATAGATAGATAGATAGATAGAGAGATAGATAGATTTTTGTGTGTGGTGGGGTATAAATAGAATCTAATGTTAAATAATCTACAAGTGAAGATTTGCCATCAACCAACCAACCAACCAACAAACATTATCATCATCATCATCAAGGAGTGTCCAGGGAATGTGTTCCTTTGACTTTTTCTAACCCTGCATCCCTATTCGCCCTCACTAAAGACAAATTCTCTCGACAGCATTTCGTGTCTACGCAGAGCTGACGAAAGCTGTTTTTCTTGTCGGCCAACCATGATTTGTCCTCGCGTAGGAGCTCCTACATGAACGTTGCGCATGAATTTATCCCAATTTTCCATCAATGCCTCACATGCTTAACTCGTTTTACTTGTATAGTTTCTGAGATGGGTGGAAGGTGACCGTACAGCAGCAGTTTTATAGGGTTTTGATTCCATCTAGCTTTTCCTCAAAAGAATAAGTTAGAGTCCAAGTGATGCAGCTATACCGTAGTATTACAGCTTGGAAGAATTCTCATTTTCTGACTATTGTTCCGCAACCATTAGTTTCACATATTTTTTTATAAAACAGAAGACGTATTCATCAGATAAAACTTATTTGTATCATTTATTTTTTCTGCGTGAAGTGGGAGGCGTTGTTTAAGGTACAAGGACTTTGTGTTAATCTGGCAGGAGAGTTCTTTTCATTTACTCCAACAATTAAGCAACGTGCACATGCAAACGGGACGTAGTATAGAATTTGACTAGAGTTGTACACGGCATTACACTAAGAATTCGATGATAGTTGCATATTGCATACCACTAGGAATTCGACTAAAGTTATATATGGCACAAGGCAAATAATCCGATTATAGTTTCATGTAGCAGAATACTAGGAATTCGACTAGAGTTGCATATGGCACATCACAAGGGACTCAACCATCATTGTTCACTGCAGGTTGCTAGGAATTTGACAATTGCTGCATATGGTACAGGGCAAATAATTTGCAATCAGATCAAAATAAGAAAAAGTTTATACTTTCCCTCAGCAAAATATTAGAAATTCAACCACAGTTGTATGTGATACAAAACTAGAAATTCGACTACAGTTGAAGATGGCACAAGGCAAAGAATTTGACAATTGGTGCACAC
>OY757933.1:69733740-69758740 GCA_963585895.1 Sepioteuthis lessoniana | reverse complement strand
TTGAACCCCGGTCTCCCGTACCATTAGTGAACACTATACCCGCTAGGCCAATAGGAACTGTAATTGTATTCTTTATGGTCTAATTTAGTTAGATAATCAAATCAAGATAACTTGGTTAAGAAAACCGGGCGTCCAAGCTGTTCTTTTCCTTGATTACACCCCTTCTACCTCAAATAAAATAAACATAATAATTCAATTTTAAGTAATATTGAATACTATTTCCTAAATCATTCCTGTTCTATAATGATTTACTTTTGTCCAGATAGAATTTTCAACCCAGGGCAGTACTGGTTTTCTTTTTCTAATATGATTACTTCTACTCAAAATGAAATGAGCTCGAAAGCTTTTTGTAGCAATTATAGATTCAGCAGTCTTAAAAAAACGTTTCTAAATCAAACGCATGGGATGCACTAGCCTTAACCATGGCCGTAACCGATCGTATTTGCAAATAATGGTAACGAATTAGCACTATAGAGCTACCAGTATCACTTGCCAAAGTACATTCGTACCACATAGGTGACACTTTAAAATGTTGGAGGTATTTATGTTGCAGCCTGTCTAAAGAAAGTATGTCTGCCCGTACCAACTAACGAGCTCTGTTTTGAGAGCAAATCAACATTTCTTAGCACTTGGCTGGGGTAGGTTAGGCCCACTGCCGTCGTCTTGGAGCAATTTGAAAAAAGAAAAAAATTGAGGTGGGTCAGTTTTGCCTTCTCTTAAGAGAAGTCTTGCTTCAGGCTCGAACATCTTTCCTGTTTCGCTTAGAGCGGTGACGAAGGCAATAGACAGCGCAATGACTACTGGAAAAAGCATATATAATCACTAAATGATTGATTGAGTGAGCCAATCATTTGTTGCCTCTCAGTCAATTCGATTTGAGTATGTTAAATGTCCAATTCGTTCCTATCAATAAATAAATCTATTTTAGTCTGTCTGATTGCTATTTCCTTCAAGTCATAAAGTCGTTACCCTTTTATCTAGTAATATCAATACATACATACATATATATATATATAGAGGGAGAGAGAGAGTGAGAGAGAGAGTGTGTGTGTGTGTGGGCAAATATATCTGACACATTTGCAATCATTCTAGCTGGAAGTTGTTTTCACATATCTAATTATTTTTTTTCTTTCCAGATAAGGATAATATTTAAAAGTTTGGCTTGGTTTATTTACTACCCCATATATATATATATATATATATATATATATATATATATATATATATATATATATATATATATATATGCAGGCTAGATTAATTAACCTTTCGAAGTCCGAACTAGGCTCGATACTTGCAGGAGAAAAGTAACAATATAAGAACATACACGACTGGATGGGCAAGGTGATCCACTGGGTACTATGCTAGAAATTGAAATTTGACCATAAGAACAAATGCTATATACACAACTCAACATCTGGTTATGTATTATGACGTATATCTTTTCATTATGACGTCCGTATATCTTATAAACTGAGTTACCTTGAACAGAAAATGTGACAAGCCCTGTATGCGACATATGGAATCACTAAACCACTGTTTCGATCTTATCATTAGCTCCCCCAACTGGATATCGCACAAACGACTTCCAAATGCAGAGCCGAAACTCTGCCACTGAGTTTTTGATCCACACTGCGCGGAAATGATGCCAAATGAATAGTCATGGTAAATACGCGGCCATTTAACCTGATGGGTATCATGATATCCGTACTCTTTCACAAGATACAGTAACTTCCAGGGCTACATCTTGCAAATAGGATTGGAGATTCGCACCTGCATAATCATAACTGTATGTTGCGCGCAGTGCTCGCTGGATATCATGGTAGTAATGCTAATTATAATATAATTCATCAATTTAGAAATATATCATTGTCTATATGGTTTTGTTTAATGGCATATCAATCTTTGTAGGTTATTTAATACCAAAGCAATTATCCTAGAAGAACAGTAATGGTACTATTTCACCCATAGCTGGGAGGATAAGGGGGTTCATACCTTTCCCAAGGGTATTTGCACGAAAGTGAACATAATAAACGGACTCTTGTACGAACTCGCTTACTACGATTCCGCAGTCCATCGCTTTAACCATTACACAACGAGAACGCCCGGTTTTATTTTGACGTTTATATATTGTTTATTATGACATTTACATATTTAAATATAATTTTATGGCCTTTATACATTTATTACGGCGTTTATATATTTCCTTATTTTTATGACGGTTATACATTTATCATGACAGTTATAAATTTATTATGACAGTTATATATTTATATATTTATTATGGCATTTATGCATCTATATATTTATAAATTTTTATGACTTTATACATTCATCATAATATTTAGTGCCCGTGGTGTAATGGTTATTGTCTTAGGAAATGAACACGGCGACACGAGTTGAAATCCTGGGCAAGACTGATTGCATTTCACATAGCTCTAATACCCTTGGGAAAGGTATGAATCCAATTATTCTCCCTCCAGCTATGGGTAAATAGTAGGACAGACTGTGTTCTTCAGACTTGGTAAGGCAACTAGTCTAGGAGAAGGACAACTCTGAATTCAAACCTGTTAAACTCCGCTAAAAAAAACTGACCTTGTGTCATATCCTGCCTGAGCGAAGGGGTTGGTAAATATGATAATATTTAGTGTTCTCCAATGGTCCAGAAGATCGGGGTTCAATCCCAGGTCGAGTCATACAAAAGACTAAAAAGAGTGATACTTGATGCCGCCTTGCTTAAAACTTAGCATTATAAGGTACGGATCAAGGGTAAAGTGGAGCAATCTAGAGAATGGAGTAGCGCCCTCCTGTACACCTCGCTGTAGAAGCTATTGAAAAGTGTGCCTTCAGGTCACCCTCGATTGCTGTCGTTATAAATATTTGTATATTTATTCTGTCATATATCAATATATTTATAAATTGGTTTAGACCAATCGACTGAGGCTGTAGAATACAGCGACTGCATCTCTGTAAAGGGGTAACACTTCCCCTACGAGTGCCCTGGATGCGAAACTAAATAATATGATGGTGAGGATCCAGCACTGGAACTATGGGAAATATGGTGTAACATTTTATTGCCATTACTCCTTGGGTCCACTCTGACCCAGACTGATAGCACCTGATAGGGTCTTATCTATGGGTCAAATAAAAGTATTTGATATTAAAATTGTGTGTAAACAAATGACTAATGAGAAAATTAATTATTTGAAATAAAACTATTCGATCATTTAACTTTGTGTAAACAAATCACTAATGTTTAATTGAATTGTTTGGGATACTTGAACAATATTTCGAACCATTGAACTGAGTACAAACGAATGAGTAATGTTGAATAAATGGATTCGAGTTGAATAGCAATACTTGTAACAACTTCACTGTGTGCAAACAAATGATTAATATTGAACAGATTAATAAGTGTTAAATAGGAATAATTGAAATCATTTTACAGTGTAGAAACAATAGCAATACTAGATGGCAAACGAATTACTTCGAACAAATTTTAAAATGAAATTACCGACAAACTCACTTTTTTGATATTATTTATATCTATTCAAATGTTTGAAAACAAATGACTGATGTTAAATTGAGTCTGTTAGATAGCAATACTTGAAACCGTTAAACTGAGCAAACAAACTATAAAGTGCAAATAGGGTTATTCGTATTAGATAGCAATACTTGAAACCATTAAACTGAGCTAACAAACTATGAAGTACAAATAGGGTTATTCGTATTAGATAGCAATACTTGTAACCGTTAAACTGAGCTAACAAACTATGAAGTACAAATAGGGTTATTCGTATTAGATAGCAATACTTGTAACCGTTAAACTGAGCAAACAAACTATGAAGTGCAAATAGGGTTATTCGTATTAGATAGCAATACTTGAAACCATTAAACTGAGCAAACAAACTATGAAGTACAAATAAGGTTATTCGCATTAGATAGCAATACTTGTAACCGTTAAACTGAGCAAACAAACTATGAAGTGCAAATAGGGTTATTCGTATTAGATAGCAATACTTGAAACCATTAAACTGAGCTAACAAACTATTAAATGCAGATAGGGTTATTCGTATTAGATAGCAATACTTGTAACCGTTAAACTGAGCTAACAAACTATGAAGTGCAAATAGAATTATTCGTTTTAGATAGCAATACTTGAAACCATTTAAATGTGTGCTAAAAATGACCTCAGGCTCATATAAAAATGTTATCAAGAAAATGTGTATACAAATCATGTATTCAATATATATGTATTAGCTGAATTTGGCATTACAATGGTTGACATACCATAAAACTAAACCAAACCATATATTTATAATAACATTTCATTCCGACTGAGCTTCATCCGATAATTTGAAAAAAAAAATAGCGAAAATATTAATATCTTGGGGACACTTACAACTCTCCAAGATATAATTGTAACGCAATTAGGAACGCCTATGGTTATGAAATTTTAATAAGTGGAAAATAGAAAATGTTTTATAATTGTTATCTTAGAAATAAAAGGATTTCAAACTTAAAGTTGTGTATAAAGTAAAATATCGTATAGAATTTAATTTCAATCAAATTTTACATAAAAATTCGTTGATATTGGGGATATGTTTTTGCTATTTTAACCGTTTAACCCCAAGTCAAATTAAATGCATAATTGTTACAAATTATTCTTTAAGTTTTTGGTAATTTTATTTTGTTATGAGTATCATATGATCCTTATCTGACAAAAATTACCTGCCCTGTCGACTGGGGCTCTAGAATTAAACGACTGTATCTCTGCAGAGGGATACTCTCTGTCGCACAACGACACTAAGAAATCTGATGGTGAGGCTCAAGTCATGGTGCATTCTGGAACGTGAGGTCCGTATTCATTGCCTTTATTTCAGGTTCAGCTTTGACTTGGAGTGGTAGTATCAGATAGGATCCCTCCTATGGGTCAAATAGAAGAATCTAATGATTTACTCTACTTGACACCATTTACGTGTGTACAAATAATCGATAAATGTTCAATTGATTTATTAGAATTTAATAGCTTTTGTACTTGTCTTTAATTTAATCACCTGAAGAAGGCCAAAGGTGAAATTTTGCCGAAACGTAGTGAAAGAAGAAACAACACAAAAACTACCAAGATGAGGAAAAAAAGTCCGCAATAAATAAAAATTAATTCTCAGATTGATAGCTTTTCTTGAAACAATTTACAAGTGTGCTGACAAAGGATGACATTTCTTTGTTTGTTTGATGTCATATCAACCTTTTAGGGTTATTTAATGCCAAACAAATTCTTCTAGAAGAACAGACATCATCATGTCGTGCCGCTAACACGGATATCACTGACACTCTCTCGACACTTCTCCCTATCGTTCATCGCCACTGGCAGGTCGTCAGGGCTACATCCCGCATCCTCACTTAGTTGCTGTATGTATGTTCGAGCTGGTCGTCCTGCTTTTGCTCGGCCAAATGTGGGGGTCCATAGGAGTACATTACTTATGAGCTCGCCCTTGCTTCTCCAGCAGTGTACCTTTCTCAAAGGTATTTCTCCGAAAGTGAACGTAATAGCGCGACTAGAGTTCGAACTGGCTGACAACGATTCCGTAGTTCAGCACTTTACCCAGTATACCACGACCCCCCACCAAAAAAAGGATGTATGCCCAATTGAATTATTAGTATTTGATAGCATTACTTGAAACGATTTAACTGTGTGCAAACGGATAAGAAATGCTGGAAAAAAGTTTTTAGTATTAGATAGTAATACTTGAAACGATTCTATTTCCCAGGTATGGCAATAAACGTCATCTAATGGTGAGACTATTGTCTTGGAGTTTTGGTAAAGTGGAGTGCCTTTTCATTACAATTTATCTCAGGTTCAGTTTAATCCAGATTGGTAGTACTTGTTAGGTTCTCGTCCATCGGACAAATAGAATTGATCAATCTTTAACTTAGGATTATAATTGCTGGTTCTTTAAAACCATACTGATATGCACAAGTTATTTGTATTAGATAGGAATAATAGATAAATAGAATTACGAATGGGGGTGTCCTTGTAGTGTGATGGTTAAAGCGATGGACTGCTGAATCCTAGTAAGTGAGTTCGTACTCCAGTCGCGCTAATACGTTCACTTTCGGACAAATACCCTTAGGAAAGGTATGAACCCCCTTATCCTGCCAGCTATGGGTTAAATAGTACCACCACAACTGTTCTTCTAGGAGAATAACTTTGAAATAACCTACAAAGGTTGATATACCATTAAACAAAGAAATCAACCAAACCAACTAGAATTACTAATATTGAAAGAATGCTTGCAACCATTTAACTGTGTACAAAAATGATT
This sequence comes from Sepioteuthis lessoniana, assembly GCA_963585895.1. Classification (NCBI taxonomy): domain Eukaryota; kingdom Metazoa; phylum Mollusca; class Cephalopoda; order Myopsida; family Loliginidae; genus Sepioteuthis; species Sepioteuthis lessoniana. The sequence goes on along the minus strand of OY757933.1, from coordinate 69,752,414 downwards.
GCCATGTTCGCTGTGGCTGTAGACTACACCCACTGCTTCTTGACAGAGGGGTGAGACCCCAACAACGAGCATCCTGATATGACACAAAACAGGCTGATGATTAGGTTCCAGAAATGCTGCAGCTTTGGGGAATGCAGGGTACATCTTCACTACCATCGCTCTCAGGTCCTCTCTGGCTCGGAGTGGTAGTACCTAATAGGGTCCTATCTATGAGTCCAATAGAACACAACTGTGTACTTATGCTAAACTGAATTGCTTGTAATAGAGCTGTTTTGATATTTAAAATTCGTTCTTGAACTAAATCGAATTGCTTGAAATACACCTGTTCTAATATTTAAATTACAAAACTTAAACTAAACTGAGTTGTTTGAAATAGAAGTGTTTTTATGCTAAACTGAATTGCTTTAAATAGAACAGTTTTTTTGCATTGAAACTGTACTTACGCTAAACTAGATTGTTTGAAATGAAACCGTTTTGAGATTTAACTGTGTGTAAACAAAATCTACACTTACACTAATCTAAATTGTTTGAATTAGAACGGTTCGACTAAATTGAATAACTAGAAATAGAAATGTTTTTTTACAAATAAATTGTGTACTTATGTTAAACCGAACCGTTTGAAATAGAACTGTTTATTTGTATAAAAATAGATTTGGCATTAAATAATCTACAAAGGTTGATATGTCATAAACACAAACAAGCAAACAAACAAACAAACAATCCTCTTGATTTTTTCATTCAATACAATTTCCACGGCTTCAACTAGTTTTTCAGAAAACCTTCAAATCAATCTATTACCTCATTAATTTTTCATCCTATCTTTATAACTTATTCGGTCATCTTCTTACCCCAATATTACGTGATTAAGACAATTTTGTATTTTGTAGACCACCCCATATTTTTCACGGATAAAATAATTTTTGTGACGGGGAATCGCTTTTAAAACAATTAATAAAAACGCTTATGTTCTAAATAAGTGAATTTAACATCTGTTATATTTGTTTAGTTTTTGTTCAAACTAAATTGATTTTTATGGGGACTGAATAGTTTGAACAAATTAGTTTGAACAAAAAAAAAATAAAACAAACAAAAACAAACTATAACAAGCTAAAAAAAAGAAAACAAAATAAAAAAAAGTAGACGTTAATTTCCGAACAAACCCCAAAATATATAAACGGACCTAATGACTATACTCTATCTCAGTCGGAATAGCTAAAGCTTATCGCCACCTCCCAATCCCCCTTTCAGTGGATTATTCCATCTGAAATATAATTATATTAGATCAGTGTCCGACGGATTGTTTTAGTAACATAATTAAATCCATCACCGAAATTGGCCACCAAACAGTATAAAAGACTTTACCAAATCGGGATGACTGATTCTTGGCCAATTACCAAACTACTTATTTTTTTGGCAGTATGATTAGAATGTAATAGTTTTATCTGATAGGGTAGGCAAACTGCCCGTGCCGGATTCAGACGCACACATATTCATATACGCATGCGTATCTATCGATAGAATAAACCGTGTGATTCAACTGTTTTTCTTTCTTTCTTTCTTTCTTTCCTTCTCTCTTCATCCGTCCGTTACTAAGATGAGAGTGCGTTAGGATCAGATGTTTTAACTCCGGCGCTGCATCCTAGGATCAGAGTGTAGTAACGGAATAATTATATATATATCCAATTCGGATACTATAAGTTAAAATTTATTACCAAAATCTACAGCACAGAAACCACGTGCCTAAAGTTTTGAACATGTAAGAATTTTTCCAACCCTCTCACGATAGGCTGGACGTGACACCGGGTCGATTGTTATATGAAAAGAAAATCAATATTTGTACTTATTGATTTCATTTAGTGAGAAGGATGCGCTTGCCTTGCTTGGCACACACTGTCAACTCTTGGTCATATTTTGGACAAATGCAATTTACCTAACAGGTCTAGATCTAAATATTTGAAAGTGCTGAAAACTATTTTGCACAAGGTAGGAGTATTTTTTACTGCCTTTTAAGACTACAATGGTTACTTGTAAGCCACGCTAAGCCAACGTTTTGTGAATGTTTGCTGTTTAAACTGATCCGTATCTTATAATACCGTGTGTTAAGCTAGGCGGCCTCAAGTACCATTTTTTGAGTCATTGGTATGACTCGACCTAGGATTGAACCCCGGTCTCCCAGACCTTTGGTAAACACTCTACTCACTTGGCCAATGACCAAGTTTAGTCAGAATTGAACACATGAAATTGTAACGCATTTTTTCCAAGCAGTGGTCGCGTTAATACTACTATATGGATGCATCACATGGACGCTGATAAAGCGTATGGAGAAACAACTTGACATCAATTGCACAAGAATGCTACGAGCTGGGTTGAAAAAATCCTGGAGGCAACATCCCACAAAACAGCACCTGTACGGCCATCTGCCACACCTCTCGAGAACTATCTAAATTAGACGAACAAGGCATGTGGGACACTGCTAGAGAAGTATGGACTAACTTGTGAACGATGTACTCCAGTGGACCTCATCACACGGACAAGCAAGGGTTAGGCGACCTGCTAGAACCTATATACAAATACTCTATATTAATACGGGGTATAGTTTGGAGGACCTGCCGAGAGCGAAGGACAATAGGGACGAGTGAAGGGAAAATCATGCTAACGACACGCCATGATGATGATGATGATGAATTTGTATTCATAATAGATCTTATTATTCATGAGACGATGCATCCTTTAGAATGTGCATGTGTAATATATGTGCTTGCCTTGCGAATGATTACTAGACAGAGACTTCGATCCTTTTTGAGTGATCGATAATGTGGTGTATGAATGAATGGTATGAACTTACTACTACGAATACTAGAGAGATAATGAAATTGAATATAAGGGCAATGTTTCGGCAGGGATTAGAATCCGCCATATCCTCTCCGGTGGGGGGTAAGATATCTACTCACCAAAAAAAGAGTAAGCTGGGTGTGACACTAAACTACAACTGATGGTAAGGTTCTAGTTTTAGAGAATTTAGAAGTATAGGGTCCTCTTCATTGCCATTACTTGCAAATCCACTCTGACTCGTAGTGGTAATAGCATTTAGGAAGATATCTATGGGACGAATAAAGCTGTTTAAAAATTATTCGTATTTCATTGAATTGTCAGCTTAAAAAAGAAAGAAAAGAATCGGAGAAGACTTATGCAAAAGATGTAAATATAAACAATCAACGCGATTTCCTAACCTATACACATAAAATAAGCCTGGACAGGTTGACATGTTATTAAAATCAATGAATTAATCAATCAGTAACAACACTTATTCCCAATCTAATATACATGTGACCGCTTTTCAGTAAATTAGACAGATTTGTTCTAATTGGTTGGTTGTTTGGGTTTTATGGCATATCAACCTTTGTAAGTTATTTAATGCCAAATACATTTTTATGCAAATAGTCAGTTCTATTTCAAACAATTCAATTTAGCATTAGTACACAGTTTAATTGTCAAAAACATTTCTATTTCAAGCTATTCAGCTTCATGAAACAGTTCTAATTCAGCTAATTCAGTTTAGTATAAGTACAGATTTTCTTTCGACACAGTTAAATATCAAAACAGTTCTATATATAACAATTCAGTTTACTGTAAGTACAGTTTCAATTTAAAAAACAGTTCCAATTCAAATAATTCAGTTTAGCATAAGGATGCAGTTCAAATGTAAGTATGGTTTAATTATCAAAAACATTTCTATTTCAAGCTACTCAGTTTAGTCAATCAATTCAGATTAGCATAAGTATACCGTTAGTTCTATTTAACCCATAGATCGGGCCCTATCAGGTGCTACCACACCGAGCCAGAATGAACCTGGGAGAAATGGCAATGAAGGGGTGCTTTGTATTCCCCAAAGCCCCTGCAGTTCTAATTCGAAACCGTGCATAAATAAAAGAAATGTATCAAATCTAAAACTGTCTAAAACGAACTTACGATCAACAATTTCACTTGGGAGACTAAAAAACACCGTGAAAAAAACAACATACAAAAACTATTGATTCTGAAATGATTTTGTTGGGTAAATGATCCCCACTAACAAATTTATAATTGTACTGCACTTCCCAGCGTCGGCCCTAAATATACACATTAATTTTGTTTTACGAAAAAAAAAAACGGAATTATTCATTTTATGATTTATTTCATCAAATATCATTTAGGTCTCTGAACAGTGTCGCCTTTAACTGGTGACTTCAATCCTTGTTCTATACCATCTCATCAAATGAGGTCAGAGGTGAGAGTAACGAAAGATATAAAAAGGTTTTTCACTTAACAACCGCACTTAATAAAGTACATTTATCAGCTAAGGCTAAATTGTTGTTTGTGAATTTATCAAATCGTCCGCATGAGCATGATGTGACATAAGGTCATTTTTTATGCTGAGGCTAAATTGTTGTTTAAGAATCAATTGAATATGTCACCATCTTTAGTAGCAGTCATCTCTCGATGGCTGAGAGAAGAACACAGAAGCTTTCAGAGATAAAACGCCGTAATACTTGGATTAATGGTTCGAATTCGCTCCTTGAGAGGATAATTTTTTTGAAGAATTTTCATATCTCTATTTTTTATGAGATTAGAATTTTGGGAATTACTTCTTTTTTCATTTCTTTTCTTTTAAGATTAATTATTTAAATAAACTTAAATTTAGTTGTCTAATTTTCTGAGACGAAGCTCGTTGTTTTTTATCATTAAGGGTTTTCGGACTATTGTCTTCATCTTCAGGTATTTGTCGAACTCGGGAACCTTCACGGAACTTCGAACTACGTCCTTTATTGAATCCACGGGTGTCGCCTGTTCTGATTCCGTTAGCCATAAAAGGGTACAAGTGTTAAGTATTCCGTTATTGTTACTCACCTGCAGTCAGGATTGAACCTTCAACCTCCAAATGATTGTCTCCTTAGAAGCTTAGGGAACAAACGCCTATAACCGTTACGCCATGCTGGACAATTCAGAGTGTATTTTTGGGACTATAAACTTAATGTTCTTACTTGACTAGATTTACTACTATTTTGTATGATTATTTACCTGTGCTCATATTAAGATTTTTTTCACTCTGAATTGTCCAGTGTTAAGCAAGGAGGCATCAAGTACCATTTTTTGAGTCTTTGGTATGACTTGACCTGGGATTGAATCCAAGTCTCCCGGGCCATTGGCGAACACGCTAACCTATATATATATATATATATATAATCAACAGATTTTCATACAAACAAACGTGTTAATTTTTGTGCAAAGAGACAAGAGAAGCTGTAATTTTGGAATTTGTATTGGTATTTTTGCATTTATTAATCAATCGGAACTTTTGCACTCTTTTAAATATTTTGCAGATACTTTCACACACAATTTGATACGTAGCAAAGATTTGAAAGATCAAAATCCAAAATGATTTTAACAATCGTTTCCCTTTTAGATGGTTGAAAATACAATTATTTTAATCGATTAGATTCATAAATAAATCATTAACTTTAAAAAATCTCATTTCAGTCTAATTTAATCTTATAAATAGCAATAAAAAATATACACCGGCAGTAAGTTTTACGGATTTATTTTGTATCTGATTCAGAAATTTTTGGTTTACTTCAATGGAGTGAAAATCTAACATTCTTTTCTTTCAAGTATGCGTTTCACTTCAACATTGCTTATTTATCTTAAATTGAACGAATATGTTATTGTTTATAACAATATTCGTACTGCTATTAAAATCTCTCCGCTTGCTGGAGAAAATTTTAGTTGCAACTGCATTCATATTTAACACATAAAAATATATTCGCTCTTGCAAAGTGACACACTCACACAGAAATCTTTTACAGTCACGTCATTAATCCAATAGATGAATAATCGACAAAACTGACATTTTCATGTTTGAATCTTCATTTTGTCTTTTAAAATATTTACGCCGAGAATTAAATTATCTTTTCTTGGAAGAAAATACTTTGCAACACTTTTTTTTTCAATAAATTTTCACTCAGTTCAAAGAAAAATCTTAATTTGGGGATCAGTGTTTTATTCAATCATCTACCACATATATCCTCTCTCTATATATATTATCATCCACAGACAGACTGTTTCGTTGTATCACAACTCTTCAGTGTGGCTAGACACGTAGGATGCTTGAAGCTGGTATTGAAACCTGCCCAACATTACGTTAGACTTAGTATCATACCCTTTAGCCAACAAGCAAACCACGTTAGGTCGGTAATTATAAGGTATTAAGTAGTAGCTTTCGTTTTGTTTACATTTATATCTTTCTGGATATCAGAATGCTCAATTCGTTCGAAGAGCTTCGCATTATGAGAGTGTCGGTCGTAAATTCCTTCGCTAGAGTGCTCAAACCCCGTGGGATATATATATATATATATATATATATATATATATATATATCCCCACAGGGTTTGAGCACTATTTTGATGTTTTAACTTTAAAATATATATATATATATATATATATATCATGTCGTGCCGCTATCATGGATATACCTGACCCTCTCTCGCCACTTCTCCCTATCGTTCATCGCCTCTGGCAGGTCTTCAGGGCTACATCCCGTATCCTCACATCTCTGCTGAATGTATGTTCGAGCAGGTCGTCCTGCTTTTGCCCGACCATATGTGGGGGTCCATAGGAGTACATCACTTATGAGCTCGTCCCTGTTTCTACAACAGTGTCCTGCATGTCTGGTTCGTCTAGCTTGGCTAGCTTTCATGATGGGAACCAGGTGGCCGTATAGTTGGTGCCTTGTGGGGTGTTACCGCCAGGACTTGTTCAATATTGCTCGCAGGATTCTAGTGTAATTGCCGTCTAGCTTATTTTCCAGCCGTTTAGTTAGCGTTCAAGTAGAGCATCCATACAGCAGTATCGATATGACCACTGCCTGGAAGAAACCTGCGTTTCATTTTATCGGTCAGGTCTGATTTCCATATGATCTATAGTCTATCGATAGCTGTCCATGCCGTTGTTAGCCGTGTGTCGATGTCCTTTTAGGTAGGTGAATTTGTCTTCTAGTTTCAGAGAGGTTCCGTCTAGAGTGGAAATGTCAATTCCGTCAGGACAAATACATTATTCAAATTTCGAATATTTAAATATTCTTGGTAAAGAGCTCAACGTAAATAAATTCACAGAGCAAATAATATCATTTCATGAAAAAAACAATATCCGGCCACATTAAGATGTGTGTGTGAGTTTGTGTGTGTGTGTGTGTGTGTGTGTGTGTGTGTGTGTAAACGTTGCTATTGATCAATAGTTATCGAAATTACGCAAAAAGGGAAATGATACTTATCAAGTTGTATGTTATATTTACAAAAATTATTTGAAAATATTTAGGAATACTATAATTTAAATTTATTTAAATAAATCACCATTAGTTTCAACTATAGCCTCCAGATGAGTTCAGGTCTACTCTAAGCCTTTCCAATTATCTCTTTGATTAGATAATCGAGGAAATTGCAATCTCGAAAGTTAAGTGGCAAAATATTAGGGACGAAGTGATCGCAGAAATGTCCAAAACTGGTTATGGTGGAGCGGATGCTAAAGGTTTTTCAAAAGCTTTAAAGAGCGGTCTTTCTTCAAGCTCAACATGGCCAGCCATAACATTGGTCTTTTCTCATCTTGTACGAAAAAAATTCGAATGTCTTCATGCACTACTTACCTGATAAGTAAAGCATACACTACCATGGATATTGACCCGATTGACTTGTTGGGATCGTTGTCAAATATGGCCTGAATAACATCAACTAATTCGAGAGTTATTTTTCAAATCAAAGCGTTTAAACTGAGGTTTCTAATCATCATCATTTTCATCAAACAATTTTCGAATAATCTGAACTATCTTTAGTTTGACACATAACTTTCTCACTGGAGTTTTTGATATGAACGCTAGCAGTACAGGAAGCCGTCAAAAAATTATTGGAAGAGTGAATTGTGTAATAAAAGTGAGGTTTGGTTTGGTTTCTTTGTTTAATCGCATATCAACCTTGGTAGGTTATTTAACAACAAAGCTGTTCTAGAAGAACAAGAGTGGTACTATTTAACCCATAGCTGGCAGGATAAGGGGATTCATACCTTTCCCAATGGTATTTGCCCGAAAGTGAACGTAATAGCGCGACAGGAGTACGAACTCGCTTACTACGATTCCGCAGTCCATCGCTTTAACCATTACACCACGAGGACACCCCTAATAAGAGTGAGGCATCAATTTCTATTTTTATTTTGATATTTTAACTTTAAAATAACATAAAGACTGAAGCACATTTAAACAACTTATATAATAATTTAATATTGTCTATTTGCCTTGGCAGTAGTCTACACATTGACGAGAGGAGTCAGTGAACTTTCAAGAAAAAAGGAAAGGTTTCTCGATATTTTTCAACTGCAGTTTTTTGAAGAACACAACGTTGTGTATGCACAGAAACCCTCATACTCACCTAATCTTCTAGTTCCGTGTGATTTTTTCATGTTTCACCCAAAAGCAAGATATGAGTACCTGGAGGACATCAAAACAAATATAACGAAGAAATATGTATCATAGTGAATGAGAAATTGCGGAAAACCCGCAGAAATATGTTCGTTGAATACACAAGAGACATTTTCGTGAAAAATAAAGTTTTATTTATTGTTCTTTTCTCGCTTGGTAAATACGGCTTCAGGCTTATGATTTTCAGTATTCCTCACAACAACATTATGTATGAACCGCCCCTAAAGTACCACATTTAAATTCATTTGCGGACTTAGTCATTTGGAAATAAATACTTTTCTCTTGTACCATCAAAACATATATGTATGTGTGTGTTTGTGTGTGTGTATGTTTATATATATGTGTGTGTGTACATGTGTTTGTGCATATTTGTTTTTCATGTATATATATATATATATATATATATATATATATATATATATATATATATATATATATCTGTATGTGTATATGCATGTGTGTTAGTGCGTATTTTGTATATATATATATATATATATATATATATATATATATGTATGTCTTGGTGCATATATATACATGTGTGTGTGTGTGTGTGTGATTCGAGTAAATCCGACAGAAATATATATAAAAATAGGAAACGGAAAAAAAGGATCCTTCTTCCGCTTCTTATATATATATATATATATATATATATATATATATATATATATATATATATATATATATATATATATATATATACTACCAACCAAACGTTTGGAACCATCTTGAATTCTTTCTCTAAGTTAATAATAAAGGCTAATTCTGCCCTCGATCGTAAAGTTCAAAATGAACTCCCTATGAATAAGTAAGTGTTGTTTACACATTTACGCACTTTCACGAACTTAATTTCATGAGTAACTAGAAAGGAGGCTAAGAATCTACTCTGCAGTAATTAATGTTCGGGATGGATTCTTTGATAAATATGAAATAATAATTCGATTTAATTGAATATGATAATTATCTTATATTAATTTTGATTTCAATCATTACATAATTACAGACAAACATTGAAAAATAAAGTCCGTTCTTCAAAGACAAAACAATTTTTGATATTCATTTTAAGTCTAAAGAAAAAATTACTACGGTCCCAAATTTTTGGCTGGTAAAGTTTGTATATATATATATATATATATATATATATATAAGGGGCCTTCAATAAGTTTCCAGACTTTTTTGTACAGTCATTTAACATTGTCAAAGACTCATGAAAATTCAGTATATTACTGCTTTACATCTTATGAGATGACTGACCAATTTTTATGATTTCTGGTTCAAATGAACAGCTAGAGCAAGAATTGGAATGCATCCTACTAGAGCCTGATTGTCACTGCTGGTGAATTTCAAAAATGCAAGTAATGCATTTTCAAGACTCTCCTTGGTGGGTTCTTACCCCGCTGCAGAGATGTAATTGAATTATTCTAAAACCCCAGCCGACTGGTGTAATGGTTATCGTCGTAGGAAATGGACACGGTTACAAGAATTCAAATCCGAGAAGAGACTGATTACATTTCATATAGCCCTAATACCCTTGGGAAAGGTATGAATCCAATTATTCTCCCTCCAGTTATGGGTAATAAGTAGGACAGACTGGGTTCTTCAGCCTTGGTGAGGCAACCAGTCTAGTAGAAGGAAAACTCTGAATTCAAACCTGTTAAACTCCGCTTAAAAATTGACCTTTTGTCATATCATGCCCGAGCGGAGAGGTTGGTAAATATGTATAAACAATATATATTCGTTTGAATATACACATTGACTATTATGCGGTTGACATATTTATTCACCTGGTTCAGTAGGGCGCTAAATTAGAAAGGAAATATTTACTTTCATGAAAGCATTTCTCTAATCATTTATTTAATAAATTATCCGAATACGGATTTTTAAAAAGCATAGGACAATCAGAAAACTCTGGACGTCTTTGGATTTGAGAATTAATTTTTTATTTATTTCGGACTGTTTGTCCTCATCTTGCTAGTTTTTTTTTGTGTTGTTTGTTCTTTCACTACGTTTCAGCCAAATTTCACCTCTGGCCTACTTCGGGTGATTTACCGCGACCTCGGATAGGAATACTGAGTCTTGTAACTGTCTCCCTAGTAATTACTGCCTTCCATAGTTGTTGCGTATTTGGCCGAAACGTAGTGAAAGAAGAAACAACACAAAAAAATATACCAAGATGAAGACAAAAAGTCTGCAATAAATAAAATATTAATTCTCAGATTAAGAAGCCTCATCTCAAAATGATTCCAATTAAAAACAGTCTTTGGATTTGTTTGATTGTTTTTTTACTACCCAAGATAAGTATTTATTGGCACATTGGACATTTTTTCAGTTCTTCTTTCTTTCTTTCTTTCTTTCTTTTTTACTGACATATCAATTTTCATGGGTTATTAAATTCTCAACCCATCTTTATAAAAGAAGTAGTAAAATTTAACCCAGAGCTGAAGGAATAAGACTGTAATATATGTACTTGGGTTATGTTATTTGAGATAATAAATGAAAAGTACAAATATTAACTTTAAAATAGGAATTTTATTCTTCGTATACAACGCCACGTGTTGGCTAGAAAATGTCCGGCGGTCAACACGTGTGTTTAGTGTTTGGAATCTCTTCAGCAACTGCCTCCTCTTCTGTCTTGGGTCGTCTTCGGCAACTGCTACTATCTCCGCGAGAGAAGGGAAGAGAGAAGGGAAGTGAGAAGAGTGAGAGGCGATGGATTCTGGGATAGCATTCCTTGGCCTAGGTGGAAGTAAGGACCAAGATTTCTGTTGAGGTGGTATTGACTGCCCCATTTACTGCTCTTAGTAAGAGAGGTGATACTACAAGATAGTTCATACCTTACTCAAGCGTATCTTTATTTTTAAGTAACGTTATATTTTAGTTGCCCAAGCAATTAATCCCAGGTCGAGTCATTCCAAAGACTCAAAATGGGTATGTGATACCTCCTTGCTTAAGACTCAGGTAGGTAAGATACATATCGAGGGTAAATTGGAGGAATTCAAGAAAAGAACTAGCCCTCTCATCTACATTGCGGTGTAATAGCTACTGAAAAGAAAACCTTCGAGTCGCCCTCGGCTACGGTTGCCAACTTGACTTTATATATAATTTTGAAATGGAGAAATGGACTTTGTGTATTCCACGAGATGAAGAAAAATAAATAGACGACGATTCCAATTGGATGTTTTGTCTTTATACAAAACTTAGACTTCATACCATGAAGTTTGGGGTTTATTTAGTTCATTTGACACATTTGAGAGCTTTTCACAACGATGCTTTGTAACTGGTAGACTAATGATCATATGAGCATAACAACTAAGCGTTACTAAGAGCCGTTCATTATCTTTACACAGTCTCGAATAAGTCATATATGCTCAATCGCTATTATAGCAAACTATATATATATATATATATATATATATATATATATATACGAGGATCATTAAATAAGTTTCCATACTTTTTTCGTATGAGCACTTTTATTGATAGTACACACATAAATCTCTAGTCCCCTTCGATAAATCTCCTCCAGCTCCAATGCACTTGTTGTACTGTTCCAACAACTTCTGGAAGGCCCCATGGAATTCCTCTTGTGTGAGCGTGTCAATGACCTTCGTCACAGCCCCTTTCATCTCCTCAATTGTCTCATAAAGACAGCCTGTGAGCTTAGGGAATAACCAAAAGTCACAGGGAGCAAGTTATAGACTTGAGGGAAGTTGAAGAACTGTGTTGATGCCCATCTTGGTCAAATAGTCTGTGACAAGGTTGGAGTTGTGGACTGGTGTATGGTCCTGGTGGAAATGTCACTGACCCGATTTGAAGAGTGCTGGCGTTTTTCGACGGAATCTCTTCTTGAACTCCCTTAAAACCAAAACATAGTAACCCTAACCCTTACCCTTTGGCCAATCAACTCTGGTGTATATACTTCCTTACTCTTCCCACACCTCTCCACCTCCCTCACAGACTCACTGCCTTCCTTGAAGCTCTTATGCCAACTAAAAAACTGAAGCTCGATTAATGCAAGATGCTCCAAAAAGCAGTCTGAAGCATTCCATACGTTTCTGTGGCATTTTTTCCAAGTTTGAAACAATTTTATTGCATATCATTCTTCTAAAGTATCAGATTGCATTTTTGAAATTCACCTGCTGTGACAATCAGGCTTTAGTAGGGTGTATTCCAGTTCCTGCAGTAGCTGTTCATTTGAAACTGAAATCATAAAAAATAGTCAGTCATCTCATAAGATGGAGAATTTTCAAGAGTCTATGACAATTTTAAATGCCCATACGAAAAAACTCAGGAAACTTATTGTATGCCCCTCATATATATATATATATATATATATATATATATTTGTCTGTGGATGACAATAGATATATATATATAGTGCCTCACAACTATGAGTTAAGAGGAATATACGCCTAAAAATAAGTTTTTTTCACAACGTGCTCAAGTACATTATTGCCTGAGTTATACAATGACTTTACAAAATTAATGCCCGCACGTTACAACTCCCTGAGAAGCTGAAAAGAACATCCTGTTTGTTGTTCTTGCTAAACACTTCAGAAACAAACACTTCCTGACATTTATGATAATATTGTGTTTAATTTTTTTTATTTTATAAATGCAGTTTTAGCAATGAAATAATCTTAAAGTGAATACCGATTTAAAAATAAAAAATTCTTTTTTCCATTTTTTTTCTTTTAATGTAATTTTGATTCCCTCCCTCCTAATATTTCTATTTCTAGAAGTCGATTTTTTTTTACTATTTTGGTTTTTCTGTAAATATTGACTAAAATTCTTTGGAAGTAGATGTCGAAATTCTCCTTCGTTGATTGATTGAGATCATTATAAGTAACCTCTTCTCAGACCATCTATTTTTTTTTAAATTTTCATTTATTTATTTTTGTTTTATAGTTTATATTGACGTTTTGGGTCGAATTTTTTGTTTGAACGTGATTTTCCCCCGATATCTTTCACAAAAGCTGACGGTCTCTCAAAATTCTTTTTAACGTTTATTTTCGTAAAAGATATTTACAACAAACTTATAAGACTTTAGTTAAATAGACTGAAACTTTTACTTTTGACTTGAATTCCAATTTACTATTTTAAAAGGCAGCAGTAACTTGGTATCCACGAAATCATTGTGCGAGTTCTCCGGTATCCACGGATAACCTCATAGAAAATTAATTTCAAAACTTTTTCTAAAAACAGAGACAAACATTAACAAAAAAAAAGACAGTCGAGGCATAAGATTTAAACAATTAAAAAAATAAAGTTGGTGACCTTAGTTGAGGGTGACCCGAAGGCTCGCTTTTAATAACTACTACACCGAGGTCTAGCGGAGGGTCTGCTCCATTCCCTGGATTGCTCCACTTCACCCTTAATACGTAACTTATAATTCTGTGTGTTAAGTAAGGCGGGATCAAACACCATTTTTTGAGACTTTGGTATGACTCAACCTAGGATTGAACGCCACAGCGTTCTTGTCCAATAATTACACCTATTCTAAGCGTTCTTAGCATTGTTTCTCTCTCTCTCTCTCTCTCTCTCTCTCTCTCTCTCTCTCTCTCTCTCTCTCTTTATATATATATATATATATGATAGTACATATGGATCAAAATCCGACAGTATACAGTCGGATTTTGATCCATATTTACTTTCATACTGTCCTTTAGGAAAATCAAATACCAAATACATTCTTACACGACATCTAACATGGATGACTTCAAAATGATCTGTATATATGAAAACTTACTTGTCTTTGTGTATTTCTTAAAAAACGGGAGGTTTTGTCCTGTTTCCTTAAGAAATCCAATGTTTTCAAATATATTTCCACGTGCCAAACACGTTCTTAACACTTTTAAAGTATGAATGTTATGTGCACGTTTTATCTTTTCTTTGTATACATTTTATTTGCTCCTGTTATATCGACAACCATCCATCGCTATTTCAATTATTCTGATATCCAAGCCCTGATGATGGTTACTGAAACCGAAACGTTTAACGTCGACTTTATATCATAATAAATTCACCTATTTGGATTGTTTTTCTGCTTTCTTCATATATATATATATATATATATATATATATATATATATATATATATATATATATATATATAAACTTTATCATTAACCATTTGTTTGTACAGAGTTAAATGGTTTCAAGTATTGCTATGTAATAGTATCAATTTAACATTTTAAAAAAATGGTAATTTGCTTGAAGCATTGCCCAAATTATTTCATTTTATTGTATTGAATTAATTTTGAGAGCTATTGTTATGCGAAATAATAATTATTTGTGGCGAATTAATTTCAAAGTAAAACTTAATCGTCAGAGACTTTTTTTTAATAAATGCAGATCGTGTTCATTAAAAAAAAAGTCCAAGATGATGAAAATTTACTTCGAGATTAATTATACTCAATTAAATATTATTTTGCATTGTAGTATCCCTCAAGATTAATTCAATACAATAAAATATAATTTAACATCAGTCATTTGTTAGCAGATATTTAAATAGACATACATATATGATTTGTAAGTGAATAGTTTATTGGTAATTTTATTTTTGAATGGAGTCAATGGATGATAGTAAGTGGATATTTTACAACAATGTCGAATACAAAAAATCATAGGCCCCGAATAAAATCAACGACCATTAACAATGCTATTATAATCAATTGTTTATTATGCCTCCAGGGGTATCACTGCTTTTTTTTATCTTTTCTCAAATTGAAAAAAAAAATCTTTGCACAGAATATATACACTACTGATGCAATATCTATACACAGATTAAATTACGTTAAATAATTCATTTGATAGTTTAAAAAAAAAACCTATAAAATAATTTACCTTACTATTTATATTTCTGAAACTATCCAATATCATCTTAAATTTTATTAGTATTTGGCAGTTTTTGATCTGATAAGTCAATGTGTTTCTAAAATGCATTATTTCATCCACAAAAAATCCAATCGGTTAGTTTTAAAAATCTGCCTAGTCAGTAAATTTTTTGCTCGAGGTAAAATATTGAAAAAATGTCTACCATAATTAGAAATTCGATTAATTATTTTGAAGCTTTGAATTAGATTATCTTTGATTCTTCTTTCTAGTAAGATAGTTAATACTAATTTCTTTAATCTTTCCCTATAAATGCAATGCATAATTATTGGGGAATAATTGCAATCTGATTAACAACGCAACTTGCAAATTTTCGAACAGATTATTTTCTATTTCAAACAAGTTAATAAAGTTATCGGACGTAGTCGTATGATTCTTATCAACATCGTCTATAGTCTCATGTGACATAGCATTAAGATATGAGGATTAATGTTGGTTAGTTGGGTTTTTATAGCATATCAACCATTTTAGCTTGTTTAATGCCAAATACTGTTAAGTCATATATATCAAATATATATACATCATCATAATCATCATATGCCGCCAGCACGGATATCCCTGACCTTCTCTCGCCACTCCTCCCTATCGTTCATCGCCCTAGGTAGGTCTTCAGGACAACATTCCGTATCCTCACATAGCTGCTGAATGTATGTTCGTGCTGGTCGTCCTGCTTTTGCACGGCTATGTGTGGGGATCCATAAAAGTACATCTCTTATGAGTTCGTCCCTGCTTCTCCAGCAGTGTCCTGCATGTCTGGTTCGTCTAACTTGAATAGTTTTCGTGATAGGGGGCAGGTGGCAGTACAGTTGGTGTCTTGTGGGGTGTTGCCGCCAGGACTTGTTCAAAATTGCACGCAGCATTCTTGTGTAATTGCCGTCTAGCTTCTTCTCCAGCCGTTTTGTTAGCGTCCCATGTAATGCACCCATATCGCAGTATCGATGTGACCGCTGCCTGGAAGAAACTGCGTTTCATTTTATCGGTTAGGTCTGATTTCCATATAATCGATAGCTGTCCATGCTTCGTTAACCTCGTGTCGATGTCCTTTTCGGTTGATTCGATGCTGCTTCCTAGGTAAGTGAATTTTTCTACTAGTTTAAGAGGGGTTCCTTCTACAGTGGAGGTGTTCCCCGTTTGATTATAGCACATATATTCCGTTTTGTGTGCATTAACATAGAGGCCTATGCCTGCGGCTGCTCGTTCCAAACTATGCAGTAGTGTTTCGGCTTGGTCGGGTGTATTTGCCAGTATCACTATGTCATCGGCGTCGGTAATTGTTTTTGTGGGGTAACTTCTCCTTCTTTTCTTCGTCAGCTCGAAGCCATTCTCTCTGATTTTGTCAATCGATGTTCTAAGTACGTAGTCTAGACAAATGATAAAGAGGTACGGAGCCAGCGTGTCCCCTTGTAGTACTCCTGCTACAATGTCGAAGACACAGAATACTAATATATATATATATATATATATATATATATAATTTGGCATTAAATAATCTCTTAGCGTTGATATATATATATATATATATATATATATAAAAGTATTATTCGGTCCAGTTAAACCGGAGTTAGGAGTAATTCCATCAGGACAAAAAAAAAAAAATATTCAACAGTGAACATCTAAATTTTCCTGGTAAACAGCTCAATGTAACTGACATTACAGAGCAATAATTTCTTTAAGAAAAAACAAAAACCGGTGACATTAGGATTATAAATTTATTTCCATCCTGTTATGGGTTCTGATATAAATCCTGTTAATTTTTTTTTTGTGTTTTTTGATTTATATCAAAATTTCATAACAGGATAGAAATAAATTTATAATCCTAATGTGACTGGGATTTGTTTTTTCTTAAAGATATATATATATATATATATATATATATATATATATATATATATATATATATATATGTGTGTGTGTGTATGTATGTATGTATGTATACTTTGATTTGGAATATCAACCAAATACTGTTCATACATACATATTAAATAAAAATTTCTGTAAACACATTTTTAGATTACATTTTAAACAAGCCCGAGCTCATATTTTTGGCACAAATTTAAGTATGATTCGCAAGTAATTTTATTTTCAATGAGTTAAAGCTAATTTTTTTGCACACAAGTATTGCTACTCTTCCTACTTAGTTAAATGGTTTCCATTATTGCTATTTAATGTTGTATACTCATATACAGATTCATGCATAAACAATGACACAATGAATTAAGACGAGCGAAGACTTCTTTAAAAAAATATACCCCTCACTTTATTTGAAAGGTTTGTGTGTGAGAGGGAGTTGGAGACCGAACAGAACTGCAATATATTGACCCCCACTCTTATGGCCATCAGCGTTATGTCTTTCTCGTTCTCCAGGGCCGCTCAACCGGAGATCCGGGGGCCCACTCTGCTGGGTGCGGGCTTTCTCTACTGCATCTTGTCCCTAACTCATCTGATCTCCTACTCACTGACTTCCTGTCTTCACCGAGTTATATAATAGTTCAATCACCCACTCAATACCTTTCGAATGGCATGTTTGATCGTCATCAAGCGGAAATAACTGTCATGCAGTTCACAGGTCACTCTCTTCCGGTGCATTAGTCTATGACAGTACCATGATATTTTACCTTGTCTCATATTGTCAGCCAAGCCCGCGATTTCTTCCCATAACTACCATCGGAATGTGTCACTTCCTTCCGGTGCATCACTTTGGAATGGCATGTTTGGCCGGGTCGAAGGTCAATATGCAACACTAACACAAATAATTCTATTGATATTGATCATTTGGTGTCACACAGTGATGTGTTTAAAAGTATAGCTATTGAACGTTAATGTTTCTATTGAACACAATTCGTTCATTTATACACAGACAAATAGTTCCAAGTATTGCTATGTATCACTAACAATTAAATTAAACATCTGTCATTTGTTCACATTCAGGTAAATGATCAAACAGTTCTTTTTCTAATAATTCAATTTAGTCGAAGTCATTTGTTTGCTCACAGTTCAAAAGACAAACCCTTCTATTTAACCCATAGATAGGATCCTATCAGGTGCTATCACTCTGGATTAGAGTGGAGCAGAGGGTAATGCCAATGAAGTGGTACTACACATTCCTCAAAGCTCGAGGACAGGAGCCTCACTATCAGATAGTTTTGTGTCATATCAAGGACATTAGTGCTTCGCAGAGATGCAGTGTGTGTAATCTACAGCCTCAGCTGACAGGGCTGCGTTATGATACGTAGTCACATGGTAAATATCAATATGATACGTGGTTTCTGTAGGTCTTTGC
>OY757933.1:69634983-69733540 GCA_963585895.1 Sepioteuthis lessoniana | reverse complement strand
ACTCGGAAGCACATCATTCCCGCCAGCAAGACTCTAATTTAGTTTAAACTCGTTCTGATAATCTATGTGACGATACTGACGCCAAAATCACTAGAAGAAAACTCTTCCTCTTGAACAACATTGTTATCTTGAAGAGAAGAATGGGCAACTGTTATTTTTTCCATACAATCGTGTCCAATCCCGTATCGAGATACATCATTTTTCTAGACTTGACGCAACCCATGCTCTGTAGCATAGTCGGCTATATATGTGCTTGTCGATTACTAACCAATCAAGCCATTAAAAGAAAGTAGGTTGTTCATCGTTGTAGCTTAAATAAATACTAATTGTATTCAATTAATATAATTGATTATAATTATTAGTAGTAGTAGTAGGTGCAGTCATTGTCCTAGTGGGTAGAGTGTTCGCCAATGGTCCGGGAGACCGGGGTTTAATCGTCAGTCGAGTCATACCAAGGACTTAAAAATGGTACTTGATACATCCTTGATTAACACTCAGCAATATAAGGTACGTATCAAAGGTAAAGTGGAGCAATCAAGGGAAAGGAGTACCACCATGCCCTACGCCTCGGTGTAGTTGCTACTGAGAAAGGAGCCTTCGAGTCACCTTCGACTACAGTCACCAAATTTTACTTAAGTGGCGAGAGAGGGTCAGGGATATCCATACTGGCGTCACGACATGATGATGGTGATGATACGTAAGTGTATTCAATAAGTTTCCAGAGTTTTTTTTTGTACAGGAATTTAAAATTGACGTAGACTCTTGAAAATTCACTATGTTATTGCTAGACATCTTATGAGATGACTGACTAATTTTTATGATTTCAGCTTCAAATGGACAGCTACAGCAGCAATACACCCTACTAAAGCCTGATTGTCACAGCTGGTGAATTTCAAAAATGCAATCTGACAATTTAGAAGAACGATATGCAATAAAATTCTGTTTTAAACTTGGAAAAAATGAAGCCACAGAAACGTATGGAATGCTTCAGACAGCTTTTGGAGCATCTTGCATGAATCGAGTATCAGTTTTTCAGTGGCATAAGAGATTCAAGGAAGGTAGGGAGTCTGAGAGGGATGATGAGACGTTTAGGAGGAGTAAATAAGCCAATACACCAGAGTTGATAGGCCAAAGGCTTAGGGTTACTATGGTGAGGTTTTAAAGGAGTTAAGAAAGATATTCCGTCAGAAGAGGCCAGCACTCTTTAAATCGAGCCAGTGACATTTCCAGCTGGACAATGCACCAGTCCACAACTCCATCCTTGCCACAGGCTATTTGACCAAGATGGACATCAAGACAGTTCCTCACCCTCCCTATAGTCCAGACCTTGCTCCCTGTGACTTTTGATTATTCCCTAAGCTTATATATATATATACATATTGTTATCTACAGACAGACTGTTTCACTGTACCACAACTTTCCGGTGTGGCTAGAAACGCAAAACGCTTCAAGCTAGGATTGAAACCCGCCAGCTTTACGTTATATATATATATATATATATATATATATATATATATATATATATATATATATATATATATATATATATATATATATACGTTCGGGAATCTAGCCTGTCTAGCCACACTGATGAGTTCTGATAGAACGAAACAGATTTGTCTGTGGATGACAATATATATATATATATATATATATATATATATATATATATATATATATATACATATACATATACATATATATATATATATAGGCGATATCTTTTCACTTAAACAGGTTAGGTTTAATAAATTCTACTTTACGTAATAGAAATATTTCAGAATAAACTGCCACAACCACTTAGCCTCACCTAGGTGATAAAAACAAAACGAAATAATAGTTTAGTTTAAATATTAAACACTTTTAATTAGGAAATAAAGATACTTATTACTTTGATAATGGTTCTGATAAGAACTGAAAGTACGTAGCTTACCACAAATGGCTCCTTTGGCGAAGTCATTAATGAATTTCAAGATAAAAAAACCCAGAAACATTAGGACTCTTAAAAGAAAGAAGAAAGAACTTCAAAATAACAATGATTCTAATTTATTTAACCAAACCCGTTTAAATATACATATATATATATATATATATATATATATTGGGAGAGAGAGAGAGAGAGAGAGAGAGAGAGAGATATGGGGGGGGAGGAAGAGAATAATTGTACAACTATTAGAAATGCCGTTAAAAGTATAGACCTAATCAAAGTTATTTTTTACTAGAAGAAAGACCAATATTTCCCATTTATAAAAGACAATTACTTTATTTCAAAGATTATATAATTATATTGCTTACCCTCACAAGCTACACCAAGACACAGCTTGAAATTCTGCAACCCTCTCTTACCATTTTCTCTGATACGATATCAGGATAGATAAAATAGCTGAATTTGTCTGTGGTCTGCCGATAACTTGCAAAGACTTGGGCCTTCAGGTATCTTCAGAGGAAGCAAAAAAAAAAAAAAGAACTAGTAAATAGATCTGGTGAGTGATAGAATTATCATTTATTTTAATGAATTTCAGTCACAAAGATATGTTGATCCCCATTCTATGCCATGATGGTAACGAGAATAACTGTAAAATAAGCCGACTGTTTCTCTTCAGAGGGGTAAAACTCTACCACAAACGAATGTACTAAACTACATCCGAGGATTAGGCTTGAGTCCTGAAGCTTTGAAAATGTGGAGCACTCCTTCGTTATCATTACTCCCGGGTCCACCCTGTCTCGGAGTGGTACTACTTGTTATTTTTCTATCTATGTATCAAATAAAAATAGTTTTCTTCATCTTTATTGTTATATTCACAACGTTTCGTCCAGTATGTCCTCAGGCCCTCTTCAGGTTTCTGATTTTTTTAGATGAACTTTGATGAATTTTATGAGTCAGGGTTTTCGGACTATTGTCTTCATCTTTATTGTTATATTCACAACTTTTCGTTCTTTATGTCCTCCGGCCTTCTTCAGGTATTTGTTGAACTTTGGAGCCTACACAGGAATTCGAACCATGTCCTTTATTTAATCCACGGGAATCACCTGTTCTGATTCCATTAAACATAATCAAGTTCAATGGTTGAGTATTCTTGTGTTGTTACTCGCCTGCAGTCAGGATTGAACCGGCAATTGTCGCTTTAGAACCAATGCCGATAACCATTACACTATGTGTCCAGCAGGACACATAGCGTAACGGTTATCTGACGAAACCGTGAATGATGAAAAACAAATAGAAATATGCAATCATTTTCTGATCTTGAAATCATCCAATTGTATAATGTTAAATTGAATTAATAGAGTTAGATGAGAATACTTAAGTTTATTTAACTGTTTGCAAAAACAATTAATCTTAGATTGTAATATTTGAAACCATTGAATATTGTGTTAGTAAATTTATTAGTGTTAAATTACAATATTTGGAACTATTTGTTTGCGTGCAATATTCTTGACTATTACTGTTGTATATCAATACTTGAAACTATTTGATAGTGTGCAAATAAAACTATTATTGTTATATATCAATACTTGAAATTATTTGATAGTGTGCAAATAAAACTATTATTGTTATATATCAATACTTGGAACTATTTGATTGTGTGTAATAGTTTTAACTATTAGTGTTATATATCTATACTTGGAACTATTTGATTGCGTGTGTGACGGCAAATTGACTAGAATCCCCAAAACGGGACTTTATTTTCGCACGTGTGAAGACAGGGCCGGTTGGCACTTGATCCCCTATGGAATAAGTCCTCGTTCAGAGTTTTTCTTTCAGGCATATAAGAACTGGCATAATACGTGAGGGATTAATTTAGAGCCAGACTGACTGCCGCTGGCAAAGGGGTTCCAAATTTCACACTATCACACACCCACCAGGCCGCTAAACTTCTTTCCCTTAGATAACAGAAGAATACGGGCCTATTGGTCTTAGTCGTAATAATATTAATATTGTAGTAGTCGGCAACTCCGGTTTCCTATGTGATATTTTAGGAATTAATAGGACAATTCTAAGAAGATAACATTAGGCGAATAGAAGCATGAAATAACAACATAGACCACATGGTAACATAAAAATACATGAATTCCTTTACTACAGTTATATACACCTTTCAAGGTGTCAAAACATATAATAATTGGACAGTCCACGAATATAAATGTCTTTTCTTGACTTTTATCTTTCTTCAAATTGAGAGAGAGAGAGAGAGAGTGGTAAACGAAATTTGGGTATAAAGGAAAATGGCCCCAAAGTTACTTATCTTATATTTTTTTGATGGGGTTCCACTGGAGAATCCTTTCTTCTTTCACGGGCTAGTAGACTTTATTCTATTTTTTTACACTGGCTTGAAGAACCTGGGGTCCTTCGTGTTTCAGGAATTCTTTTGTCTTCCACCCGGAGAAGAATGGCAATGGTTCGTCCGCCCGCTACGAACCCTGCTCAAAAACTAATCTTTCTTACTATCTATTTCCGCTGAGGGGAAGGGGTTCCAACTTCCGTTTTGAGGTCCCAGCCAATCATTTGGCTTCTCTCTTCCTCCTTCCTGGTCAGCCGATTTCTTAGGGCTACTAGATTCCACCCAAGTCCGGTTACTGGGTACAAACATCTGTTGGTCCTCATCCCGACCTCTGTGACCCACATTCTCTCTTAACGGTCACTTTTTTTGACGGCTAGATACTATTAATTCAAAACGGGAGGATAGTATTAATCTTCCTCCTCCCAGTGGGATATCACGTGACACGTGCAATAGTCTTGACTATTACTGTTGTATATCAATACTTGGAACTATTTGATAGTGGGTAAATAAAACTATTATTGTTATATATCAATACTTGGAACTATTTGATTGCGTGCAATAGTTTTAACTATTAGTGTTATATATCAATACTTGGAACTATTTGATTGCGTGTAATAGTTTTAACTATTAGTGTTATAAATCAATACTTGGAACTATTTGATTGTGTGCAATAGTCTTAACTATTACTGTTGTATATCAATACTTGGAACTATTTGATAGTGTGCAAATAAGACTATTATTGTTATATATCAATACTTGGAACTATTTGATAGTGTGCCATAGTTTTAATTACTACTGTTATATAGCAATACTTGGAACTATTTGATTGCGTAATAGTTTTAACTATTAGTGTTATATATCAGTACTTGGAACTATTTGATTGTGTGCTAATAAAACTATTAGTGTTATATATCAATATTTGGAACTGTTGGATTGCGTGCAATAATTTTAACTATTAGAGTTATATATCTGTACTAGTAACCGTTTAATTGTGTGCAAACAAATAAATTATTTCTGGTAGTAGCAATATTGAACCCACTGATCTGTGTATAAATCATCTAGTTTTAAATCGCAATGCTTGAAATCATTTAACTGTGGGCAAATATAATTATTAATTCCAGATTGCAACACTTTAGACCATTTAATTGTGTCCAAATAAATATATTAGTGTTAAGTAGGAAAACTTGAAACTATTTAACGGTGTGCAAACAAATAAACTATAACTGCTTTTAGCAATATTGGAACTACTGTGTATAAATAAATGTATTTGTGTTAAATAGTAATACTTACTCCCATTTAACTGTGTGCAAATAAAAAGATAGCTATACATAAAACCATTTAACTAGCTCGTTTGAAAACAATGTTTCCTACAATCTCTTTGTTTACTAATCATAATTTAAATATATGTGTATAGATAATATTGTAATTTACTAAGCTTTTTGCTTACATATGGCACAAGGCCAAATGAATAGGGCATCCAATGAGCCATGAACTCATGAGTCTAAATACGTAATCTAATATGAATATACTTCATTTGTGAATATGATACTATTTACCAACCCCTCCGCTCGGGCAGGATATGACAGAAGATCAATTTTTAAGCGGAGTTTAACAGGTTTGAATTCAGAGTTTTCCTTCTCCTAGACTAGTTGCCTCACTAAGGCTGAAGAAGCCAGTCTCCCCTACTATTTACCCATAGCTGGAGGGAGAATAATTGGATTCATACCTTTCCCAAGGGTATTAGTGCTATATGATAGATATAGATGCCGTGGTTGTCTGATTATTCACTGGTCGAGAAAGACGGCAACACTCTTGTATAAAACAGAATCTGCTTCTTTTTTTTTTTAAATAACCAATGAAAAGATCGGATAAAGCAATTGAGGATAGAAACCTTTTGAGCAACACGTTCAGATGCCAACGAGTACGGATCTTTGGTAAACCTTTTCTCCTTTTGATCAAAACCTTCATTGTTATATGGCACCCGGCACACCCTCTGCATTTAATATGGTAACGTCTCTCTTGGGCATGTCATCCGCGTAAACTTTCGTAGGCACAACTCCTCCAACTTGCTGTCTATACAATGCACATGAACAGGCTTCTTTTAAGCATGCCTACTTCACAACTGACGCCGTCTATCCACAGAGAACACCTGCATCCTGTGTACTTTAGGCGCCATGTGTATTTCCTGATATTTTTATTAGCCACGGCATCGACAAATGTCAAAGGAGTCTTTAAGTGAATATCCAACACAAGCACGGCTTCTGAATCCACGATTTTTGGCTAACCGGACCTTTCCTGATCGTCGTGGTTTATGCAAACCGATCCGTATTTTTTCAATACAACTGGTTAGTGTACTGTGATTAACGGCACCTTCATGTTTAACACGATAAATATTTTTGGTTGCTTCCTTAATGTTATGATCCAATTCGAACATGTTAAGCAATAGATCCCTAAGTTTGTGACTTTCAAATTACACACAAATTGAAGCAATTCACAACGTGTCAGCGCACAGGCTATCATGACACAGCCATCAACTGTGGGTACACCCAACAGTCCTAAACTGCTTTTCTCACTTGATATACGCGCCACAAATAAGTTTGTATGTAAGGTTTGCCCAACTTTTGACTCACCCATTTAGATCTAAACTTTGCCCAATGAAATGTTCAATCTATGAAATATTAATATGCTATGTGGAATTAAAATCAAGATTGGAAAACAAAGAACGCCATCCTTCTAAGCTACGTATGTGTGTCTACCTAAGTGCATCGACTGGTATATTCAATTTTCATATATATATATATATATATATATATATATATATATATATATATATATTATGAAAAAAAACTCTATTGGAAGTTCATTAAATTAAAATTAACTTATAGAGTTTCGTTTGTCTAATCTTTGTGAAGATTTGGAATTGGTAAGACAACTTTTAATTAAACTAAATTAAACTGAGATAAAAATCAATGAAATTAATCACAGTGACATATAAGATATATATTTTTTTACAATTTATATTACTGACATGTGGACTCACTAATAAATCACAAGAATAAGCGTGAAATGACTTTCTTGTAGGTTTCTTACTAACACACACACACACACACACACACACACACACACACATATATATGTATACCAACGACTCAAAAAATAGTACTTGATGCCTCTTTGCTTAAGACTAAGCATTATAATGTAAGAATAAATAATTAGTTGAGCAATTCCAAGGAAGGCAGTACCGCCCCCTCCTACACCTGGGTGTAGTATTGTAGCTATTGAAAATGGTGTCTTCCTGTTACCCTTGACTACGATCGCCAACTTATTTATATATTATGATTTGAATTTAACGCTAAGAGCACCGGTTATTTATAAAGTCTTTACACAATACTGTTCAGAAATATCACTATATACCCTCTGCTATCTAATATATATATATATATATATATATATATATATATATTTCGATCCCAGCTTCGGGAATCTAGCCTGTCTAGCCACACAGATGAGTTCTGATAGAACGAAACAGTTTGTCTGTGGATGACAATACAATATATATGCTCCCCTACCCCTGTGGGGTGGAACTCTCTAGCGAAGGAAGTAATGGTTGCCTCTAGCGTAAAAGCAAGGCTCTTCAAATGAAATGAGCTCTCGGTAGCCGTTAAGCGGATATATGTAAACAAAAGAAATTTGATACAGAAGCGTTTAAATTTCCATCTCTTGTAATGGTTTCCTCGTGGCTATGTGGTAGAATCTCAGATTGGCGTTACAGTCAGCCAGGTTTCGATAACAGCTTCGGGAATCTAGCCTGTCTAGCCACACTGATGACAATACATATGTGTGTGTGTGTATCAAATATACACTTGATGGTACCTAGCCTTAACTATCTATTCAAATTGTCACAGTCAAGACTAATAACCCCTACCACCATGAGTTAGACCTATATCTTTTTCTTTCCTTGTCTCTCTTTTGTCTTTACACCCTTTTCTTTCCCTTTATAGGTTTTTTTTAAATTTTACACATTATTTTAACTATTTTCTCAATTGATAAAATGTTAAAAAAAGACCTAAAAAAATTCTAGTTTGAAGAAGTTCTTCCTTAAATAAAGAATGAAATATTACTACTAAACCCGTTGTAAGTGTTTGATTTCTCCACGTTTCTACATATTTTTATCATCTTCTCAGATTTACTAAAACCTACCATTTCTCCATATATATATTGTTGTTTGTGATATAGAAAGTATTAATAAAAGGTATTAACTAAAATAATTAAGTAATTGAAAAAGAAAACATAATTACATATATATATATATATACATATTATTATGCTTTCTTTATATATATATATATATATATATATATATATATATATATATATATATATATATGTGCGTGTGTGTGTGTGTGTGTGTGTGTGTGTGTGTGTGTAAATATAAGATACAGAAAATGTAAAAAGAAAGCAGGATGAAATGCTAACTCCCCACTCAGGGTGTCATTCCTACGATCATCAGGTGAATTGGTACTCCAAATCAACTGAGAAAAAAGGTATACAATTATCAAGGTACAATTTTGTGATGTATCTTCTTCTAAATCTTCTTCAAATTTAGGAAGTAAACGAAAAAGTGTGAACAATCTTTGCTTTCTATTAACGTTAACAGAATTCTGTTTGGATACTATAACATAATTAGTTTTCGAAATTTCTTTCTAAAGCCTCTCGAATTTGATTTCGATTTTGGGAATTTTTAGAGACTTTGAAAGAAAATTAAGAAAAAATCTTTTAGTTGTTTGTGATATAGAATGTATTATTAAAAAGTATTAACTAAAATAATTAGTAATTGAAAAAGAAAACATAATTACATATATATATATATATATATATATATATATATATATATATATATGTGTGTGTGTGTGTGTGTGTGTACTTATGTTTCTTTATCACTAATTATATCAATACTCATATTCAATGAGTTTCGTTAATACTTTTTAATATATATATATATATATATATATAGAGAGAGAGAGAGAGGGGGGTGGAATTTGAGAGAGAGAGAGAGAGAGAGAGAGGGAGAGAGAGAGAAAGGGAGAAGGAAAAACAAGATATCCAAAAAGAAGAATTTGATGTAAAAAAAGGTCGACATTATAACGTTTCGATTCTAATGAACCAAGATCAGGACTGGGAAAGGAGGATATCGGGGATGTTAAATCACATCGTTGATTTAACGTCACTCGATATCAGTCTTTCCTAGTTCTGATCATAAGAATCGAAACCTTATAATGTTGAGTTTTTTTACATTAATTTCTTCTTTTTGGATTAAATTGTTTTTCGATTTTTATTTATATTATCAGATTCATTTCCATTATTTACACACATATATATATATATATATATATATATATAAAGGTTTGTTGGGAGATTGAAAAATAATTTCACTGTTTAAAGTGTAATACAAAGGTGCAGCTCTTCACTAAATCACAAGGAGAATTTTTCAGGTGCTTCAATCACTGGATAACTTTATGTAATAATAACGTCAGTTCGACATAATTTGTCAATTTTTTTGGAAAGAAGAAAAATATGTTAAAACTATGATCTGTTGAATTTTTCTCTTCGTAATCCAATTGAAGCAACTGTTAATCTTTTTTTAAGAGATGAATATTAATTTCAATACAAATATTTGTCACAATCAATATTTGATTTTAACTCTTGTAGTGATATCATGTTCGACTATTACGTCGGTTATAGTTTATCATTAGATTGGAGAAGAAAAACAAAAACATAAAAAAAAAACAGAACAGGTTTTATCCTTAGAACCAAGTTGTTTTATTCCATTAATCTAGACTTTAGAATACACCGGCTACACCTCTACAGAAGGATAAATCCATCCCCTCAAATAGAGCCTCCCCGCAAAAAAAAAGAGTGTCTGTTAGGGCTCGTTCTATGGTTCAAAGGGTGGAACGATAAAATTGCCGCCCTAGAAAAGACATGATTCAATTTTCGTTTAATGAAAACCAGTTTTCTTTTTTTGTTCCAGACCATCTACTAGTTGGCCAGTTGTGTACAAATCCCAAAAGCGATAGGAGAGCTCTATCATGCCTGAAAGTGACACAATGTTCAACGAGCGAGATCGGAGATGCGCTGCTGCACAACTCATGCCCTCTAATGATCAAAGTTATGACAACAGGACCATTGCCAGTACCCTCAAAATACAAATCTGGATTGCCACAAGTAGCAGGGGCGTGCCCAGGGTGATGAAAACAAAGTTTCCGGCTACAGTTATGGTCTTTGCTGTAGTTTCAAGTGAGGGCCACATCATGCCACCTCCCATCTTCGAAGTCGGCTTGAAAGTCAACACCAGAGTGAACCTGGATGTGCTGAAGAGTGTGGTGATCCCCCGGTACAATCAGGTGGCCGGTGGCAGACCCTGGGTGTAGCAGCAGGACTCGGCGCCGGCCCACAAGTCCAAAGAGACTCAGGGTTGGCTTCAGAAGGAGTGCGACGACTTTGTATCCTTCTCTCACTTCCCTCTCCTCCCCCTACCTGAACCCACTGGACTACTTCATTTGGTCATTCGTCTAGAACATCACCAACACGACCTCCCACAACACCAAAGCCAGCCTGATCGCCGCCATCCACCGAGCATTCACCGAGTTCCCGCCGGCGCTTGTGGAAAAGGCATGCTCCCAGTTCCGGATCCGCATGGAGGCGGTGATTGAAGCTGAAGGTGGCTACATTGAATAGATGTCAGCTCTACTACATAATCAAGTTACCTGAATTGATTTTCTTCAATAAAACTTTTAAAATAAAGCTGTTGTGCTGTTTTCTTTTGGACGACAATTTTATCGTTCCACCCTGTGCTATATTTGAAACCTTATATATTTGTAAAGGAAAATGAGTCCCATTCGTCTCGAGACCTGTTAAGTAAATAAATAATATATGGAGGTGCCCGTCGTAAGAAATGAACACGGTGACACGTGTTCAAATCCTGGACGAGACTGATTGTATTTCACATAGTACTAATACCTTTGGGAAATGAATGAATCCAATTATTCTCCTTCCAGCGATGGGTAAATAATAGGACAGACTAGGTTCTTCTGCCTTGGTGGGGCGGCTGGTCTAGGAGAAGGAAAACTCTGAATTCAAACCTGTTAAACCCCGCTTAAAAATTGACATTGTGTCATAACCTGCACGAGCGGCGGGGTTGGTAAATATGGTTAAGTAAATGAATAATTAAAAGTAAATGTATTAATTTACAATTATTTAAAATCCTCCAGAGGTTAACGTGCTGGACTGCAGCTATGAAATAAGCAACTCCAATAACACTTTTACGTCACTTTCAAATTAATTCCTTTGGAAAATATAAGGGCGCACTTATGGGCGAAATAGTATTATTGCTGTTATATTAGGATGGCTTTAGGATTACATACCCCGCGAAGGTTAATATGTCATTAAACAAAAGAAACTAAACAAAAATCGACTATGTATTTTTCCATTAGAGACATCAATAGCGCCAAAATAGACTCATTGATCTGATTTCAAATCCCAGAAGTAGCTGGTTGTTTTTCCATTCCTCATAATTCCACAGGGGAAGGCACGAATTAACCTAATATCTCTCCAGCCACGGCTTGGTGGAACTGGCCTTTCAACCGTTTTAGATCGGAAAACCGATCGAAAGAGGAAAAAATCTTACTACCATTGAGTCAGGACTGGAGTCGTTCCTTGCAACTGGCACAACATGTCACTTGTTACCCGTAGTAAGGCGCCTGTGGTGGTGTAATGGTTAGCAAGCTCCACTAGCAAACCTACACGAATGAATTCAAGTCTCATTGGCTGCCCCTTTCCTATGGCCTTGTGCCACATCTAAGCAAAAGGCTTAGTAAATTACCACTTGTTACCTGTAGTAACGATGACGCTGTAAGAGAGACGCCATGAATGGGACATTTCTTAGCAGGAGCTTTTCAAAAAATCAAGGTGACAAAAAACCCATAAAATCTGTTACATGTCATGTGTCGAAGAGTGACCGTGTCTGTGTTCTGAGAAATGATACGATGAGGAAAACGATTGGCATGGTGGAGTAAAGGCCTGAAAAAATACTAAGGATCTATAACCTCTTGAAATATATTTTGGTTTGGTTTGTTTGATTTTATGGCATATCAACTATTTTAGGTCATTTAACACCAAATCCATTTTTATGTAAATAATCAGTTCTATTTAAAACAATTTAGTTTAGCATGAGTACTCGGTTTAATTGTCAAAAACATTTCTATTTCAAACTATTCAAGCAGTTATATATAACAATTCAGTTTAGTGTAAGTACAGTTTCAATGTCAAAACAGTTAAATTTCAGATAATTCAGTTTAGCATAAGCACGCAGTTTAAATATAAGTACAATTTTATTGTGAAAAAACATTTCTATTTTGAGCTATTCAGTTTAGTAAAGCGGTTCTAATTCAGCTAATTCAGTTTATTATGAGTACACATTTTGTTTACACACAGTTACAAGTCCAAACAGTTCTATGTTAAACAATTCAGTTTCGTGTAAATACAGTTTCAATGTCAAAAACAGTTCTATTTTAAATAATTCAGTTTAGCATAAGCACGCAGTTTAAATGTTAGTACACTTTAATAGTCAAAAACATTTCTATTTCAAGCTATTTAGTTTAATCAAACAATTCAGTTTAGCATAAGTATGCCGTTAGTTCTATTTAACCCATAGATAGGGCCCTATCAGGTGCTACCACGCCGAGCCAGAGTAGACCTGGGAGCAATGGCAATGAAGGGGTGCTCCGTATTCCCCTAAGCCCCAGCATTACTGGGACCTCACCATCAGACTGTTTAGTGTCATATCCAGGACACTCGTTGGTGGGGGTCTTACCCCTCTGCAGAGGTGCAGTCAGTGTATTCTACAGCCCCAGCCGACTGGGCAATGAAATATATTAACTGTTACTAAAAGAGGTGATGGACCGTGCTAAGAATCATTGCATTACGTTGATATACTCTATGACGGGAAAACTACTCGGCATGATAACCTGAACACCTGAAAAATAGTTGAGCGACTACAACAACAAAATATTCCTTTGCCCACTTGGGGAGTAATTGTTGAAAGGAATTTGGCACAATGATGCAGTTGCAGTCAGTTTGATCGTTAATATTATTAAAAGATTTCAATACGCATATATGCTTGGGTGCAAGGGCGTATATTCATAAATCATAATAAAACTACACATAAAAGAAATAACCCTCCCACTCACACACACACACACACACACACACACACACATATATATATATATATATATATATATACCTGCAATAATCGTAATATATGCTAATTGTAACATAAAAATCGATATCACTGCGCAGTTAGAACGGTTTCTGAAACTCTCTTGTTTGCAATTAATTGAAAAGGGAATGTTAGTAATCGCACACATACTCAAACGCACTCACACACACACTAACACAAATACCTGTGTGTGTGTGTGTGTGTGTGTGTGTGTGTGTGTGTGTGTGTGTGTGTCTACCAATTTCCCTCGCCAACAAAACGATGTGACTCAAGGTAAATGAACGCGTTTTAATTGAAAGCTTTCATTCTTTAACCACCTTGCTGCACCAAGGTTAAAGAGCCCAGTCTACCCAACTATTTACACATAGCTGAGAGTAAAATGATTGGATTCATAACTGAATAATATTAGCGATGTGTGAAACGAAAATCGCTTCGTTCGGGATTTGAAATCGAGTCACCTTAAATGTTTCTTCCTATTGATTGGTTAGTTTCTCTGTTTAATAGCACATCAATCTCAAAGCGTTATCTAATGCAAAGCATAATAGTGATACAATTTAGTTTAACTCTGGGCAGAGTGAAGGTGTTCATAGATTTCCCAGGGATATTACTCGAAAGTGAACGAAATAATATGAGTGGAGTTCGAACTCACTAACTACAAAGTCACAAAACATCACCTTAGCCATTACACAACGGTGACACCTCCGGGTAAGCATTACGCCACGGTCATACAATATATTGATTTAAGAAAGCGATGTCTTTGCGACCAATCTGAAGATATACATGATGTTTTATTTCTTGACCATTGTTTTTGGCCTTGCCTAGTCGGCTGACGTTGTAGAATACACCGACTGTATCTCTGCGGACGAGTACGACCACCCGCTAACGAGGGTCATGGATATGACACTAAACAATCTAATGGTGTTGTTCCAGTAATGATAGTGCTTTGGGGGATGCAAAGTATACTTTTATTGCCATCGCTCCCAGGTCCACTCTGGCCTGGAGTGGTAGCATTTGATAGGGCCCTATATATGGGTAAAATAGAACTAAACTGCGTACTAATGCTAAACTGATTTGCTTGAAATAGAACGGTTTTGAAATTTAAACTGCATATTTTTTATGTTAAATTGAATTGTTTTAATCAGTGTCAACGCTATTCAAACCTAGTTGTCTCTCACGAACTCACTCTATTTCTCAGTGTCTCAATCTCTTTCTATCACTTACTCATTCCCTGCATATATATATATATATATATATATATATATATATACTCCCCCATGGGGGTTTAGCTCTCTGGCGAAGAAATTGCCGGTCGCTGCTAGCGTAATGCAAAGCTCTTCGAAAGAATTGAGCACTCTGGTAGCCGATAGGGTATAACAAATGTAAACAAAGGCTATTGTTTCTAAAAAAAAATACCTTAAAATTCCCTTAGGTCACGTGGTCCGCTTGGTGGACGAGTGGTCTGATACACTGTCTAACGTAAAGTTGGACAGGTTTCGATCCCGGCTACGAGCGTCCTGCGTGTCTAGCCACACTGAAGAGTTGGCTATCACAGTTGAGGGTGACTCGAAGGCTCCATTTTCGATATCTAATACATAAAGGTGTAGAGGAGAGCGCTTCTCCTTTCCCTGGATTGTTCCACTTTACCTTTGATCCTTACCTTATAATTCTGAGTGCTAATCAAGTTTGCATTAAGTACCGTTGTTTGAGTTTTTGGTATGACTCGACCTGGGATTGAACTCAAGTCTCCCAGATCATCAGTGAACACTGTAACAGGTAATGCTCACTGAACTAAAGTTAAGGATGAATTAAATTGAAGAGAACATAAATATGGATGTATTAAACAAACGACGTTACCTTATTTATCTATTTATTCTTTTATCTTTTTTTCCAGAAATTTTCTCTCTGCTAGGTGATTAACGGAAATAGGAAATGAAGACTACTTTTTGATACAGTCGAACAAACGTGCCAAAAATATGAATAAATAATTAAATGGAAATAACTGCCGATTAAAAAAAAAACCAACAAAATTTAAAATTATTTATTTCTAAGAAGAAACAAAAAAAAATCATATTAACTTGTGTAGATAAAATGATATAGTTAATCAGAATACAGATTGTTTTAAAAGATGTAATTCTGTATCGTAACAAAGAAATGAACGAAGTTATGTAATTTTTGCATGTACAACTAATCCTGCGTTTTCATATGCCTTCTTTTAATAATAAATTTACATAAAGATTTGTAATGTAGCAGATATATTCATGCAATGGACGATTTTTTAAAGCTTACTTTTTCACCACAAAAACAAGGGATTGTTCATCAGAATCCAGATTTTAAAAAAAAATGTAATTCTTTATCATAACGAAGAAATGAACGAAGTTATGTAATTTTCGCATTTACAATCAATTCAGTGTATTAATAAGCCTTCTTTTTATATTAAATTCGCATGAAGATTTGTAATGGAGCAGCTATATTCATGCAATGGACGATTTTTTAAAGCATACTTTTTCACCACGAATACAAGGGATTGTTCTTAACACGAGATAAGTTTTAGAAATGTTGAAACTTACTTTCAATGCATAACCTTTCAGTTATTTCAATCCAAAGCGTCCCCATCATAGTCGATACATAAAAATGTATATTAGTTAAGTAAGAGTTTTTACTTAGTGTGTCCATTCTAAAACCTCAGTAAATAGAATACAAATAGATATTATAAAAAGTACACAAAGCTACGTAAAAAAAATCGTAATCAAGGACGCTACATCAGGTCTAGTCGACACATTTTATTCAAGATTTTGGATTGATTTTGCTTATATGGGATAGGTTTTGAGAGAATTTTTCTCTTTATTTCATTGGATTTTGAAGATGTCTTTTGTAGACTAGAAAAGCCAAAGTGAAATGTCGTTATTTACCCTTCATAAATGATAAAACATCTTTTTGTGCCTAAGAATTAAGTTGGTTGGGTTTTATGTAATATAAAACCTTCATTTAATGCCGAAACCTTTTTAGACAGACATATTAAATATATATGATTTGTAGACGAATAGTTAGTAACATTATTTTAAACGAGACAGATCTCATTTTCACACGCAGTTAAATGTTTTCAATTATTGCTATCTAACACAAATAGTTTTATTTGCACACAGTTAAATGATTTCAAGCATTGCTATTAGTCATAGTAAAATAGCTTCTATTGTTGCTCTCAATACTAATAATTTAATTTGGTATTTATCATCCGTTGCACACAATGAAATTGCTTTAAGTCTTGCTATTTACCGCTAATAATCTAATTTAATATTTATCATTTGTTTGCATACATTAAAATAATTTCAAGGATATTAATAATAAGTCAGTTATATTTGACAAATAGGTGGGACCCTAATAGATAAAATCATTCCAGACCAGAGTAGATCTGGGGGTAATGTCAATAAAGAGGTACTACTTGTTCCCCAAAGCTGCCCCACCATCAGATAATTTAGTAGCATATCCATAACACATGAATGAGTATTACCACTCTGGAGATATTTAGTTTTCGTCTTTTCTAGCCACAGTCGACTTAGATGTAAAAATTTAGGGTCGCTCAATACTCAAGTTCATACTATAAATATCCCAGCATTTTGTGTTAAATAGCCATGACGAAGGAAGAAACCATAATGAAAGAATTACTAGGCATGGCTCATTTTTATGAAAAAATCCAACTTTCTTAATTTTATTTCTAGAGTTTGTGTGAGAGAGACAGGGAGACGAAAGAGACGAAGACAGACTACAATATTGACCCATAATTTCTTCTCCTAGCCATACCATGCTGTATTATCGTCAGGGCCTTGAAACTTTGCCTTTTTTGTCTCTCGGCTTGAGGCCACTACAGGCCATTGCCTTACCGCGCATCTAGAAGCTAGACTCCGTGACCGACCATATCTTGATCCAAGACTCCAGATCGAAAACTGACCCCAGCAAGACTCCCCGTATTTGCTGTTGGCAGTGTATATATAATTTCGTAGTCCTCATATTCCGGTTTTCATCTACGTGAGGGTGCTTCTGTTCATTTACACTGGTGCGTTTTACAATCACATCGTTTTCACAGTTGGAACATCCGGCTCTGTCAAAGGTCAAGATGTAATAGTTTAAAGCTTAAGAAAATAGCATTTAATTGGGAATTAATTCTCTTCCATCATTCCATTAGCCATAACGGGGTAAAAGTGCTAAGTATTCCTGTATTGTGACTCGCCTGTAGTCAGGATTGAACCTGCAACCTCCGGATGATTGTCTCTTTAGAATCTTAAGGAACCAACGCCTATAACCGTTACGCTATTTTCGAGCATAACTTCTAAAGAGACAATCATCAGGAGGTTGCAGGTTCAATCCTGACTGCAGGCGAGTAACAATACAGGAATAATTATCACTTATACCCGTTTATGGTTAACGGAATCAGAACACGCGACCCTAACGGATGAAATAAAGGACGTGGTTTGATGTTCCGTGCAGGCTCCCGAATTCGACAAACACCTGAAGAAGGCGGGAGGATTTATCAGCTGAAACGTTATGAATATAACAATAATGATAAAGACAATAATCCGAAAACCCTGAAAGATAAAAATCATCAAGTTTTGTCTCAGAAATTCAGACAAGTAATATACATTTCGACTGCTCCTGCTGGATTTTGCTACGTTATATTAAAAAAAGAAAACTTTACTTAAATTTCTCAACTATTTCCAAAAATTCTCATCTTTATTTAAAAGCCTGAACACATGACAAACTGTCATGACACAAAACATTTTTAATTTGACTTCGTTTTGATTATTCCGTTAATTTTTCAAGAAATGCTTGCATCATTTACCGTTGATTTGAAAAATAAAGATTACTAGGACCATAAATATATTTTTGAATGGTTTGTTGGTGTTTTATTGAATATCAAACTTAGTGGGCTGGTTGCTTAGGTTTTATTGCAAATCAACCATTGTAGGTTTTTTAATATCAAATCCTGTTTATAGATACATATATTAAATATATAAGATATGGTTTGGTTGGGATTTATGGCATACCAACCATTGTTGATTATCTAATACCCATTCATCTTTATACATATATATTAGATATATAGGATTTGGTTTGGTTGGGTTTATGGCATATCGAACATTGTAGGGATTTTAATGCCAAACCCTCTTTATGCAAACATACATATATATATTAAATATATATGATTTAGTTTGGTTTTGTTTTATGGCATATCGACCATTGTAGGTTATTTAATACCAAATCCTGTTTATACATATATATATAAAATATATAAGATTTGCTTTGGTTGGGATTAATCTATTATCAATCCTTATAGTTTATTTAATGCCAAATTATGTTTATTGTCTAGTCATTTGGGGCTGTTGAATACAGCGACTGCACCTCATATCCAACGAGTGTCCTAGATATGACACTAAACAATCTGATGATGAGGTTCCAGTAACGCTGGAGCTTTGGGGAATGTGGAGCACCCCTTCATTGCCATCGCTCCCAGGTCCACTTTGACCCGAAGTTGTAGCACCTGATAAGGGTCCTGTTTATGGGTCAAATAGAACTAAACTGTGGTTTCTTCAGTTTACTGTTTTGGCGTTTAAACCGTGTATTTATTCTAAACGATAAAAAATATACTTATATTAACTGAATTTTTTGAAATAGAGCTGTTTGACTAAACCGAATACCTTGAAATAGAAAAGTTTTTTTACAATGTGTGTTTGATGCTAAACTGAATTCTTTGAAATAGAACTGTTCATTTGTATAAAAATGGATTTGGTATAAAATAACATAAAAAGGTTGATATGACATACACAAACAAACAAACAAACAAACAAATAAAAAAACAAACAAATCCTGTTTATATTTATATATTAAATATACGTGATTTAGTTTTGTTGTGTTTCATGGCATATCGACCATTGTATGTTATTCAATGTTAAATTCTGTTTATACATATGAATATATATTATTTGTAAAAAAATGATTGGTTGGTAACATTTTTAAATGTGTTCGAACTTATTTGTTTGCACATAGTTAAATCGTTCCAAGTATTTCTACCTTACATAACCAATTTATTCAATACAATTCATTCATTCGTAAACTGTTAAATAGTTCTAAGTACTGTTATCCAATGCAAATAATTCAATTTTTACACTGTTAAATGGTTTCAAGTATTCTTATCTAATACCTACAGTTTTATTTGCACACAGTTAATTGGTTTCAAACATGTTTATGTAACACTAACCTCTTCAGTTTTACATCAGTAATTGTTTGCACACAGTTTAATGCTTTAACGGCTCTGTTTAATGAAATATATGAGACCCTATAAAGTAATACCATTCAAGGTCAAAGTGGACAGGCGAGTAATGATAATGAATGGGTACTCATCATTCTCCAAACCTCACCATCAGATGATTTCGTGTCACTTCAAAGACACTCGTTTGTGGGTGGTTTACGTCTTTGCAGAGGTGCTGGGGGTATATTCTACAGCCGCAGACGACTGGATAGCACTTCGAGGATATTTAATGTCAAAATCTGTTTATCAAAATGAATAGGTCCTATAAGAGATTTATATTTTCGAAAGAATTATCTTTTTCGTTCATACATACATGTATGTTTCCAGCTTGTTGCTTCCGTCTGAGAACATTTGATAATTTAAAAGGTCTTTTGTTTGGATGCTTGGTTAAAAACATACACCAATTCTCCCAGCCACCCACACATACATAAATATATATGTACAGAGAGAGAGAGAGGGGGGGGGTTGAACAAACCATTGAATAAATATTTTGGTACGTGTATACATATATACACATATATTCAATAGGTTTCCAGACTTTTTTGTACAGGCTTTTAAAATGGTCACAGACACTTGAAAATTCAGTATGTTATTGCTATACATCTTACGAGATGGCTGACCAATTCTTATGATTTCAGATTCAAAGGAACAGCCACAGCAAGAATTGGAATACACCCTACTAAAGCCTGACTGTCACAGCTGGTGAATTTCAAAAATGCAATCTTGACACTTAAGAAGAATGATATAAAATAAAATTCTCTTTTATGCTACAGAAACGCCACAGAAAATGCCACAGAAACGCATGGAATGCTTCAGACTGCTTTTCGACCATCTTGCATGAATCGAGCATGAGTTTTTGAGTGGCATAAGAGATTCAAGGAAGGTAGGGAGTCTGTGAGGGATGATGAGAGGTGTGGTAGGCGTAAGGAAGTCAGTTGATTGGCCAAAGGGCTAGTGACTTTTGGTTATCCCCTAAGTTAAGCGGTTGTCTTTATGAAACAATTGAGGAGATGAAAAAAGCTGTAACGAAGGTCATTGACACGCTCAAACGAGAGGACTTCCATGGGGCCTTCCAGAAGTTGTTAGAACGGTATAACAAGTGCATTGCAGCCGGAGGAGATTACTTTGAAGGGGACTAGAGTTTCATATGTGTACTATCAATAAAAGTGCCCATACGAAAAAAGTCTGGAAACTTATTTAATGATCCCATGTATATATATATATATATATATATATATATATATATATAGGTTTAGTTTGGTTTCTTTATTTAAAGCAATATTCATCTTCGGGGGTTATTTAATGTTAAAATCATCCTTGTAGAAGGACAGTAGTGGTACAATTTAACTCAAATCTGACAATGGCGGATTAATGAATTCATTGTAAGCGGAGGGCATCTGCCCGGAAGTGAACATAATAGAAAGACTGTTGTTCGAACTCACTTACATCGATGCCAAAGCACATTAGGCAGTATGTTCCGAGAATTCCCCTCTGTATATGCATAAGCATCTTATATATATATATATATATATATATGGAAATATGGTGTTGCCTACAAATAATTATTATTACTACTTTTGCACACACACACACACACATACAAATATATAGGTGGCTTATATATATATATATATATATATAATAATGATAAAGAAATATTTATTAGATTTTATATATCCAATGTCGTGGAAGTTTGTGTACTACTTTAAGTTTCATGAAATTTTAAAAAAGGCAACAATCATCTTGCAGATAACGAAAGGAAATGAAGAAATCGAAGAAATTGAAAAATACAGTAAAAAACCGTTGTAATTGTGTACAAATCTTTATGTGTGCTTGTGTGCGTGGTGGTTGTGTGGGTTATACAATTCTTCATTTCCTTTCGTTATCTGTCTAATGATTGTTGTTTTTTAAAACTTCATGAAACCAAAGGTCCCACACACACTTCCATGGCATTAGATATATAAAATCTAATATATATATATATATATATATATATATATATCATTATTATTATTATTATTATTATTATTATATAATAGCTCTATCACAGATATTGAGCACTCTCCAAATTATATAGCCCTTGGTTCACCACAAACCCACAAAGTGAATTAGTGACAACCATCACTGTTACAATATATATATATATATATATATATACACA
The DNA here is from genome assembly GCA_963585895.1 of Sepioteuthis lessoniana. Taxonomy (NCBI): domain Eukaryota; kingdom Metazoa; phylum Mollusca; class Cephalopoda; order Myopsida; family Loliginidae; genus Sepioteuthis; species Sepioteuthis lessoniana. Next base: position 69,711,518 of record OY757933.1, on the reverse strand, counting down.
CACTTGCTATAGAATTATTGGCATTGGTTTCTCAAAGAATTTTGTAGAGCATTTCCCATATTCTGCATAATTAACCATTTTCAGAATGCTGATTCTTTCTTGGTGGCCCTCCGTTTATTTAATTGGTAGTTTTCCTGAAGTTATGGAAAGGAGATGGAAGAAAGGAAGAAACAGCGCTGAAAATGAGACAAGAATCGCAACAACAGAGTGGGGCGGCTGCGGAGAAAAAGGGTGGGAAGTAGTTGTATAAAATCGGTCGGTAAGCCACTGAAGCTCCAAAACAAGAGCCAGTGATTGTGTGGGTGGGTGTAGAGGGGGTTACAAAGGACAAAGTGCTTGAAACCACCACCCACTACCCACATCTGCACCCTCCCAACCGCAGTGCTCCACCTTCATCTAGCTCCAGTGATATTTCCATGAACCATTAACCAGAGCCTGCATAATTACTTACATTACCATTTCCTAACTTCCATTCCTCCGTCCCTACCGACCCTCTCTCCTCGTACTGACTCTTTCCCCTCGTACCAACCTCGCTTTCTGCTAGCTATCCGTCCGTAATCGATTGCTTCCAACATTCTAGCGACCGTTACCTATCCAACAAATTTCAATTCAACTATCAGTTCAGTTCATTTCCTTCGTACTTTGAAGATCCGGTTTAGCGTCTCATTAGCAGTAATGACGCCACCATCCTCTAAACTATCTCCCCCACCATTGTCACCGCTTTATAACTTAAAATTTGGGAGTACAAGAGACCATTTTGCATGAGATGTCGACTAACGTGAGTTTGCAGAAAACAACACAGGTGTAACGAAACTGAAATATACTTCGCCCACGGAACGTTTGGTTCATTTGTTTTACGGCATATCAAAACCAAATGGGTTATTCAAAGTAGGAATTTGATAATCTGTAAAAGTTTGATCGAGTTTATATAGGGGTTGGTTAGCTGGTTGGCTGGTTGTTTATTTTGTTTTATAGTACATCAAACTTCGTGGGATATCTAATGCCAAAGTCATACTTAATGAAACAGTAGAAGTACTGTTTAATCAATCGCTGAGGGAATAATGAGTTCATGCCTATTCTACGGATATTAGTACGAAAGTGAATATAATAAAGCGACTGGAGTTCAAACTCATTTATCTGAGAAGGCATTTCAGTATGTTAACCTCTTTATCCAGTTTATTTATTAAACAGCATATCAGCTCCTTATCTAATGCCAAAATTCGATTAATTTCAAAATATTCGATTATATATAAAAATAAAAACAGAGTGAACACACACACACACACACACACACACACACACACACACACACAGGAAGAAGATATGGTTTGGAACAGCCTAATAAACAGAGGGTTCACTAATGGCCCGGGAGCCAAGGTCGAGTTATACCAAAGACTCAAAAAAGAATACCTAATGCCTCCTTGCTTAACACTCAGCATCATAAGATACGTATCAAGGGTAAAGAGGAGAATTACAGGGAAAGGATTAGCACCCCCCCTACACCTCGGTGTAGAAGCTATTGGAAAGAGAGTCACCCACGACTAACTAAAATTTTTATCAATAAGTGTTTTCGAACTATTGTCTTCATCTTTATTGTTATTTCCACAACGTCCAGCAGAACACATCACGTGACAGTTATAGGCGTTGGTTCCCTAACCTTGTAAGCAGACAATCTTCTTGAGGTTGCAGGTTCAATCCTGATTACAGGCAAGTAACACTACAGGAACACTTAACACTTGTTACCCGGTTATGGCTAACGGAATCAGAACAAGCGATCCCTGTAGATTCAATAAAGGACGTAGTTGGAAGTTTCGTGTAGGTCCCCGAGTTCGACAAACACCTGAAGAAGGCCAGAAGACATATCGGCCGAAACGTTGTGGAAATAACAATAAAGATAAATACAATAGTCCGAAAACGCATCATGATAAAAATCATCAAACATCGCCTCAGAAATAATGATAACTAATAACTAAGGTTTGTTGAAAGGCATATCAACTTCTTATCAGGAAATTTAATTGATTTTTAAAGGTCGGGTATGGTTTTAATGGTATATCAAATCCTCATGGGTAATTTAATGCGGAAATTTGTTTATTTCCAAATATTTGATTATTATCATAATTATTTATATTTTTCGTGGCGAAACCCTTTTAAACACGGTCTTTTTAATAGGATTAATATCATTTGTTACCATACAGTTATATGATATCATGTATTGTTATCTTGTAATAATTGTTTGCAGTTATCAAGTTTGGTTTGGTTTCTTTGTTTAATTGCATATCAACTCTTTTTAGGTTATTTAATGCCAAATCCATTCTCCTAGAAGAACAGTAGTGGTACTATTTAACCCATAGCTGGGAGGATAGGGTGGTTCATACCTTTCACAAGGGTATTTGCCCGAAAGTGAACGTAATAGCGCAACTGGAGTACGAACTCGCGTACTACGATTCCGCAGTCCATAGCTTTAACCATTACACCACGAGGACACCCACCAGAGGTTATTAGATTATCTTATCTAATATAAATAATTAGAAAGCAGGTCTATTGATCAATGATGGATCCAAACAGGCACTACCACATTCATTCTTAAATGTATTTACTAATATCATAATCACTCTCATTCTTCAATTTCCTTTGTTGCATTCAACTTACCTTTTTGAGTATCAAGTTTATCGTTTTTACAAAACGCTACACCAGATTGAATTTACCAACGTTTTATCTCGTAACATACTAATTTCCTCTAGCCCACGGAGGTGAGGCAGTGGAATATACCGACTGCATCTCTGCAGAGGGGTAAGACCCCTTAAAGAGTGTCCTAAATATGACACTAAACAATGATGGTGGGGCTCCAGCCTTGCAAATGGCCATTGCTCCCAGGTTCACCCTGACACGAAGTGAGAACACCTGATAAAGTTCTATTAATGAGTCAAAAAGAAAAAAACCTATGTACAACAAATGAGTGATGTTAAATTGAGACAGCTATATAGCAATACTTGAAATCATTAAACAGAGCGAACAAACTATGAAGTACAAATAGAATTATTCGTATTAGATAGCAATAGCTGCAACCATTAAACTGTGTTAAAAAAAGAGCTCAAACTCGTTTAAAGTTATAAATATATATTTATATATTTTTATTTATTTATATATATACTTTTATTTATATATATATATATATATATATATATATATATATGTATATATATTTATGTATATATACTTTTATTTATATACATATATATATATAAATATTTTTTTTATATATACATTTTTATTTATATATATATATATATATTTATTTATATATATATTTTACAGTTATATATATATATATATATATATATATATTTATATAAATATTTTTCTATTTATATATATATATGAATATATATATATATATATATTTTTTTATCTATATATCTATTTTTATTTACATATATATATATATTTATTTCATATATATCTTTATTTATATATAAATATATATATATATTTATTTATATACATGTTTTTATCTATATACATTTACATATATATATATATATATATATTTCTATTTATATATTTTTATATATTTATATATTTATATATATATATATATATATATATTTATTTATATATACATTTTTATTTATATATATATATATATATATATTTATATATATATATTTTTATTTATATATATATTTATATATATATATATTTATATATATATTTATTTATATATATACTTTTATTTATATATATATATATATTTATAAATATAGGTTTTTATTTATATATATATATTTAAATATATATATACATATATATATATATATATATTTTTATTTGTATATATATATTTTTATTTATGTATATATTTATATATATATATATTTTTATTCATATATATATATATTCATATATATATATATATATATTTTAATTCATATATATAATTTATATATATATATATATATATAAATATATATTTATGTATATATATATATTTTTATTCATATATATATTTATATATATATATTTATATATATGTATAATTTTATTTATATATCTTTTTTTATATTTATATATATATATTTATATATATATTTTTATTTATATATTTTTTTATTAATATAATTTTTTTAAATATATATTTATATATATATTTACGTTTAAAGTTATATATATATATTTGTGTAAAGAGGGTTTGTCATTAAATAACCTCAATTGGTAGATATGCCTTTGAACCCAACCCAACCTAACCAAGCCAAACCTAATTTCCTCATATCTATCTGTTAAATAAAGCCACTACTGTTCTGAAATGGGGTCTTAGTTATTGAATAACATCAGAAGGTTTATATAACATTAAACAAGGAAGCCAGGCCCTCTTCTTCTTCTTCTTCTTTAGGTGTGTTGCTTCTAGGACTTGTTCAATATTGCCGTCAAGCTTTTTCTCTATATGTTTAGTTAGCGTCCATGTAGCGCATAAAAACTTGACGCAACATTATTATTTGTCAACTTCTCCAAGGCTTTTGACTCCATACACAGAGGAAAGTTGGGGCAAATACAACTCACCAACGGCCTACCCTATGAAGTCGTCGCAGCCAAAATAAAAAGTAAAGTGGGCGACCATAGTCGAGGGTAACCCGAAGGCTCCCTTTTCGATAGCTACTACACCAAGGTGTAGGGGAGGGCGCTACTCCTTCCCTGGATTGCTCTACTTTACCCTTGATCCGTACCTTATAATGCTGAGTGTTAAGCAAGGAGGCATCAAGTACCATTTTTTGAGTCTTTGGTATGACTCGACCTGGCGATTGAACCCAGGTCTCCCGGGCCATTGGCGAACACTCTAACCGCTAGGCCAATGTCCAGCCATAATGATGCTATATAAAACCATGAAAGTAAAAGTCAATTCTCCGGATTGAGCCACTTACTAATTCGACATTGTACCAGGTGTGCTGCAAGGAGACACGCCTTTGCACTATACCTATTCATCATCTGCCTAGATGTGCTTATAACGTCTTTTGATTTAATGAAAGATAACGGTTTCAAGCTGGCAAAGTAAAGAAGCAGAAGATACCCCGCATAAACAATTACAGACGCGGTCTACACTGATGACATAGCCCTTCTGCCAAATTTACCCGCCCAAGCCGAAACCCTGCTACATATTTTGGAACGAACAGCTGCTGCATAGACCTCCATATCAAAGCAGACAAGACAGAATACATATGCTTTAAACAAAGAAGCGACATCTACTCACTAAATTGTTGTTCTCTGAAATTAGTTGACAAGTTCACCCACCTAGGAAGCAGTGTCTCATTAACCGAGAAAGACATCAACTTGTGACTAGCAAAGGCATGGACAGATATTGTTAGGCAATCGTTCGTATGGTAGTCAGATTTGACCGACAAACTAATACGCAGGGTTTTCCAAGCACCGACCAATAGATATAATAGGCAAAATATCAAATTGTTGTACAAACTACTTTATATATGTAAGCTTTTCTAATGAATTGAGCACTTTGGAATCCGATAACGTAAAATGTAAGTAGTAAAGTTAGCTACTACACCGAGGTGTAGGGGAGGGCGATATTATTTCCCAGGATTGCTCCACTTTACCCTTGATACGTACCTTATATTGCTGAGTGTTAAGCAAGGAGGTTTCAAGTAACATTTTTAAAGTCTTTGGTATGACGCGACCTGGAATTGAACCCAGGTCACCCGGACCATTATGGAAGTTAATAAATATATACGTTGAATTCACTTACTTACTTTGGTTTGGATATGAAGTATGTTATCGGTTTTTAAATTTCATGTAGCTTGTAGCTGATCCTATTTACGAATCCAAAGGTAATATTCACCTCATTTATTGAATGAACCTCGAACATTTCTATTTCATTTAATACCATTTCATAAATTATGGTCAGGATGTTTCCACTCCATGGTCTGTCTAATTTACCCAGACATTTAGTAGAAAACCGATGCTGATCCCATTTGTAAACATTATGTTGACTAAAACATGCTTCATTATATATTCACACATTCTTCCGTTAATTTCACAAGGTTTGCACTTTGCAGCCACCAAATATTTCATGATAGACATCTGTTCAAGCCTGAACCCCTCTGTTTTATTTGCTACCATTTTAAATGGTTTGAAAAGATATTGTTGTATAGCCATGACCAACTATACAAACACATTTGCATGTAGAATCATAACGACGACACAATAAAGACGAGCGACACAGTTTTTTAGAAAAATATATCTCTCACTTTATTTGAAAATAAGGTTCGAAAGGGTTACTAAAGCTTTTACTGTGTGTGAGGTGAGTTGGAGGCGGTACAGAATTGCAACATATAGACCCCCACTCATATGGCCATAACAGCGTTTCTTTCCCGTTCTCCTGGGGTGCTCAACAAGGGGCCTGGGGGCTCAGCCTCTCTGGGACATGTTCCTCATTCCAGCATCTTCTCCAACTATTGACTTCCTGTCTTCACCCGGGTTATATAATTGTTCGAAACCCACTCTTCTTCCTGCGAGGGTCACAATTTCACACTCAATTCAACCCGTCCACGGTCATGGTTATATTTGATATTCCTCGACCGGATGCAACTGTTATTTACACAGGTGCATTTCCTATTTTAACAGCTTGGCTGGGGTCAATATGTTACCATATATTTTTACGTGATTAATGTAATGTTTCCTATAAACCAATTCCAAACAATACAGAGGTTACACCGTGGAAAAAATGTAGTGAAAAATTATTTTACTATAGAAAACAGTTTTTATAGATTGAAAAGCACTTGGCTTTGTGAAGTAATTGCATACATTAATGATTTTAAGGATTTAAATCAAGGGGCAATCAATAGACCTGATCGACTTATACACGGGTATAAACAGTATATCGGACATAAAAAGATCTTGGAACAAACCCTAGGTTTATCTTAGAATCTTAGAATGTGAATCAAGGAACGGGGTTGCGAAATATAGGAGAGAGAAATAAAGGTTTACAGGAGAATGAAGAGTAATTGAATGGTGCTCAATGAATAACAAACACTGCAGATGTTTTGGTTTGGTTTCTTTGTTTAATGGCATATCAACTCTTTTTAGGTTATTTAATACCGAATCTATTCTCCTAGAAGAACAGTAGTGGTACTATTTAACCCATAGCTGGGAGGATAAGGGGGTTCATACCTTTCCCAAGGGTATTTGCCCGAAAGAGAATGTAATAGCGTGACTGGAGTACGAACTCGCGTACTACGATTCCGCAGTCCATCGCTTTAACCATTACACCAGGAGGACATCCTCAAACACTGTAGAAGATCCGAAGCAGATGATGAAAGGATGAAATAGAAGAGGTGGCTCCCACAGAACACTCACGATTATTATATCAAAGTTACATCAATACTTAGGCAGAGAGGAACAGAATGATAGATTTCATAAAGCTACAAAATTATTGATCAACACTCAGTAATATCAATGTGGATTTTCTGGGGGCACATCGTATGGGACATATTTTCTAGTCACTGAAATCTTTTCACTCTTTTTTTCAGGTGGCGTAAGAGGATCCTATGGGTCACATTAAATGTCTCAGCAAATTTCTTTTGCAGTCGTGGCTGGAATTGACAACACCTAATTCATCGAAATAAAATTTCTTTGGACGACCTTCCATTGGTTCGTCCTTTTAACTGAAATCCACACTTTAAAAATGGTAAAAACTCCTACAGCAACTTCTTTGATTCAATCTATCATTCTCATAATTTCTCTTTATAAATGTTGTTGCTTTTCTTGTATTGACAGCTTTATGAAACTCTTTGAGTAAAACACGTATAATGACTTCTTTAGTTGGAAGGAACGTGGGAAAGATTACCGAAGACTATAAACAATAGAATATAATCTGAAAGAAAAAGATAAAAATATTCTTGCACAATTCCAAAACGATTACAAGAAAGAATGGGTAATAAATCTTGTCTAAAACATTCATCACGTAAATATTGCTTTATATTTGTTCCAAATTAATACATGTATTATTTTATAGTATTGAATTAATTTAGAAGGCTATTGCAAAGTAAAACTTCATTGTCAGATACTTTATTTTTAAATAAATGAACAGGATGCTGGAGGTTTAAATTTTTGAACGTTGTTAACATGCTGTGGTGTGAGAATGTCATGTTGGATGCCATGTTTAAATTATTTTTCTTTTAAAAGAAATAAAATAAAATAAAACGAAATTGATTAAGATAAGTGAAGTAACGTCTATTCCACATGGCGTTTAAACAAACCACGTGGTAACATGATCACAACTCCCAACATGGCGTTCTAACTCCCCATGTGACACCAGGTTTACAGCGGTCAAAAAAAATCGAACGACCAATATCGTGTTCATCCCTGGTTAAGTAGGTTTTTTGCCCATCAACCCTAGTTAGCAGTATGTTGTGAGTCATCATCCCTGTCACCTAGTTGTTAGTCTCCAAGATCTTCCTCATCCCTATTGTCTTTTATACCCTAACCCTTCCTTAAGTCCGCTTTTTCTTGGAATCTCACTTGTATAAATCCATGCTACCTGTTCTCACTGTGCCCAAACCTGTCTTTTTTTTTGGTCCCAGTAGATTTGATCCATCTCCCATTTAGTGTAGGTCCAGCTTGTTTTCGGTATTCTTGGACACCGAAAAACAGTCGACCCCCTTTCCGTAGAAGAGGGGATGGCAGGGCAACCAAACAGGGAATGTTTTCGCAGTTTTTCTCCCATCCCCATCACACACCACATTTTTGCATATGAAATCATTTTTTGTAAATAAAATCATACATTCCATTCGGGAGTAGCTGCAGCGCGCTTGGTGAAGAATGGTTGATTATATATTGAACTGTTGAATAGGTCGGCGAATGTGGCTAGCAAGGGCCCCTTAGACAATATAGTGATGGCATGACAACTCTGTTCCCCTCCCCCACAAAACCATTGGGCCTCGTGCCCACTATTTTTTATAAAATGTAAATAAAGTGCGCATTTATAAAAAAAAAAGTCCTTGACGATGAATTTTTACTTTGAAATTCATTAGACTCAAATAATTATTAATTTGCATTGAAATTGCCCTCTAAATTAATTCAAAACTATAAAATGATACATATACTAATTCCGGCATTATTCCCCAAACAGACTAAAATGTCGAATTGTCCTATCTGTCTGCACAACGTAGGACAATATAGCGTAATAGCTAAAACCTCTTAGAAGGTTACATCTAACCTTGTACAAGACAGAGAAACGATTATCCGAATAATTAATCCTACTAATATAATACTCAGTCAAGTGGTTTCCAATGGTAGTAAAAAAACAACAAAAAACTTTTTAAAACACTTCCGGTATAATTACTGAAACTTCACCGGACTAAAGGGTCCCTCTAATTAGTTCTCATTATTTCAAACGAAAAAAATAAATATGATTCCTCTGATTTGTGTATTTGTGTGTTACATTTCATTACGGACTTTTGAACGCATTTTATTAATCGTAATCACTACATGGACGCTAACTAAACGGCTGGAGAAAAAGCTTGACGGTAACTACACAAGAATCCTTAGAGCAATATTGAACAACACCTGGAGGCAACACCCCACAAAGCAGCAGCTGTACGGCCACCTACCACCCATCACGAAACCTATCCAAGTTAGACTAACCAGACATCCAGGACACTGCTGGAGATGTAGGGACGAGCTCATAATTGATGTACTCCGATGGACCCCTTCACATGGACGAGCAAAAGCAGGACGACCAGCTAGAACCTACATACAGCAGCTCTGTGAAGATACGAGGTGTAGCCCTGAGGACCTACAGGAAGCAATGAACGATATGGAGGGGTGGACCCCTTCACATGGACGAGCAAAGGCAGGAAGATCAGCTCGAACCTACATGCAGCAGCTCTGTGAGGATACGGGGTGAAGCCCTGAGGACCTGCCGGAAGCAATGAACAATACGAAGGAGTGGACCCCTTCACATGGACGAGCATAGGCAGGACAAACCGCTAGAACCTATATACAGCATATCTGTGCCGATACAGGATGTAGCCCCGAGAAACTGCCGGAGGCAATGAACGATAGGGAGGGGTGGAGAGAGGGGGCCAGGATATCCGTGGTGATGGCATAACAAGATGATGAATATGCATCTAACTGTTCAGCACACAAGTGGGCTTGCTTTACTTTGTTAAATCCAATATGCTGAGAATTGATTCATTTATAGATATTCTATTGTAAGTAAAGTAAATTTGGCGACCGTAGACGTGGGCGACCGGATGGTTCGCTTTTCAATAGCTACTACACCGAGGCGTAGGGAAAGACACTACTTCTTTCCCAGGATTGCTCCACTTTACCCTTGATCCATACCTTATATTGCTGAGTGTTAAGCAAGGAGGCATCAAGTACCATTTTTAAAGTCTTTGGTATGACTCAACCTGGGATTGACCCCAGGTCTCTCGGACCATTGGCGAACACTCTAACCTCTAGATGATATCCTATTATATTCTTTAAATCCAATTATTCTCCCTCCAGCTATGGGTAAATAGTAGCACAGACTAGGTTCTTCAGCCTTGGTGAGGCAACTAGTCTAGGAGAAAGACAACTCTGAATTCAAACCTGTTAAACTCCGTTTAAAAATTGACCTTGTGTCGTATCCTGCCCGAGCGGAGGGGTTGGTAAATAGGATTATATTCTTTAAATCACATTATTTTTTTGTCTATTAGCATTTGTTTGCAAAGAATATGTAATATTCCTATCTAATAATATAAACATAGTTGTATTGGGGGCGGCTCATTGGCCGTGTGGGTAGAGTGTTTGCCAGTGGTCCGGGAGACCAGGGTCCAATCCTAGGTCGATTCATACCAAAGACTTAAAAAATAGTGCTTGATACCTCTTTGCTTTACACTCAGCAATATAAGGTACGTATCAAGGGTAAAGTGGAGCAATCCAGGGAAAGGAGTAGCGCTCAACCCTACACCTCGGTGTAGTAGCTATTGAAAAGGGAGCCTTCTGGTAGCTCTCGACTACAGTCACCAACTTTACTTTACTTACTAGTATTGGGGGCAGTGTTATTAACGTGCTGGACAGGAGATTAAAGTCCAGTCGTGCTAATACATTCATTTTCATCAAATATCTCTTAGAAAGAGATTATCCCTCTTAATCCCTCCTGCTATGGGTTGAATTGTACCAAAACTGTTATTCTACAAGGGTGACTTTCGCATTAAATAACCAACGATGGTTAATATGTCATTAAATGAATAAGTAAAGTTGGCAACTTTAGGCGAGGGTGACTCAAAGGGTCCGTTTTCGATAGCAACTACACCAAGATGTAGGGGAGAACGCTACTCCTTCCCCTGGATTGCTCCATTTCACCTTTAATCCATACCTTATAATGCTGGGTGTTAAGCAAGGAGGCATCAAGTACCAATCTTTGAATTATTGGTATTAGTGGACTTGGGATTGAACCCGAGCCATTGGTGAAAACTTTAACCACCATGCCAATTTCAGGGACAAATAAAGAAAACCAAGTACACCATAGTTGTTTCCCGTATTCCTCTTTACTATGGATAATTTTCAAATATATACATGTATTGATATATACAAATATATACATATTTGTATACATATAAATATATTATATATATAAATATATACATATATATATATGTATTTGACCCATAGATGTCACCCTAGCAGGTACTACCAAGACAGGACTAGTTTAATTTTCTTAAATTTAGAGGCGTTTGTCGTGTAATGGTTTGCGTCATAGAAAATGGACACAGTGCCCCGCGGTAAAATCTTGAATGATGCTGTTTCCATTTCAAATTGGATTAATACACTTGGAAAAATTATGAATCAAACGATTATCCCTCCAGCTTAGGGTGAATAATTGAACAGACAGATCTTTAACCTATTTTTGCTAGAAAAATAACGTTTTTGATTATGTTCACGATTTACTGTCACCAAATCAATTCAGAAGTCCCACAACAAATATTTAATCCTCAGAAATTCTATCTTTTATAAAAACTATTATGTTCCATTATCTTCCATAGAGTTTTTATCATCACAAGATTCACAGCTTGTTGTCATTTTGACTGAATCAATTCTGTATAAATATTCTCTCCACCAATCATGTTTACTTTCACATAAATATTTTGTGAGTGTACTATTTTCATTAAGAAGATCTATTCTCTCCCTATTGGTTACAAATTCAGAAAATTTTCTGTAATTTCTTTTGGACACTAAATCAGATGGAAAACCTGGAAAAATACCTCTTAATAATTGACTTGATATTCCATCCAGGTCACACGAAAAGGTTGGAAAAGACATACATCAATTTTCTTCGTTTAGTTTTTTTGTTTTTGTTTTATGGTATTGTAGGTTATTTTATGCCAAATCCTCTTTCTACATATATATCAAATATATATGATATGTAGAAGTTACTCTGGTTGGGTTTTATGGCATACCAACTATTGTAAGTTATTTAATGCCAAATCCTTTTTATACATATATTTTAAATATATATGGTTTGATTTGGTTTGTTTTCATGTCATATCAACCGTTATTGCTTATTTAATGCCAAATTCTCAATACACATATATATTAAATATATACGATTTCGTTTGGTCGGGTTTTATGGCATATCATCCATTCTAGGTTATATAATGCGATATCTTCTTAATGCATATATATTTAATATATATGATTTGGTTTTGTTTTATGATATATCAACCATTGTAGGTTGTTTAATGGCAAATCCATTTTTATACATTTAAACACATGTATTTCAAACAATTCAGTTTAGCATAAAGGCAGTTTTTGTTTACACAGAGTTAATACCAAAAAAAAGTTCTATTTTTAACAATTTCAAACAATTCAGTTTGGCATAAGTACACAGTTTAGTTTTATTTGGCCCATAGATAGGACCCTATCAGGTGCTAAGACTTCCAACCAGAGTGGACCTGGGAGTGATGGCAATGAAGGTGTACTTTGCATGCCCGAACGCTTCAGTATGACAGGAACATCACTATCAGATTGATTAGTTTCATATCCAGGACACTCTTTGGGATAAGGGAGTCTTACCCTTCAGCAGATATACAGTTGGTACATTCTGCAGCCCCAAACAAATCTGTTTATTTTCTCGATAATCACACGATTACTGTTATTGTTAGTATTTTCTTTAAAAAAATATCATAATTTTTCAGAATAATTCCTTGGAACTTTCAAAATAATAATTGTTTGAGTTTTTTCAATAACTGCATCGATTGTTGGTTAATTTATTTTTCATTAACTAAACTCTCTCTCTCTCTCTCTCTATATATATATATATATATATATATATAAATATATATGATACTAAAAGCGTCTTAAATCTGTTAAATACAGTGCTCTGGGTAAAAATAAAAATGGAGTCCAATATCACAATGTTTCCTTGAAAAATGAAGGAAAAATTTGATTCTGTTGTTTGACGCTGGAGAAAAGTGATGAAAGATCTGATTGACATTTCCAAATTTCTATTTAAAAAATGTATAATTAGTAAATGATTATGGGTACGTTTCGCTATCAAGTATCGCTACTGACTCACCTGAGGATCGGTTCCATGAAATTCAGAGTAGTGGAATTTTTCCCTGAGTTATTCTATTTTATAATTGAAATATTGTTAAATTGCCCTTTATCTGTTTTCGAAAAGTCACTGACCACGATGATTGAAAAAACACAATTTGACCTTTTTCAAGCACAGAGAACTGCTTACACGCCACGAGCAAAGGATTTATAATCAAATTAGGATATCAAATTGTGGAAAAGAAAACTCTAAGAAATGTCCTACTTTTGGTATTTGAGCAAATTTTCCTTTAAAAAAAATATGACTTTTCGCTATAACAAAGTGATTGTTAACCTCGATTATCAAAGAGAATTTTCACATCTAACGTGTTTTTAAGCCATTGAAGTTTTACTAAAATTTGAGTCAATAATAAAAAAAACGGTTCCGTTTTCTCACTGTCGGTAGCCAACATAATATACATAATACACTTTGGTATATCTATATTTAAAGACAATTCAGTATCAGTGAGAGAACATATATCTAAGTTCGGCAGGGTCCTCGTAGTGTAATGGTTAAGGAGCTGGACTGAGGAATCGTTGTAAGCTAGTTTGTACTCCAAGGGCGCTATAACGTTGACTTTTGGACTAATACACTTGGGAAAGGTAGGAATCCCTTATCCTCCCAGAAGTTTTGTATGATATTAAACTAAACAAACAGTCCATATTTACCAAACCCTCTGCTCGGGCAGGATATGACACAAGGTCAATTTTGTAAGCGGAGTTTAACAGGTTTGAATTCAGAGCTTTCCTTCTCTTAGACTAGTTGCCTCACCAAGGCTGAAGAACCCAATCTGCCCTACTATTGACACACAGCTGGATGGAGAATAATTGGATTAATACCTTTCCCAAGGGTATTAGTGCTATGTGAAATGCAATCAGTCTCGTCAAGGATTTGAACTCGTGTCGCCGTCTCCATTTCCTACGACGATAACCATTACACCACAGGCACAAACCAACCATATCTAAATTATGATTGCTACAGAATCGATGGCGTTTGGTGACTGTAAGTTTCTTGTCTATGTGATGAAGTAAATATTGCATTGACGAAGAATTGACTGTCACTGAACGCCTTTTACTTTATATCTGCACTATATATATATATATATATATCATCCTGCTGATCCAATAGGTGAAAGCTTGGGAGATTATTTTAGGCTCTGAAGGTATTCGCTCTACTCAGTGTATTGTGGGCACTTACGATTCAGCTTTGGTAATACTATTGGTAATTTTTCTTTTGACTAGGCAGTGTGGTAATGGTTGATTATTTTCAATCAGTACGAATGCTTTTATTTTTTTTTAATGTATATTTTAAAAAGATTTTCCCAGATATCAGTTTGTGTAATATCTTTTACATACAGATTGTATCATCTGGTTTTATTCACATTCAGAATTATGGAATCGGTATAAAAATTATATATATATACACACACACACACACACACACATATATATATATATATATATATATATATATATATATATATACGTTGCCAATCTCGAAGGCTTAGACGTAGTGCTTATTAAGATTAAGTTTATTCTTTTAAAAAATCTCAGAGAAGTAGTTTATCTACAGGAATTTATCGTGTCTTTTAACTCTAGTTAACGTGAAGGAATTTTAGATGTGTTTACCGTTTCTGGAGTTCCTTATTTTCTACCCCAAATTTAGACGAGGCATTAACAACGTCCAAAAATTCTTCTCTACTTCCTCGGTGCTTAAAATCTCGCAGAAAATCGAAATGGATGCAAATTGCCAACTGGAAGGGCTGCGTTTTGATGAGATCTGAATCGTTAATGGACCACTTGAATGTCGGGAAGACAAGAAATTCTGAAAATCAAGTTTCAGGCAATTAGCCTTAATCGGCATAATAAAATTGCTTGCTTATTTTAGATTATTTTCTAAACTTGGCGATTTAGAGATTTGAAATATTCCTTTTTTTTCTGACAATTTTCATCGAATGAGAGCTGTGGAAACCCATGTTATTTAGTAAGGGCTCATTAGAAATTAGAAATATTTAATGCATACACACACAGTAAGGGATACGCACAAATACACACACACAAGCTCACAGACACACGCACACACACATACACACACACAAACACACACACACACACACACACCCATATATATATATATATATAAACTACATAGATTATAACTAACCTGATCACTTTGGAACAAATTAAGATATACACATGCATAGTGATTATATATATATATATATATATATATATATATATATATATATATATATATTCATGCACACAGCGATGAGTAAGTGCACATAGGCATGTACACATTGTATTTTATCTAGGAAGGGTTCATTAGAAATATCAATTTTCAATACGTAAACACACTCTAAGGTGTAACGACACAGGTACACACCCACTAATACATATATATCTAGCTTATATATATATATATATATATATATATATATATATATATATATATATTTAAAGCAATTATATAAACGTGTACAAGCATATGCTCGTATATTTGTAAGTGTATTTTTCAAAACATATAAAATACAAGCATATGCAAAATGAAAATTTTATATAGTTGTCCAGGTAGATCGATACATTTATATGTCTGTAGTCTAATAATCAACGAATATTTATTTTGTGAAATATTCTTTTTTACTATCAGTGCACATAACCCATATTTTTGAAATCGAATATGAGCATTTTTCAGTTAATATCTCCAACGAAATATCAGGTGATTAATGTATCGGGTATATTTCTAACCTTACAGAGGAATTGATATGAACAGAAATCAACATGTAACCAGGGATGGATTGACATGACGACAACTACACAAGAATCCTGCGAGCACTGTTGAACAAGTTATGGAGGCAGCACCCCGCAAAGCAGATGCTATACAGCCACCTACCACCCACCAAGAGAACTTTCAAAGTTAGACGAACCAGACATACGGGACACCGCTGGAGAAGTAAGGACGGACTCATAAGTGGACCCCTTCACATCGACGAGCAAAGGCAGGACGACCAGCTCGAACCTATATACAGCAGATCTGTGCCGATACAGGATGCAGCCCTGAAGACTTACCGGAAGTAATGGACGATAGGGTGGGGTGGTGAGAGAGGGTCAGGGATATCTATGATGATGGCGAGACGTGATGATCATAATGATCTTGATGATTCAATTTTTATGACTAATCTATAATTCTGATGAGGTGAGAAAATTCCGTAATAAAAGGAAAATACTAAAAACATTTATACTGTATAAAAACAATCAATGAATAACGTATGCCAAGTCAAAAATGAAAAATAGAATAAAAACACCGATAGAATTTCTTAAGCTAAAACGTAGGAGTGCTCATTACAGTTAACTGGGCGAAATACGAATACCTACAAAGTCAGAAGAAAACTACCTCGGTATCACAAAACCGGATCATCTGCATAATTCTGAATTATCTAGATGATCCAGTTAAATGAAACCGAGGTAGACTTCTTCTGACTCTGTGTACCATAGCCAGATACGGATATGTGAAACGTACATAGAATCTGAGTCTAGTTCTTAACTAATTCACTTTTATCAAAATCCCCAAAATCCCCCGCGCGCGCTTCCGTTGAATGACATCATTCACATCACTGGTCATATCCTCTCTCTGGGATTTTTATTTTGACATCTGTGAACGACAAATCCACCTGCGCTCAAGTTTGCATCTAACTAACTCATGTGCTGAGCCGAAAGGTTCTCAGCCTAACTAAACCCAAAGGTATAAAACGAAATCCCTCGGCCATTATATTACATATGTAGGTATTCGGATAGATAGATAGATAGATAGATAGATAGATATGTTTGTATATATGCATGGGTGTGAGTATAAAGAGAGTGATAGATAGATAGATAGATATGGACTAACAGACACATCCATCTAATAGATAGAATGATAGATATGGATTAACACACACACACACACACACACACACACAGATATATATATATATATTTATGCGTGTGTGTGTGAGTATGTGTGTATGTATAAAGAGAGAGAGCGATAGACACAAATAGATCGATACATGTTGACTAAAAGACACGTAGATAGATAGATAGATAGATAGAAAAAGACTGAGGTATATGTTATAGAGAGAGAGAGAGACAGAGAGACAGAGCGAAAGAGAAAAAAGAGAGGGTGGGATTGATTGGTAAAGTGATAGGTCAGAGAAAGAGAGGGAAAGAGAAAGAGAGAAGGAATGAGATATGACTTGGTTTATTTTTTATTTGGTTTCTTTTTTATATAATGATAAGAGTTACACTACCTACAACTGATAACTAAGTGATAGGGTGATCAACAGGCTGCCGGGATAAACGAGAATAAGAACAACAGCGTTTTTTACGGTTCTAGGGCGGGCTTCTCTCCAGACAATATCTGCTTAGCGGTTCATAGTTTGGCGCCTGAGGCTCTTGAATATAGGGAATACCGAAATAACAAAGCATTTTTTAAAAATAACCACGCATGATTCTCGACTTAGGTGTTGCTCCCCACCATCAATTGACCTTGTGTCAAATCCTGGTTTGGTGGGAAGTTTTTTAAGATCTAAAACAAAAGGATTAAAAAAGAAAAAGAAAAAGAAATCTTATATTTTTTGAATTTTTATTTTCTTGGATGTCATTTGGGAAATGGACTGACACAGTTTCCTGTCATAGGTGACCGAAGTTTAAAGTCTGTTTATTTTACGTTTACGTTTTTGAAAAAAAAAAGAAATTTTTTCCCTTATCATCTGTCATCTGGTGGCTTAGTCATAACATTCTGTTATTTCGTAAACATATATTTAGGAATATAAATTTCTTGTTTTATACAATGCCGCTTGTTATCAGACTACCGTGGTATAACTTTCTATCATCTATAACCCTATTTCATTTGCACGGTGTTGCCTGTTATCAAACGACCGTGGTATAACTTTCTTTCACCTGGAAAACTCATCTTTCCAGATTTTGAAATATAATCCTGTTTCATTTGTACGGTGTTGCCTGTCATCAGACGACCGTGGTATAAATTTCAATCATTTATATAAGTCATCTTTCCAGATTTTGGAATATAAAGCTGTTTTATTTTCACGGTTAACCTTGCCATCTTTAGAAATAAGGTCTTTACAAATTTTGAAATATAATTATTTTGGAAACAGTGTTATCTGTAATCACCCAACCGATCCATGATATTCAGCCATTTTAACTGCTCATATTTACTCTTATAAAATATAAATATGTTCAACAGAGTGTCACCTGTCATAAGTCACTCTTACCTTGACATTTAACTCTATCGTGAAGCTTCGAAGATTCTGACTGCACTCCTGGATTTGTGTTCTGGTATGATAATAAACTGAATCTAATAATATCATTTAGGAATAAAGTGAGACACTGGCGACTAGGTGGACAGTAGTCGGACGGATCATCAGCGAGAAACAATTTCAGTCTTGGCCGGATGTGCAGTGAAAAGCACTATTCCTTTACCTGGATTGCTTCAATCACCCTTGATCTATACCTCATATTCTTAGCTAGGAGGAATCAAATACCATTTTTTGAGTCTTTAGTATGACTCGATTTGGCCGGGTGCATATCTGCCGAATGATAAAACACTCCCATCGAATGTCCTGTTATATGACACAAGCAATCTGATGGTGATGTTCCAGTAATTCTGGAGCTTTGGGGAATGCGGAATACTCCTTTATTGCCATTGCTCCCAGGTCCACTCAAGCCCGGAGTAGTAGCATCTGATAAGGTCCTATCAGTAGGTTAAATAGAACTAAACCGGGCTTACTTGACTATACTGATTATTGCATTTAAACTGCGTATTTATACTAAATTGAATTGTTTAATATAGAACTGTTTTGACATTTAAACTGTCTACTTATGCTTAACTGAATTGCTCGAAATACAACTGTTTTGACGCCTAAACTCTAAACATATGATAAACTGAATTATAAGAAATAAAACTGTTTTGACATTTAACTCTGTGTATTGTACAGTCGGCTGCGGCTGTAGAATACAACGACTACACCTCTTCAACAATCTGATGGTGGGGTTCAAGTGATGATGGGGCTTTGGGGAATGCAGAGCACCCCTTCATTGCCATTGCTCCCAGGTCCACTCTGGCCCAGCGTGGTAGCACCTGATAAGGCCCTATCTATGGGTTAAATAGAACTAACGGCATACTTATGTTAAACTGAATTGTTTGATTAAACTGAATAGCTTGAAATAGAAATGTTTTTGACAATTAAACTGTACTTACATTTAAACTGCGTGCTTATGCTAAACTGAATTATTCGAAACGGAACTGTTTTTTGACATTGAAACTGTACTTACACTAAACTGATTTGTTTAATATAGAACTGTTTTTAAATTTAACTGTGTGTAAACAAAATCTGAAGTTATACTAAACTGAATGAGCTGAATTAGAACTCTTTGAATAAACTGAATAGCTTGAAATAGAAATGTTTTTCTCAATTCAACTGTACTTACATTTAAACTACATACTTATCCTAAACGGAATAGTTTGAAATAGGACTATTTTCATAAAAACGGATTTGGCGTTAAATAACCTACAAAGCTTGATATGCCATAAAACCCCAAAACCAACCAACCAACCATTCAGTAATGCCGAGTCTTTGAGAAATGCGATGTACTCCTTTATTGCCATCATTCCTAGGTTCACTCTGACTAGGGTTGATAGCACCTGATAATGTCCTATCTGTGGGTCAAAGGAAACAAAACTATACTGATGCTGAACTGAATTGTTTGAACTAGAGCTATTTTTGACGTTGAAACTGTGTACTAATGCTAAACTTCATAGCTTGAAAGAGAACTGTTTTTACTTTTGATTGTGTGTAAACAAAAAAAGCTCTCATGAATTTAATAACCATGACCAAAAAATCCGACGAACACCTCACGGCATACGGAAACACTAGACAGCTGTTTCGACCTTATTAGGTCTTATCAGCAGTGTATACCATGATCTCCATCTCTGGAGATCGAACCAGTGACCAGAGATTTCAGTGCTGAAGCTCTACTGATACGTATTTCTAATCCTCTTGGGAAGACGTGGCCCTGGAGGTGACCGTGTCCTCTGTAAAGAGTACAGATGTAACTTCTAAGACACATTTAGGTTAATTGGTCAAGGAATTATCATGACTTATTAATTTGCCGTCACTTATGTGCGATATGAACTTGTGGCTCAGTTGTAGGGTTTCACAACTGCAATCTGAGGTCGCAGGTTCGATCTCCAGTGGTGGAAATCACGGTATAAACTGCTGATGAGACTTAATAAAGTCGAAACAGCTATCTAGTGTTTCTGTATACCGTGCGTAGGTGTTCGCCAGTTTTTCTGCTCATGGTAAGTCTATTCACAATATAATTCCTCTACTTAAAGAAAATGTAAAAAAAAAACAACTGTGTACTTATGCTAAACTGAATTGTTTGAAATAGAACTGTCTTGACATTTACACTGTATTTATGCTAAACTAAATAGTTTGAACTAGAAGTGTTTTATGTATAAAAATGGATTTGACATTAAATAACGAACAATGATTGATATGCCATAAAACCAAACTAAACCGTGCCATCGACCTGAGATTAAATGCCGGTCTCTCGGCCGATTGCCGAACACTCTAACCATCGTAACAATTAAATGAAACAGCATAACTGTATTTAAATTATTCATATTATATCTGAATACTTGAAATCAGAAAACTGCGTATCTAATTATTTGTGTTAAGAATAGTTACGTGAGGCTATAATTATTTTTATTTACTTGAAACCATGTATTTGCTGATCAAAAGTACAAAGATTGAAAGAAAAGAAAAAGATATTTCGAAAATCTATGAACGACTAACGCATTTCGCTCTGTGCTTTAAAAAATCGTTCTCGATTTGCTTTACTATTTGCTCTAGAAACAAGAGTGGAGTGTTACAGTTGATATCCTTTCTTCACTTCTTCCTTCTTTCCTTCCTTTACTTCCTTCTTTCTCAATCTCGTAATCACCCCTCAGGGATGCGCCAATCAGGACTTGACATATGGAAGCGCAGACGTGCTTTTATAATCTGATCTTGGACATGTCTCTTGGGTTTATTTCTTATGTCAATACACGTCACATTCAGAAATCTTCTGTTATATCATATATTCACATCATCATCCTCTCTTACTCTTTCTCTTTTTCGTGCTGTCTGCCTCTCTCTCTCTTTCTCTCTTTCTCTCTCTCTCTGTCCACACACACACACACAAAGATAAACACACATACTGACACCTTCCCAGCAGTATTATGCGAAACCGACCAGTACACAAAAACAGGAAGGCTGACACTCCCATATAAAGCCGCTCCACCTCCACATGGACATGGCGATGATATTCTATGCCAGATTTTGGCGTCACGACTGACAGCTTTGTGACATGCAACGTTGTTTAACAAAATATCAGTTTCTCTTTTATTTATTTATGTTTTTTATTCATTATTTCTTTCAAAGTCTCCTTGTTTTCCCTTTGGCTAACGCAGGGCTGTAACTTTTTCTTTTTTTTTTTAAATATCTTCTTATTAGTGTATTTTACAGACCCAAGTGATTGGGCTGATATATATATATATATATATATATATATATATATATATATATATATATTGTATTGAAAAACGGCACACACACATTTATATATATTGTCTTTCAAAAAATTTGATATCATTTGAGATATTAAGGGGCTTTCAGAAAAAAATAACATTTCATAATCTAATAACTTGACCAATCAAATATCTCAAATTATAAGGTTTTCCCATGTGGTAGTGGCTAACATCTTGAACTGTGACATCAGAGCATATGATTTCAAATACCCGTCTTGCTATTATGTTAAGTTTCGGACGAGTACCAGTAGAAAGAATCGTGTTCCTTCAGGTATTAGTTAAATAGTACCACTGCAATACTTCTATTTACAGGGCTTTTGAATAAAATAACCAACAATGTTTGATATGCCTTTAACCAGCGAAACCAAACAAATCAATGATTAAGCGTATGTGCAAGAACGGCTCTAAATTCTATAATTAAGCTTTGAAAACCTTTTCTTTTAGCTTTGAACGCGCTTTCTTTAGGCTTTGAAGGAACTTTCTTTAAGCTTTGGAAACCTTTTCTTTAAGCTTTTAAAACCTTTTCTTTAAGGTTTGGACATGTTTTCTTTACATCTGAAGGGTATTTCTATACGAACGAATTAAAACAAAAAACAAAAACCAAACAACAACATAGAATTTCGTGTTGTATCTACACATGCTGATATATTTTTGATTTTTTGATTAGGAATTAGTTTTTAGATCACGTAATGATATCAACTTTTCTCAATCAATATATGCACACACACACACACACATATATATATATATATAACTTTTGCTTTGTCAACCATTTCTTTAAAACCAACAATCTCAAATCTGGATTCTTATTTTGCTTTATTATCATTGTTACTAATCGTGCGATTAGTTCTACAAAAAAGCAGTTATATATATATATATATATATATATATATATATATATATATATATATTATCGACGTTCTAGGGTCGATAGATTTAATGAAAGAAAATAGCTCTACACTGGAAAAGGCACGTAGTAGACGATACCCCGCACGGACGCGGACTACGCTGATGACATTGCGCTTCTGGAAAATGCACCTACACAGGTCTAATTCCGGCAGCATAATCTGGAACGTGCAGCAGGTGATATATACCTCCAAGTCAACGCCGAAAAAACGGTGTACATGTGCTTTACTCAAAGAGGTAAAATCTCCACAGTAAATGAGGGTTCTCTGAAACTAGTTGAAAAGATAACCAACCTTAGAAACAGCGTTTCATCTACGGAAAATGACATCAGTATGCGTCGAGCGAAGGCATAGCCGTTGAGTTATCTTTCCCATTTTCTGCAGTAGTTCTGACACGTGCTTTTTCTTTGGCTTCGTCTTCATAGTTTGAGAGTGAATATGAGACTCCTTTTCGGAGCCCACCCAATATGAATGCGACAATTTTCGGCCATCTTCAAATCGTCGCGTTTAGTCCCCAACGGACCCTTTTCCTCTTTTCAGTCCTTCATCTATTCCCCTAACGGTTTTCCGTTTGAGTTTCTTCTAGCCAATCAAAACCCATCTCTGATATACTACTGACACGCTTCTATTTTTAACCCGGTCGTCCGCTGCTATACCGATCTAGACTCTCCCATTCATTTCTCCCTAAGAGAATTTCTCCTTTTTTTTGTCTCTTTACTACCCTCGATTTTCTTTATCATATATGTTCCTTTTCCTCCATCAGCTATTAAGTCCTTAATTATTATACATATGTTCGATCTTGAAAAATGATAACTTAAAAAGTAAATTAAAAAAAAGCAATATAGATCCTATTCAAAATGCTATTTTTCTCTAAGTAATGACATGTCATGTTACAGTCATAAGTTTTTTTTTTAAATATTATATCGCCCGAATACTTGCCCTCACGAACAATAATCTCTTGATGTTTCACTCGCAAATGTATACTGGGTCAACGAGAATGACCTCTCGTGTTTGAAATGCAAATTACAAAGACCATATAAATCCTACTCAAAATTTGACTTTACTGCAAGAAAAAATATTATTTGCCTTCTTTTCATGTTTGCGTCATCATCTTTTTAAGATTATATCATTCAAATGCTTTTGATATCGTGATTAAAATTCCTTAAGCCTCGCCCGGAAGCTCTTCAGCAATCACGTGGTCATTGCTTCTGCCATGGCTGCAATTTCATGACGAATATCATCTTTCCGTTCATCAGTTATCCGCGGCGTACATCTAAAGTTTTAAGCCTCCAGGTATTCCCATAGGAAGTAATCAAAAGGGGATAGATCTGTGGCCTATGTTTAAAACTTGAGCCTTGAGGTATCCCCAGAGGAAGTAATCACAAGTGTATAGATGTGGTTGAAAAACATAGTCACTCTATATCATAAACTGGTGAAATAAAGTTTTGAAATAATTTTCTATAACAAATTCATAATATTCACCGTTTAACACAATAATGGAGATGAAAATTTTATGGCCGCTTCGGCTTAAAGACGTACATGATATAGCATTACTTTTACTAGCACTTGCACCTTCCCCTGCTTGTTTATAATGTTAAATACTAAAAATTATTTTGCTGGATATTGTATTATTTCTACATTAATTTCTTCAATTCAATGAATTTTCATTTTAATTGCATATACAGTATCACTCATGAATAAAAACACTCATATCTTATATATATATATATATATATATATATATATATATATATATACAGCTCCAGTACGAGCAGATGCAACGCTAGCTCAATTTTTAAGCGAAATGTAACAAATTGGAATTTAGACTTTTCTATCTCCAACACGTATTGCCATAACAAGGTTAAAGAGCACAGTCTGACCTACTATTTAACCATTTCTATAGGGGGAAAATCTAATTCATATCTTTTCCTAGAGTATTAAATCAATGTAAAATGCACCAAGCCTTGTTCAGGATTTGAACTCGGGACATCGTTTCCATTACATACGACTATAATAAATACACCACAAAATATAGGATATTTTTTCTAAACCAAATGTACAAAGATTTTAATTTTTCCTGGAAAATAGGCATAATCATTAGAGTGTTCGCCAAAGGCCTGGAAGTGCGTTATGACATCAACAGCCGAAAGTAAACGCATTTTAAAAATCACAAACCGCTCTAAAAATGAAGATGAACGCACAATTTAATTTCTCTTTTTAGTTGATCTGACATATGTATATATATCAAAATATCCTGCTAGGTGGCCAAAGCTGCTTGGTTGCACCAGGAGTGGCAGTACCGTTTTGAGCTGGCAAAACTGTGTTATCACTCCTGGTTGGCGGCTGATGAGGGCATTGTATCTCACGTGCTTTCACAGGTTGTATGATAAAGAATTATTGTTTTATTTATTTCTACATCACCTAAAATGTTCGAGAAAAGTGATTCTCCGTTTTTAACTTTTCATCTTATTCCACAATGAGATCATTTATCCTTAGATATTTTTCTTTTAGATGCTGTATCTTGGCAACGCTTTGCACATGCTAACTATATATCCCGACTAGTAGACACCCTGTGAGAAAGTGAAAGGGGTGATGAGGAAGAGAAATATTACATAAAACAGTGACCTCTATATAAACTGATACAAAACCTGAAAAAGACTCGACTAATAAACCTACACGAGTGAGTTCGAGTGACATTGTGTGCCCCATTCATACGTTCTTGTGGCACGTATGTTTTCTGACAAAAGCAACACACTGGAAATACACGTATGTAAAAATGAAATAGATAATTCTTCAAAAAATACAAATCTCTTAGCAGAACAATACGTTTATACACGTGGTGCATTCAATAACTTTCCGGACGTTTTTTGTAGGGCATTTGTCGTAGACTCGTTAAAATTCAGTATGCTATTGGTTTACTTCTTATGTGATAACTGACCAATTTTTATGATTTTAGGTTCAAATGAACGGCCACTAAACCCTGATTGTAACAGCTGGGGAATTTCAAAATTGCAATCTGGATTTGAGGACACGTTAGAAGAACGATATGCAATAAAATTATGTTTTAAACTTGGAAAAAATGACACAGAAACGTAGGGAGTGCTTTACGCTGCTTTCGGACCATCTTGCATGAATCGAGCATCAGTTTTTGAGTAGCATAAGAGATTCAAGGAAGGCAGGGAGTTAATGAGGGATGATGAGAGGTGTGGGAGGAGTAAGGGAGTCAATACACCAGAGTTGATTGGCCAAAGGGATATGGTTAGGGTTACTATGTTGAGGTTTTAAGGGAGTTCAGCAAGAGATTCCGCCGGAAGAGGCCAGCACTCTTCAAATCAGGTCAGTGGCATTTCCACCAGGACAATGCACCAGTCCACAACTCCATTCTTGTCACAGACTATTTGACCAAGATATGCATCGAGACAGATCCTCACCCTCCCTATAGTCGAGACCTTGCTCCCTGTGACATTTGGTTATTCCCTAAGCTCAGAGGCTGTCATTATGAGACAATTGAAGAGATGAAAGAGGCTGTGACGAAGGTTATTGACACGCTCACACAAGATGATTTCCATGGGGCCTTCCTGATGTTATTGGAAGAGTACCGGTGCATTGCAACCGGAGTAGATTATTTCGAAGAGCACTAGAGATTCACATGTGTACTATCAATAAAAGTGCCCATCCAAAAAAAGTCAGGACACGTATTTAATGATCCTCGTATATATATATACAGGGTGGAACGATAAAATTGTCGCCCTAGAAAAGACGACATGATTCCATTTCCGTTTAATGAAAACCGGTTTTCTTTTTTTGTTGCAGACCATCTACTAGTTGGCCAGTTGTGTACAAATCCCAAGAGTGACAGGAGCTTTCTATCATGTCTGAAAGTGACAGAATGTTCAACGAGCGAGATCGGAGATGCGCCGCTGTACAACACATGCTCTGTACCGATCCAACTCATGACAACAGGACCATTGCCAGCACCCTCAAAATGCAAATGCAAAATGCCACAAATAACAGGGACGTGGCCATGGTGATGAAAATAAAGTTTCCGGCTACGGTTATGGTCTTTGGTATGGTTTCAAGTGAGGGCCACATCATGTCACCTCACTTCTTCGAAGTCGGCTTGAAAGTCAACATCAAAGTGTACCTGGATGTGCTGAAGAGTGTGGTGATCCCCTGGTGCAATCAGATGGCCGGTGGCAGACCCTGAGTGTGGCAGCAGGATTCAGCGCCGGCCCACAAGTCCAAAGAGACCCAGGCCTGGCTTCAGAAGGAGTACTACGACTTTGTGCCATTCTCTCACTGCCCTCCCTCTTCCCCCGACCTGAACCCGTTGGACTACTTCGTTTGGTCATACGTCGAGAACATCACCAACATGACCTCCCACAACACCAAAGCCAGCCTGATAGCCGCCATCCGCCGAGTATTCGCTCCCGCAGTCGCTTGTGCAGATGGCATGCTCCCAGTTCCGGATCTGTATTGAGGCGGTGATTGAGGGTGAATGCGGCTACATTGAATAGATGTCAGCTCTACGACATAATGTGGTTACCTGAATTAATTTTTTCAATACAAGTTTTAAAATAAAGCTGTTGTTCTGTTTTCTTTAGGACGACAATTTTATCGTTCGACCCTGTATACTCATCTTTAAAGTAGTATACAGATAACGTTTTCGTTTCTTTTTCTCATTATTATCCAGTCGTGCTGATAACACGGAGTTTCCTAAACTTTAATTGACGTACATCCTTATCTTCCATCATCATTTGCTGATCTTCTAGATATTTGTAAAATGTATTTGCATTTTTTTAGTTTAGGTTCTGTTTATTGAGTTTTTATGGCACATCAACAATTGTTGGTTATTTAATGCCAAATCTATTTTTATGCGTGAAAACAGTTCAAAAAATTTAGTTTAGTATAAGTACACATTTTCAATGACAAAAACAATTCAATTTTAAGCATTTCAGTTTAGCATAAGTAGAGAGTTTCAATTTCATAAACATTTCTTTTTCAGATAACTTAGTTTAGAATACGAAAACACTTCTATTTCCAACAATTCAGTTTAGCATAAGTACACTCTCAATGTTAAAAACAGTTCTATTTAAAACAATTTAGTTTAGCATAAGTTGGCAATTTTAATGTCAAAACAGTTCTATTTCAAACAATTCAGTTTCGCATGAGTACACAGTGTCAATGTCAGAAACAGTTATATTTCAAACAATTGAGTTTAGTATAAGTTCACAGTTTCAATAATAAAAGACTGCTCAATTCAGTTTAGCACACAAAACAGTTCTATTTTAAACAACTGAGTTTTGCATAAGTACACATTTCCAATGTGAAAAACATTTCGTTTCGAAAAATTTGGTTTTGAGTAAATACACATGTTCAGTGTTAAAAACAGCTGTATTTCAAACAATGCAGTTTAGCATAAGCACACAGGTTAGTTCTATTTGACCCATTGATAGGTTCTACCACTCCGGGTCAGATTGGGCCTGGGAGGGATGACAATGAAAGGGTACTCCGCGTTTGCCAAAGCTCCAGCATTACCATCAGACTGTTCAATTTTCATATCTTGGAAAGTCTTTGGGACGTCTTACCCCTCAGCAGGTATACAGTCTGTTTATTCTTCAGTCCCAGCCTACTGGACAATGGATTTTAAAGATATTCCCTGATATTCTGGAAACATTACCGAGTTTTAAAGAGAGTATGACTGTTCACAACTGGTTCATACATTGACAAAATTCATAAAATCCTATTTAAAGGGTTTCAGTTGCATAGGGACTGAAGTACTGGAAAGTGACATCCAAGTAAGTGGGTTCAAACTCCAGCCACGATATGACGTTCACTTTCATACTAACAACCTTGAAAAAGGCAAGGATTCCATTATATATCCTGCATTAAGTTAAAAATTCTACAGTTCTTCAACAATAACGGATTTAGTATTAAATAACCCACCAAGGTTGGTATGCCATAAAACAAAAAAAAACAAAAACGAAGGAAACCAAACATTAAATCTGGATGTCACAGATTCATAAGAATATTAATAATTTAAAAAGTACGCTTATTTAAAGGTTCACTTACTTCCATCTATCTATCTATCGATTCACACACACACATACACACACACAGATGTATATATGGAGGTGTTCTTGGTATTACGGTTACCGCCATAGACATGGTCCCCCGTGTTCAAACCTTCAATGAGGCTCCTTTTGTAAACACACACACACGTGTATATTAGAATACCAGCATCAACAAAAGGTACAACTAATACGACTATTACTACTATTATAATAGTAATAATTACTACTACTAGTAGTACTATTATAATAGTAATAATTTGTAGATGCATCAATAAAATGACTCGAGGACTATATTAACAGAGCAAAGAGAGACCTATTACTGCTGCTAGTAACATCATGGGCACCTTAAGTAAAGACAGAAAATTCACAAAATCTAGGAAACAGAAATGGGAAGAAAAACTACCGTATGGATGTTTCAAGCGATAAACTGTCAAGATTTCTCACGAGAAGACCGGGGCAAGGGAAACATTAAAAGAAAGACTGAATCTATTCTAATAGCAGCACAAAACATCTCGATAAAAACCAATTATATTAAAGCAAACACGATAATACTTACCAGAATAGCAAGAGAAGGTTTTGTGGAGAAAGAGATAAAAAGGTTAATTACATAATAAAAAAATGTAGCAGGCCAACACAAAAAGAGTAGATGACTAGGTGGGAGTGGTGATCCACTGAGAACTGTGCAAAAGATTGAAATTTGAATATTCTACTAAATAGTAACAAACCAACATCTATCCTAAAGAATGAGATGCATAAAATTCTTTGCTAATTTGGGATACAATGCGTCGCTAAATCCTGGTCAATTAAATAGACTTTTTCCTTAGGAACAAAAAAGAAAACAAGAGAAAGTTTACCGTTGTGTCGGATCTCATAGGGAAAAGAGGGAAAGAAAAAAGAGAGACAAATATTTAGACCTTGCTAGAGATCTAAGAATGCTGTAAAACCTGAGGGTGACGTAGAACTCTCTGCAAAAGCATGAATAAGGGAATGGAGGAATTGAAAATCAAAGAGAGAATTGGAAACGGGATTGGATCATTTGAGAATTTGAAGAAGAATCCACGCCATTCAATCCAACCCATTCTCTAAGTCGACCAGAATGCTCTAAGAATACTGGAGATCTAAGGAGATTTGATATTACTTTGACTAATTTTAAAGCCCACCAGCAAACGCAAAAAAACTCACCAGTAATAATAATAATAATAATAATAATAATAATAATTAAACACGAATAGACGAATCGCAAAAACAATGCAGATGTAGATTATATAGTGATAGAAACAAATGATCAATTACATAAGCGAATGCAGTAAATTAGCGCAAAGAGAGTATAAGACTGTGCACGAGTGGGTGGGCAAGGAGATCCACTGGGAATTATGCAAAAAAATCTTATTTGACCATACGAAGAAATGGTGTATGCACAACTCGTAATACGTCCTAGAAACTGAGACGCACAGAATTGTTTTGGATGTTTAGATACAAACTGATCACCTCATCTCAGACGACCAGATCTCATGACACTCTGCAAAGTAGTATACTTTGCTGGTCCAGCTGACCACATGGTAAACCTGAAGGAAAGCAAAAAGAGAGAGAAGTGCTAAGACCTTGCTAGAGGACTGAAAAAACAACTGAACATGAACATGATGGTGATACCAATCGTAATATGGTGCGCTAGGTCGGGTCAACAAATGACTTGGGGAGGATCCGGAGGATTAGGAAATAAAAGTATGGAGGCCATCCATACTACAGAATTGTTGCGATTGGTCAGTTTACTAAGTCCTGGAGACTTGAGGAGACTTACTGTCACTCAGACTCCAGTGGGGCAACATCGGTTAACGCAGATGTGAAGAAATCTAAGATTAGTAAAATGATCTAATAATTAAACTCAGAAACACCAATGGAAAAAATCAACTGGGAAAGACAGCACAAATGTACTTCATTGTTATTTTATGTGCAATCCTACACAAAGATTCTATAGAAAAAAAATTATAGAGATTTGGACAGAATACAAGCAAAAAGATCAAGCTTGAAAGATATGAAAGAAAAGTAATTTTTCTGACCTAGAGTTACTAGAAATATACAAACAGATAAAAAGATAAGAAGATCAACATAACCTCAACACTCGAATGGATTTTAAGAATTCATGTCCATCCCCGATAGGCTGGCCCTTAAACTGAGTAGATTCTAAGAAGAAACACATATACTCCAATGGATGACTAAGATTAAGACTAACCTGATCCTAAAAAAGAATTATCCCCAGCAACTATTGACTGATAACGTATCTAGTAATAATGTGGAAAATACAAACAGTACAATTTAGGTAGGTCTGTTACTCGCTTGTAAGCCACGAATTATCTTCCAAAGAATAAAAGTGAAGCCATAATGTAATATAATTGCGGGGGGATTTCGTTTTGTATATCTTGCCTTTCGGTTTAGTTAAGCTGAGAACCTTTCACTTAGCGCATGGGTTAATTAGGTGCAACATTAACACAGGTGTTCACGCGCGCGCGGAGAGGATGTGTCATTCAGAGATGTCAAAATAAAAACCCCAGATATGAATTGAGACCAGAGGATGTGGGTGACGTCACGCATCGGAAGCATGGCCTGAGATTTGAGAAAAAGCAGAGTTGAGTTCCCGCCTCCGGACGAGAGAGTCGAGATTCAGAGCTGGGCGAGGCCAGACGACTTTGTGTGCTATGGGCGCCGCGCGTTGGTTGGGTTGATAGCTGAGGATGTAAAAGCAGTCAGCATAGAAAGATAGTGTCTCTCTCACCTCATGTCGAAAAACCTTTAACTCAAGGGTAATAAAAAGTTTCGTACCTGAACTAAGAAGTCGTAGTGTTTCGTGAGTATTTCGGATTCCCTATGTCTATTTCACACATCCGTATATTATGTGGCTATACAACAAAAAGGGAATAAAAAGAACAGGGAATCCACTGTACATTGATGAGCACAACATCAAGAAAAAATATAGCTTTAGTGTGATTTGGCGACAAAAGTGCTTATGATATTGTCCCACACGGCTGGATAATAGATTGTCAAAGAATTTACAAGATTTCTAAGTTATATATTTTATTATAGAAATAATGAGAAACTGGAAAATTGGAATTGGCAGC
Organism: Sepioteuthis lessoniana; assembly: GCA_963585895.1. Taxonomy (NCBI): domain Eukaryota; kingdom Metazoa; phylum Mollusca; class Cephalopoda; order Myopsida; family Loliginidae; genus Sepioteuthis; species Sepioteuthis lessoniana. The sequence goes on along the minus strand of OY757933.1, from coordinate 69,679,213 downwards.
AGGGGTTAAAACATTAGCTAAGGTAAACATCCAGAAAGGCATCTTCCAGGGAGATGCGCTGTCACAATAATTGTTTGTAGTAGCGATGATGCCCCTCAATCACATATTTAGAAAATATGGGGCTACAAATTTTCTAAAACGCATGAAAAGATTGATCTCAATGGACGACATGCAGCTGTTTGCAAAGAATGAAAATGAATTAGAGACTTTAATACAAACAATACGAATATTCAGTCAGGATATGAGAATGGAATTTGGCCAAAAAAAGTGCTATACTGATAAACGGAAGAGGAAAAAGACAAATAAGGAAAGGAATGCAACTGTCAGATGAAGAAGGAATCAGAACACTTGGAGAAAAGGAAACATACAAATATTTAAGAATATTGGAAGCAGAAACAATGAAACAATTGGAGATGAAATAAAGAAAAAAATAAAAAAGATTATATTTGAAAAACGATAAAACTTCTCGAAACCAAGATCTGCGGCGGGAATCTCATCCAAAAGATGGTCTGTCCCTAAGTAAGATACTCGGGAACATTCTTTAAATAAACAAGGAAAGAACTTAAATAAATGATGCAAAAGGCGTTGCACCCGAACGATAATATAGACACTCTATACGTGTTAAGAAAAGAAGGACGAAGAGGATTCACCAGGATGGAACATGGAGTGTATACATCAATACATGGACTCAAAGATTCAGAGATAAAAAAAAAAAATAAAAAGATAATATCAGATTAACGATGATAATTCTCTAAACCGAGATCGCGGCAGGAATCTCATCAAAGGGATAAACACCTTGTCTGTCCCTAAATAAGATACTCGGAAACATTCTTGAAATGAACGAGGAAAGAACTCTATCATCATCATCATCATGTCGTGCCGCAGGCACGGATATCCCTTACCCTCTCTCGCCATTTACCCCTATCGTTCATCGCCTCTAGTAGGTCTTCAGGGCCACATCCCGTATCCTCACATAGCTGCTGAATGTATGTTCGAGCTGGTCGTCCTTCTTTTGCCCGGCCATATGTGGGGGTCCATAAGAGTACATCACTTATGAGCTCGTCCATGCTTCTCCAGCAGGTTAGTTTTCATGATGGGAGGCAGGTGGCCGTATAGTTGGTGCCTTGTGGGGTGTTGCCGCCAGGAATTGTTTATTTTATCGGTCAGGTCTAATTTCCATATGATCGATAGACTATCGATAGCTGTCCATGCCTTCGTTAGCCGCGTGTCGATGTCCTTTTCGGTTGATGAGACGCTGCCTTCCTATGTAGGTGAATCTGTCTACTAGTTTCAGTATACGTGCTTAGAAAAGTAGGACGAAGAGGATTCGCCAGGATAGAACGTGGCGTGTATGCATCAATACATGGACTCTAAGATTTCATTAAAAAAAAAAAAACACGAAAGACTAATTACTGTGAACGGGAGCAGCACCGACAACAACAAAAAAATTAGAGGGAACAACAATAACTAGAAAAAAGAAATAAGAAGAAAAACAACTGTATGGATAGCTCTAACGACAAACTAACAAATCTCACGCGTGAAGACTAGGAAATGATTAAGGAAATGAAACTTAATAGAGAAACTGAGCCTTTACAAAAAGCAGCGCAAAAAACGTTCGCCAATAGTCCGGGAGACCTGGGTTCATTCCCAGGTCGAGTCATACCAAAGACTCTATAAAATGGAACTTGATGCCGCCTTGCTTAGTACACAGCACTATAAGGTGAGGAAAAAGGGTAAAATCGATCAATCCTGGGAATAGAGTAGCGCCCTCCCCTAAACCTTCGTGTAGTAGCTATTGAATAAAGAGCCTTCAGTTCACCCTCAACTAAAGTCGCCAACTTTATTTTAAAGCGGCTATAGATTAGACGCAATAGAATAGCATGTATCGGTAATGTTCTGATAGAGATGAAAGGACTAATCAAATAAGTGAATGCTTCATATTAGCACAAAGAGGGTATAAAACTAGACAAAACTAGTTGGGGAAGGTGATTCCCTGGGAATTGTGTCAGAGATTAAAATTTGACCATTCTACCAAACAATATATGCACAACCCAGTTCTAGAGAAAGAGACGCTAACTTCTCTAGGATTTTGAGATAGAAAAAAATTTTCATTTAAAATCTTCACTCCTGCATTGATTTTAGATCCGATAAATTATTAGTTTGGTGTGAGGTAATGTTTAGACGGCAAGTTTGACGTGAAGAGATAGTAGATCAAGATCACCTACATCCGGAAATATGACCGCAGAAGGTCGTAAGTACCTCTTGCAGACACCTCGGATAGTTCTTAAACTGCCACTGTTGCGAAATATCGTTTGCTAAAAAAAAAGGAAAAGAAAAAAACTTACCATTAAATCCAAGTTGGTCATCTTTAATAAGGCTTATAAATAGAGAAAGAGAGAGTGTGTGTGTGTGAGAGAGAGAGAGAGAGAAAGAGAAAGAGAGCGTGAGAGAGATACTCATTTCGCATTAGTTATCATTCTAAAAAATGTATACGGTGATGCGTGTTAAAATTCTGGACAAGACTATTAAGCAACAATAACATTACTGGCCCTAGGAAAGGTGTAAATCCAACGATTCTCCTTCCAGCTTAGAGTAAATAGTAGGGTAGTCTGTGCTATTTAAAAGATTGACTTTGTATGACATCGTCTTCATGCAAAGGTGTTGGTATATATATATATATATATATATATGTGTGTGTGTGTGTGTGTGCGTGCATGCATGTGTGTATGTGTGTGTTAAAGTATGTGTGTGTATACATATGCATTTATTTATGTGTTGTGTATGTATTTGCATGTGTATATTTATCTTTGTAAAGAAGTGTATATGAATGTTTCCATGAAATCATTAACCGAAAAAATATTTCAGCGTCCTCATATTTCTCTCACTTGATAGAAGGAGCAGAATTTTCAATTTTTCGTGATTTATTCTTGAATATATAATAATATCTCTGATATTTGCTTATCATTCTGCGTTCGGTCAAATGTCGATGTCCTCTTTGCCATTTTCCTATCACAAGTCTTGATTTTCTTATCAAACATATTTTATTGTATTTTATATTTCTTTGCTGAATTTGCATTACCTGATTTCCATTTCACTTTCGTAAGTTTCTACTCTACTTTCACTTTCACTTTCGCGTAAGCTTCCACCTTCGCGTGTTCTTTCAATTTCACTTTCACTTTTGCTTTCACTTTCACTTTCGCTTTCATTTTCAAACCCATCGCTTCATTTATTAACGGATTCTGTTTGTCGACGCATAATTTCTGTTTCCTATTTTTTGTACGTCGTCGCTGCTTTCAAACACGGCGTTTCCTGTACCGAAACTACACCAGAAAGAATTCCTGATTAGATAATCGATACAACCAAAATACTATTTACACGATTGAAACCTACATTTTTATTAGTTTGGAACAAAATAATTGGTGGTTGTGTTGTATTAGTTCAATCACATTTTGCCCTTCTCTTTTATTTTTACTGTTATATCTACACGATATAGATTCTGTTTATTAGATTAGAACAGTATACTTAAAATAGTTTGAGAATAAAGCAATATTCGGTCCAATTTGTTAATGGGGAATGATTATGCGTGATCTGCATTGCCCTGAGTGTCATATCTTAATTATTCAAATTCGCGATATAAGTGAGATGCTTATTAGAAACTTGGCAATTCACATCATCGTATACCTTGATTACAACAGGAACTTGACATGTTCATGGGTCATATTGCATCATTTAAATGCTTTCAGTCGTCTTTTTTCGATGTTCTGATTCTTATTGATTTTTGTTTAATCACTTTTTCGTGGAGATATTTAAGTAATGAGCAATGAATATGATAATCATAACACTACTTTCAAGACCCAACATATGTGTAGCTGAAACAACAGGCATTGTGAAAAGAGCTTAGAAGCAGTTTGGTCTAGTTTGGTTATTTTTTTAATTGCCTAACAAGGAATTATTTGTTATTTCATAGAGAGATCAATTTCATTTGTAAATATTAGATTTTAATTACAAAAATTTTCAATGTTCTACTTTTTAAAAATACTATTTTAAAATGTCTTTAACCGTATCTTTACACATTTATATATCAAGTATTCTTAACTAATCAAAATACTTTGCATACAATTGAATGGCTTTAAGTAGGTCTATCTGATACAAATAATTAGATGGTTTAAAGTAACTATTCATGTTTAATAATAATATTTATTTCAAAAATAGTTATCAAGTATTCCTATCTAATTTATATGATATATACTCACTTGTATCGATTTATGAAGTCCTATCTGATTCAAATAATGATATGGTTTTTAAGTCTTATTTAATGATAAGCATTGGTTTACAAACAGTCACATGATATCAGATATTCCGATCTAATTTAAATAATTTGAATACAGTTATATGGATTAAAGTATAATTACCTAATACTAACTCTTTACACACTGTTATATAGTTTGAGAAACTATTCCTACTTGATGATAATAATTGGTTTCCGTTCTCGAACTGGTTCAAATTGATTCCAGTGATTACTAACAAAAATTACCGACTTCACACTATTCGTCTTTGACAACCAAAAGTAACGTCTTAACTCTATACGACTCTCACAACCCTTTCTTCCGCGTGTGGCAATTTTTAATGCTTGGCCGATATACTTGCTTCAAAAAATGTGCATAAATCACTCTCACAAATTCTCCTCGCTCGGGACCGCATTTTTAAAAAATTACGGTGTTAGGTTGGCTATATTTCTTTTTCTCTCTCTTGGACGGACCATTTATTGTGCGTGCTCGCTTTGCCATACGGGATAAGTTGTCTTCTCTTTTTAGTTTGATTATTCTACAGTTTACGCACATGCAGATTGACTCGCATATAAATACCACCCCCCGCAAAATTAGGATTACACAAGGTCAAGCGGGCTTCACCAGGTTTGAATTCAGAATTTTTCTTTCACTCAGTCTGGTCGCGTAACCAAAGCTAAAGAACCCAGTCTGGCCAGTATAATGTACCCATAGATGGAGGGAGAATAATTGGATTCACTCATTTTCCAAGGGTATTAGCTCAATATGAAATACAAACTCCCTTGTCCAGGATTTTAAACTGGGTCTCCCGGTCTCTTTTCAACGGTAATGATAATTTCACCAGCCGTTGATATTTGAAAAATAATTCACACGTCCAGTGCTCGAGAGTTACGAAAGATTTACTTGCCCCGAAATCATTTACCTCAACCGACTCTATTTTCAGTCAATTATAGTCAATAATTTTAAAAGTTCAGGCATTCTCATGTAAGCTCATTTCAATAAGTAGCAGCAAGCAATAGTTCCTTGGCATACTAGAAGAAATCCGACCTGCTATATCAAATTTGAGGCTATTTTAACCTTTTAAATCGATTGCGGTCAAAATATCCGGTTTAGAGGGTGAGTTGCCCAGGAAGATATACCTTTCAGGGCTAAATTTCCAAATCCCATATATCCACCTACCCAGGTCGAGAGGGTGTAAGAAATTAGAGAAGAAAATATGAATAATACTTACTTGTATAATTTGTTTGTCGGCGTGTGGTTGACAGAAGAATGCATTTTTTTTCTTTCTTTCAAACGAACGTTTTTACTTTTCGTAAGCAGGAAGCGAATATAAATGTTAAGTCAAGGATAATTTTTTCTAAATGAATTTCTAAAAATCTGTGAGCGTCTTCAATCTGGACAATAAAGACATTTTGACTCAACTATTGAAGCGTTAATTAAACGAATGTTTACAATGACGGGACATTCAATAGAAAGAAAGAGAGAGTGTGTGTGTGTGGTTGGTCATTCTAAATTCCATTTGACAGATCTTCTTTTGATGATTGCAGAATCTTTTGGGAATGCGATTCCCTTTTCTTTAACCAGATATTTCGACGGTCATCAGGAGCCAGACACAAGACCAAAGAATTCATTAATGTTATTTTAGGTCAATCTAAGTAAATATTTAATGGCATACATCTGTGCTGTAAAAAGAATCAGTTTTCCTTTTTCTATACTTGAAAAGGCATGTTTCATTGCAATTTCTGAACGAACACCGGGCGACTAGAAGAATAAGTTTAATCACCCGAATAAGTTTTTACTCGACAGAGTCGATCAGCCGAGCGGAATTTTAAAGGCAGTATTTCACCACGACACATTCAGTACTTACTCATGTAGATAAGCACTCACATTCCAGCATATGCATAACTGGGTCAATATATGTACATCTATGGAGATGAATTACGAATATCAATAAACCTGATTAAAATAATGATTGCACCTTTAAAAAAGATAAGCAGGTGATATGCCGCAGAAACTAGGACAAATACAGACAACGCAGTTGAATTTGGGCTTCTTGCAAATACACCTGCCTAAGCTGAACCTCTACTGCATAACCTTGGGCAAGAAATGGGAGACATTGGTGTTTTGAATGCAAACAGAAGATTCCTTATGTTTTAAAAAACAATGAGCCATCTCCACTTTAAGTGGCAAAACTCTAAAATGAGAAAACCAGTTCAAATACCATGGCAGTATTATCTCGTCTACAGATAGTGATGTCAGCAAACCCATGGGGAAGAAGTGGACTGCTATTAATTGTTTATCGATCCTATGGGAATCTGATTTCTCTGATAAAATATAACGGGATTTCTTCCATGCTGTGTCAGAATGGTAATACTCTATGGATGCACCACCTGAACTCTGTAGAAAAGTATTGCAGAAAAGTTTAGTGAGAATTTGTTGTATGGCCATTTACCTCACATCTCACAATACTTCACAACAAGACGAATAAGATATTCGGGGAACTGTCGTTGAAATAAGGACGTTCTTTTACGCACGTAGATGCATCAGTGTTGGCCGACCAACAAGAACTTGTATACACCAGCGCTGTGCAGACACCGGATGCAGTCTAGAACATCTCTCGCATATGATGGAAGATAGAGATTGATTGTGAGAGTGATTCGGGGAACTCTGAGCCATCAATACGATTTGATTATGAGAAGGTGGCGAAAGGATGTGAGAATAAATATTTTAAAATACATTACCGTTTATTTATTTCTATTTCAAATACTTGAAAATGATCAATCCGAATTCGGAATGAAAGGTTTCCATGAAACACAGAATATTGCATACACAGTAACCTTCGCGTACATTTAAAGGGAGTCAATAGTTCTCCAACGTGCTTGTCTCTTGCGTGTATATCACATAACTGAAATAGTTCCAGTTGTAGTTGGTAACTACTGTAGCTGGTAGTATCATGGTAGTTGCCGAGCTGGCACATTGTGCATTACTTCATTTCATGTGTGATTTGAAAGTCGCACGGATGAAAGTGAAACCTGATCTAATTTGCTAACTTAAGCAGCGGTTCTATCAATTCTACTAAATGGATGCACCATATGGACGCTGACTAAGCATATGGAGTTAAAGCAATGCAGGAATTGCACAAGAATGTTACGATCTATATTGAACAAATCCTGGAAGTAACATCCCACAAAACAGCAGCTGCAGTGCCACCTACCACCCATCTCTAAATCCATCTAAAAAAGACAGACAAGACATGTGAGGCTCTGCTGGAGAAGTAAGGACGAAGTCATAAGCGACTTTTCTTGTGGACCTCCACACAGGGACGCGCAAGTGCTGGACGATCAACTAGAACTTATCTACAACAGCTCTGTATGGGCACAGGATGTAGTCTAGAATATCTGCTGGAAGCGATGGATGATAGGGACTGATGGCGAGAGAGAGAGTCAAGGAAATCCATGCTAGGGACACGACATGATGAGGGTGCCTTACGAGCTAGGACTGAGTCATAACACCGAGGAAGCAACTAAACTCATTTGTTTTATGGAAGGTGAAGAAAGGTTTAAACAGGGTCATAATGCCAAGGAAACAACTAAACACACTTGTTTTGTGGAAGGTAAAGGAAAGTTTGAACAGGGTCATAATGCCAAGGAAGCAACTAAACTCATTCGTTTTGTGAAAGGTGAAGGAAAGTTTGAATCGGGCCATAATACCACGGAAGCAACTAAACTCACTTGTTTTGTGGAAGGTGAAGGAAGGTTTAAACAGGGTCATAATGCCAAGGAAACAACTAAACACACTTGTTTTGTGGAAGGTAAAGGAAAGTTTGAACAGGGTCATAATGCCAAGGAAGCAACTAAACTCATTCGTTTTGTGAAAGGTGAAGGAAAGTTTGAACAGGGCCATAATACCACGGAAGCAACTAAACTCACTTGTTTTGTGGAAGGTGAAGGGAGGTTTAAACAAGGCCATAATGCTAAGGAAGCAACTAAACTCATTCGTTTTGTGAAAGGTGAAGGAAGGTTTAAACAGGGCCATAATGCTAAGGAAGCAACTAAACTCATTCGTTTTGTGAAAGGTGAAGGAAGGTTTAAACTCATTTGTTGTGTAAAAGGTGATGGTGTATTTTATCTCAGAACAATAACCTGATGGTGGAAGATATTTCAATGTTACAAGAAGCTTGACGACCAGACAAGGTCAGTCAGGTCTAAAAACCTGTATTCAAAACCATGGAAGGGAATCCAGACAGGTAGCACTTCGAGTGTATTTGCAGAGCTTGACATCCCACAGTTCAGTGTTGTTTGTCTCTCTGACTACCTCAGCAAAAGCGTCTGGAGCAGTTTAATTGTAGCTCCCGTTAACAAAATATTGAAGACTTTTAAACTCTCCAAATAAATAAAACCAAACAGTTGAACTAAGCTAGTGAAAACAACATTTTACTGATTTGAACATTCATGATAGACAGTGTTCAGATACATTGAATTTGTAGGGAGAGAAAGTCTAAAAGATTAGCTTTTTTTTATATAAATAACAACGCACTTCCTCAGATTACTGATTCAGCGATTCCGAACGAAGCGAAGAATGCAGATTAAGAAATAGCTCATATACATTCAAACATGGTGCGTGTTTGGTTGAATTTGGCTGGTTATCTTTTCAGAGATGGCTCGATGGATTTTATGGAAACTTTCTTGGAATATTCAATGGGATGGAAATGGTAATCTTTGGTGAGTAGCGTTGTATAAAAAATCATACAGGATATCGAAATCAATTGATTAATCAAACATACATTCATAGAGGGGTTCCATTTTGAAAAGTGTGAGAGTGAGGAATAATAATGGTATGTTATATTTATTGGTTGGTGTTGGTCACTTACTACCGCTGGCAAAATTATGGAATTAGTACACTTATTTTTAATTATTAGAGGATTGTTTTCTTTTTTAGCAGTAAATAAACTGATAACAAATTTGGATTAAAACAAAATCTTTATTGTTGTAAACTACATGTATACATATTCAAATCACTCAATATAAATGCAGGAGCAGGCGGATGCAAATACAGGCGGGCTCTAATACACAAGGTGAGAACAAATACAAAATCGATTCCGTTGTTCAGATATGAACCGTTTATTAACTTCATTTCTTCGACACGAGGAGAGAGACAATTCTTAAAGGTCTTTCGTAATCATACAACAACATCCCAAAACGTCCGGCACATTTTATGGTCCAATCTCAATTTCTCAATACCATGGTTGGTCCCCAACTTCTCAACATCATCGTCGGACCCAACTTCTCAACATCATGGTCGGTCCCCTACTTCTCAACATCATTGTCGGACCCAACTTCTCACCATCATGGTCGGACCCCAACTTCAACTGTCTGCCATTGAGGCTGACAACCCAACTGTCTGCCAACATAGTCCACAGTCAATTCCCAACTGACCCTATTTCAGAATCTTCTAATTCTCTGGACCATCGCTTCCGGGCATGACGTCATTCACACTGCAGCCCCATTTCCTATATGGGGTTTATTATAACAATTGTGATTGTCATATCCTTTGCGCGTGAGCGTAAAACTGTACCCAATGTCTGTGCACCTGAAATAAGAGCCGAACAGTTCAAAGCCCAAACAAACTGAATTATAAAATAGTTTAATGATAAAATGATTAATATAAAAAAATCATTCCATTATATTATAACAATATGACAGACTTTGAGTAATTGTACCAGTTCATCAAAGGCAAAAAAAATAAAATAAATAAGATGAAACTGGATGAGTTTTTACTTTGTAAAAGAGAAAATAATAGAAAAATAGGGAATGTTGTGTAAGTTTTGATATATAATCTCACGGAACGAGATACAGGGAAAAGAGGATGGAAAATGAAGGTTAACATACTTCAATTTAGGGATAACGAAAAAAGTATTAAATATTCTACCGAAACAACATTCGTGGAGATCGTATGGTATAATGACTTAAGTGCAAGACTGCAACCTTGAAGTGAATTTGAACGCCAGTCCCGCTATTACATTCACTTTCTGAATCATAAACTTGTGAAAGGCGGGAACCTTCTCATCTCCGAGGTTAAATAGGATCACTGCTTTTCTTTTACAAGATGTGTCCTTGTCTTTAAATAGCCGACGAAGACTGATATGCCATTAAAACAAAGAAACCAAACTAAAAACTAAATCAGTGCTTTTGTCAAGTATACTAGCAAAATACATCCAATAGGTACACTTTAAGGATGTTTATTTATTTATCCGTAAATAAACTAATAACAATTAAGATACAAAATATGACTTTATAGCTATACATTCAAGCTTCATAATGAAATTATCAAACATACAATATCTTACCTGCTAAAAGTAATTTCATCAAGGTACGGCATAGGCTGCTTCTGACAGGTTAATAAACCTAGGGAAATATTATCTCTTAGATAAAACAAAACAGGACTTCTTCCAAGCTGTAGTTGAATAAGTACTGCTGTGTGATTGCACCAAGAAAACGCCAGAAGAAAAAAAATAGGTAAGTTTTACACAAGGATGTTATATGTTGAATTGGACTAATCCTAGAAGCAGCACTCCACAAAACTCTCCTTGTACGGCTTCTTATCACCTCTTTCACAAAACATCCTTGTATAGACTTGCAAGGCACCGCTGGAGATGTAAGACGAACTCGAAAGCGATACTATCTCATGGATATACCAGAATCAGCAGAACGGGAAAAAAGTATATTTATCTATTCTGTGCGTACACTAGATATTGTCTGTAGGACTTTCCAATAGTGATGAGCAATAGGGACAGGTAATGAGGGACATTCAAGCAAATCAATCCTGTCAACACGCCCTCATGATGATGATGATGATAAAAACACAAGATTAAATTATTCAAAATAATGGTAATTCTTTCCAAGCTATGCAGTTGGAAATATCATGGAAATAACCAATTTCAAGGAAATCTGGTATTGAATGATTTTGTAAATTCCATTTTTAAAACAAATAAGAGTAGAAAAATTCATGCATCAATCGGTCTACATTTAATAGTGATTGCAGAGCTTAACAAGCAGTTGAGTATAATCTATAGAAAGGAAACCTGAATCCAACTGAGGAACTGTCTATTGAAACAAGGAAAGCGTTATAAAACACATGTTGTATATTGACCTCCGACCCGGGCAAGCTGTCAAAACAGGAAATGCACCTGTGTAAATAGCAGGTGCATCCGGTCGAGAAATATCAGGATATTATAACCTTGACCGTGGATCGGTTGAATGAGTGCGAAATTGCAACGCTCGCAAGAAGAAAAGTGGACGTCAAATTATAATATAACTCGGGTGAAGACAGAAAGTCAGCAGTTGAAGATCAGACCAGTTGGAGAAGAGATGCGGTAGAGAAAACCAGCATCCAGGGAGGCTGGGCCCCCAGGTCCCCGGTAGAGCAGCCCAGAAGAACGGGAAAGAAACGCTGTTATCATATTTACCAACCCCTCCGCTCGGGCAGGATATGACACAAGGTCAATTTTTAAGCGGAGTTTAACAGGTTTGAATTAAGAGTTTTCCTTCTCCTAGACTAGTGGCCTCACCAAGGCTGAAGAACCAAGTCTGTCCTACTATTTACCCATAGCTGGAGGGATAATAATTGGATTCATACCTTTCCCAAGGGTATTAGTGCTATGTGAAATGCAATCAGTCTGGTCCAGAATCCAGGATTCCTACGACGATAACCATTACACCACGGGCACCTCCTGTTATGGTCTGTAGAGTGGGGGTCAATATGTTGCAGTTCTGTTCGGTCTCCAACTCCCTCTCACACACAACCCTTTCAAATAAAGTGAGAGGTATATTTTTCTAAAGAACTGTATCGCTCGTCTTTATTGTGTCGTCGTTATGATTCTACATGCATGCATATGTATATGTGTATGTAGGAGATGCCCGTGGTGTAATGGTTATCGTTGTAGGAACTGGACACGGCGACACGAGTTCAAATCCTGGACGAGACTGATGGCATTTCACATAGCGCCAATACCCTTGGGAAAGGTATGAATCCAGTTACTAACCCTCAAGCTATGGGTAAATAGTAGGCTGAGGTCAATAGTCTAGAAGAAGGAAAACTTTGAATTCAAACCTGTTAAACTCCACTTAAAAATTTACCTTGTATCATATCCTGCCGGAGCGGAGGGGTTGGTAAATATATGTATATGTGTAGGTATAGTTGTTCATAGCTATACAACATACAGTAAAGACAGCGATCCTCAGTAGAATATGGCAAGAAACATTCACTGTTCCCAATCAGTTGTGTGTAAGATTTGGTGAAATATTAAAGAAATGGAGTAGTTGAAAAAAGAAAACGTATCATCAGATGACAACTTACATTGAATAATCAGGATAAAAAAACAAAAAAAAGGTGCAATATGGTGCGAAAAAAAGAAGAAAATACACAGGGGAAGAAAGGAAAAATAATTGGGTTGGGATTCTAGTTAATGTTTGTGAACGAACTGTTAGAAACCAGCTCAATGAAACGGTATTTGAAAAAAGAAAAGCTTACAACGAAAAAAATCACTAGGACACAAGAGAAGAAAATAGGGTAAAAGTGCAACATATTGACCCTCGACCGAGCCGTCAATCAAGAGATGCACCAGTGTAACAGCGAAACAGGTGCATCCGGTCGAAGATATCGGAATATTACCATGACCTGTGGATGAGGTTGAATTCGGTGCAGATGTGTATGCCCACAGGAAGCAGGTCGATGTCAGTCAATTATATAAACAGGTGCGACAGACGGCTTGAAGAAGTTCGAGGCAGTCAGTTCGAGTTGCAGTTGGAGTCAGATGGAGACAAGATGCCAGCGTGAGAACAGCTTGCAGACAGAGGGCTTGGGCCCTCAGTGACCCACGGTTGAGCAGCCCAGACAGAATGAGGAAGAAGTGCTGCTATGGTCAGAAGAACTTTGGGTCAATGTGTAACAATCTGTCCCCGTCTCCAACTCACCTCTCACACACAAGAAACATCAACCCTTTCGAGAATAAAGTGTGAGAGGTATATTTTTTATAAAGAAGTACGTTCGTTCATTAAAGTTCGTCATTATTGTTGACTATGTTTCCGTTTATGTATATGTATATGTGTATGTATGGTTTGGCTATACAACAAAAGCAGGCTAAAGAAAAACAGTCATAGGGTGTGGACAACGATGAAGTGATATTAAGTGATGACTCAAGAATCTGCATTGTCTTAGTTGATGATGATGAGAGTGTTGTTTGGTGCCGATCAAATGAAACATTTAAAGATGACAGCCAGAAAAAAGGAAATTCCAAAGTCATCCGTTTTATGGGGCTGCATATTGTTGCATCGAGGTAAGGAAGATATACATAGTGAAATAAAGAGTTAATTATTCATTATCTGAAGTGGTACAGTCCAGCAAATATTGTAAGTCTCTCGTTGTGGGTGTTACATCCGAAGCTGGTCTTATGACTGACCGAGATCTTACAGAACTCTGACGTGCTTGAGAAATACGACGTCTTTAACACCTCCGCGATACCGGAAGTCACGTGGTACAAGCCACTATAAAAACATATCATTTAAAGGACTTAGAGAAATGACAGACATTACCACGCTAATCAATGCTCACTTGTACATAGGAATCCCGAACCATCCTTTCATTCTATCGATAGAAATATGTTTGGTAATGATGAAGTCACTTTTCAGGGTAATAATGAGTCTTTTCATTAAGCCAAAGGGATTGAATCTTGTCTTCAGGAACAGTACACAAAATCAATGCCAATGCCCTCGAACAGTCTAGATCTAAATCCATTTGAAAATTTATGGTGGAAGTTTAAAAGAAAAGGTCCATTAGCAGACATCATATACTGTAGTAGTGCCACTGACAAAGCAAAGATGGAAACATTTTGAATAATATTGTTTTAAATTTCTTTAACCCGCGACTCAAAGAATTAACGCTGTCACAAAAGCTGAGGGAGAGGCAACTGAGTATTAGTTCTTCTCTTTTGTCAGTGAATTTGATATTTATTCCCAATATTGGGTCATTCCAAAATATTTTCCTATAAATGGTGGGACATAAAACGCTAGCATTAATTTAGATAATTTAAACTAGTCTATTTTAGATTGTTGGAATTCAGGTAGCCATCTTCTTTTCATTGGATCGATATGAAAAGCTACGCCTTCTAAGTAACAAGGCTGGAATATGTTCTGGTATTTGTCATTGGTCCTATATGCTTTAGTCATTTCTGATTCCCCAATCTCCTGCTGCTATTGACGGTCAAGTTTACAAATATTTGCAAGCTATTTGTAGACAACTGATACTAATTAACGACCCCCAAACAGTGTAACATAGATGAACTTCATTGAACTACAGTTTTTGCTGTAAAATAAAAATGTTTTGCGTCTTATATGTTATTAGTGTATTTACTGTTAAATAACACTAAAAATATTGGACATCATATGAGTGTGTTAATTCCATTTTTCTACGGGTATTATTTGCCAAAAATATCTCTTTGTATTGTTGCACATCAAAAGCAAGGCAATTCGAGAGGAGAGTGAAGGACGAGATCACGGAATACGAAAGGAAAAGTTCTGCAGGGTCAGGCACCTTGCAAGGTTCACAGACAAGTGGATCCGTGTAGTTGTCAAGTGCTATCAGAAAGATCGAAAAGAGCCACACGGAACACCTGCATGACGACGGGAACACAAAATTGTAAAGCGATTCGGACCAAGATGAAGAAAAAGGGCGAAAGTAAGAAGGTAATGGATGTACATTGTGGGTAGTCTAGCCAATAAAGGAATAATTTTTATAGCATTAATATGTCAGTCTTGGACACCATTTTTAACTGGTTTCCGTCTCTTATCTATGTCCAAGGTTTTTTTTCTCTTTTTTTGATTTTGTTGTTTTTCTGTTGTCATTATTGATAGAGTTAGTGTCAACAACGACAGAATAAAGTTGTCCTCACCAAGGGAATCTTGCATAGGACCGTACCCCAGAAGAAAAAATGTGATCAATGCTCAAGTTAGAAGAAAGAGAATATTTAACCCTTTTCCTGATTAATAAGTGACATTACAAGGATCAAGTCAGAGTCCATCTTTCGATTTCGATTTCTCCTTGAAGCAATTACAATATTCTGAGGAATCAGCATGTAGCTTTGTAATGAGAAAAGAATTGAGCGTGAAGCCTTTTTTCATTTGCTCAACAGACAAATCTGTTCGCTTGTTTCATTTTGTCTCTTATAAGGATCTTTAGAATAATTCGGTTCCCTCAAATTATTACTCTGTTCATTCCTTGTATTTTTTGTTCACAGCAGGTACCACATGGTTATCGCTAAAGAGAACGCCAAAAAGAATTGTAACGTTACCGCCCTCGCCCCCACCACATTAGATCAGTCTTCTAACCATTCCACTTCTCGGCCGGCCGGTAATCAACTAGTGGTCAAAGGGGGGAAACACACATTTCTTGCCAATACAAGAATACGATCGGGGGTCAGGAGAAAATAAAACAGACGAACAAACACGAACAATGCTTGGGGTTAACTCAGAGCAGAAGGAGAGTATGCAACACTACATGCATGTGCGGACTAACGCTAGCGTGGTTTACTAGCGAAAATTCCACAAGCAACTGGAATGCCGACATCTTGACACAATCTTCTTCGCTGGACCCTATCTTCTCTGCTACTGTCTCCGGAGTCGACCGCATCTGTCCGTGGTTCCACGCCAACTCTTCTGCTGACTCGCCTCTCTGCTGTCCCGTCGCCAACTACCTGCCAGTTCCTTTGTCCAGCCAACTCTCTTTCGCGTCCCCTTACCACTTCCGGATACGGTGAGATTTCAGGTCCAAAAATCCTTTGTCTGGTTTCGCGCCAAAACAGACAAAGGAATCGTCTGCTTGGCAGGCCACCCATATAGTGCTACAGAATGCACACGGCTTAAGACACTTGTAAGGGTCTTTAAAAGTCTAATCACTCCAAATATCATGATCATTATTCCTTGTAATACAAATGTTTTCATGCATTTTTAACTCTGTTGCAGATAACTTGTGCTTTTCGCACGAGATAACCCGAAAAGAAAAAAAAAATTTTTGAAGACCAATGACCTCATTGATGATACGGATGCTTTTATAGGGAGTGGTAAAGCCATCTAATTAGTATTTCATGGTTATCCAGGAGGGAATGAATGTGGCTGAGTCGCTAATTTGCTGGGCATTGATATCGTTGTTAGCGAGTTTGAACAACCGTCGCTCTATTACATTCATTATCGGATTAAAGTAAAACTAACGATGAAGTTATCGACGGTAGTCGAGAATGACCCAAAGGCTCCTTTTCAATAACTACTGCACCTAGATGCTGTAGCTATTAAAAAGGGAGTCTTCCATATTCCAGCCTTGTTACTTAGAAGGCGTAGCTTTCTATATCTCTCTACTGAAAACAAGATGGCTACCTGAATTTCAACAAACTAAAACAAACTAGTTTAAATTATCTAAATGTCCTGTCATGCAGAGGAAAATATTTTGGAATGACCCAATATTGGGAATAAATATCCAATTCACTGACAAAAAGAAAGAATTGATACTTAGCTACCTCTCTTTCAGCTTTTGCGACAGCGGTAAGGTTATACTCCTTTCCCTGGTTTGCTCTACTTTACCCTTGATCCGTACCTTATAATGCTGAGTGTAAAGCAAGGCAACATCAAGTACCATTTTTTGAGTCTTTGGTGTGTCTCAACCCATTCTCCCAAGCCATTGGTGAACACAACCTACTAGGCCAATATATATATATATATATATATATATATATATATATATATATATAGATGGTTGCATCGTAAGTTTTGCTAAAAAGGATATAAAAGGAAATTTAAGTTGAATTGATTTAAACATTATCAATCGCAGAATCATTATCAAACACATTTAAAGAAATAATACATTTTTCTTGAAAATGTTGTAAAAACTGTTTTCGACATTTTCATATTAATATTTTGGCACCTATGAAATAATTTACTGAATGAAACTTATAAACATCTCTCGGGCTATGGGCGAATACTCTACCCACAAGCACTAATGAACCCCTTATCCCCCAACTATAGGCTAAATAGTACCAGCACAAAAAATGTGAAAAGACAAATTGACATCTTTCACTATTAAGATTGATTTTTCAAAAATTAAATTTGATTTTAAAAACAAAATCTATACATTTTACGGTCCCGGAAAGAATTTTCAACCAACAACAGAAACAATTTTTTGCCCGGAACAGAATCATTCCGACATAACATAAGATGGACACATAAAACGTTCTTTATAAAAATTACAGATTCATTTTTCTTTTTAAAGTGATAAAACAGCAAAAAAAAAAATGATTCGCACCATGATCGTATATGAAAATATATGAAGACGTTAACCTTATGGAACAACATTACCACTTTTCTTCTACAATCTAACATCACTTGAGTGATGAATATGGATTGTACATATTTTAGGTACCGGACCTAAAACCGATAGAAGAAGTTTCATGTATTAGTTCGCTTTTTTCACTGCGTCAGGTTTTACTTTTTTCACCTTTTTAATAAAAAGAAATTATTTTTAACACTTTCATTCCCTGTCTGCATAAAATTAGGATTTCACGAATGCTGAATACTTACAGGGATATACAACAAGAAACAAAACGAAATGATCCATATCATAAGGTTTAAAACTTATATATATATATATATATATATATATATATATATATATATATATATATATATATATATATATATAAAGTAAATAAGCATTGAGAATATCCAAAGAATTAGTGTTCAATGCATCTCTATTTAATACAAAATATACCAGCAGAGCTAAATATATGTTTTTGTTTAAAAATCAAGATATTTAAAAATAGAATATTATTTCTAAATTTTGGGTTTTTTAAACATACACACAGACGCACACACACACACACACACACACACACACACATATATATATATATATATATATTGGCTAGTGAGTAGAGTGTACGCTAATAGTTCGGAAGACCTCGGTTCAATCCCAGATCGCATCATACCAACGACTTTAAAAATGGTACTTGATACCTCCTTGTTTAAAACTCAGCAATATAAGGTATGTATTAAGAGGAGCAATCCAGGAAAAGGAGTAGTGCCCTCCCCAACACCACAATGTAGTCGCTATAGGGGAATCTTTGGGTCGCCCTCGACAACGGTCGCCAACTTCACTTTACTATGTGTTTGTGTGTGTCTGTAGTTGGGCATCTGTCCTTTGTTTAAACAGGTTTGATTAAGTAATAAAGACACATGTTGCTTATATAATTTTATTATGATCCTTTCAAGTTTCCTGACAAGTGCTTTGATTTTAGTTTGGAGATGGTAGATACATTTACCGAAATTTTCCCGAGTGATTTCCCGACCCTTCGTAGGTCATCATCAGGGGAAGGAGGTTTGCAAATATAGAGAACTTTTTTTAAAAAAGTTTTTTAAATTGCATATAATGGGATTCGGCGTTTAGGGTGTTTATTTTTCTTGAATGTTTTTAATTTGTCTTTTTTCAAGACTACATTGTTGTCAGTATCGTCGTGAGCTGCTGGATCATGTATTATAAATTATGTCTGGTTGGGCAAAAGTCTTCCGTTTTAGCGGGTTTGATTAAATAATATATACATATCATAAGAAATTAGTTATAAAATAGAAAGCTATAAGATTTTAATCACTTAGAGTATTCAGATTAATGATAGGTCTTTCGGCTTTCTCTTGGTATTTCATGTCCAACTAGGAACTCTTCAAAGAAACTTGAACTGATCCCTTTATTCAAGCCATCGGTTAGACTGTTCAAATGGTCTTAACCATACCCGGGTATATGTATTAAACTACAGTAATTATTTCTAGTTATTCTTTCCTGTTGTTGGGATTTAAGCTAGTTTGTTAGTTTGTTGGGTTTTATGGCATATAAACTTTTGTAGGTTATTTAATGCCAAATTAATTTTTTATTTAAATAAACAGTTCTATTTAAAACAATTTAGTTTAGCATGAGTTGACAGTTTAATTGTCAAAAACATTTCTATTTCAAAATATTCAAGCAGTTATATATAATAATTCAGTTTAGTGTAAGTACAGTTTCAATTTCAAAAATAGTTCAATATCAAACAATTCAGTTTAGCATAAGTACGCAGTTTAAATGTAAATACAGTTAAATTGTGAAAAATATTTCTATTTCTAGCCATTCAGTTTAGTCAAGGAGTTCTAATTCAGCTAATTCAGTTTAGTATAAGTACAGACTTTGTTCACACACAGTTAATTGTCAAAACAGTTCTATGTTAAACAATTCACTTTAGTGTATATACAGTTTCAATGTCAAAAAACAGTTCTATTTAAAATAATTCAATTTTGCATAAACACGCAGTTTAAATGTAAGTACAGCTTAATTGTCAAAAATTTCTATTTCAAGCTATTCAGTTTAATCAAACAATTCAGTTTAGCACAAGTATGCTGTTAGTTCTATTTAACCCATAGATAGGGCCCTATCAGGTGCTACCATGCCGGGCCAGAGTGGACCTTGGAGCGATGGCAATGAAGGGGTGCTCCATATTCCTCAAGGCCACAGCTTTAGTGGGACCTCACTATTAGACTCTTTAGTGTCATATCCAGGACACTCGTTCGACGGGGGTCTTACTCCTCTGCAGAGGTGCAGTCAGTGTTTTCTACAGCCCCAGCCGACTGTGCAAGGGATTTAAGCTGCAAACCTTCGGATTATTTCACTCAGAAGTACTTTTCAACCAAACGCCTTATTCACAGCACTATCTGTCCTTGTCGATTATGTTTAATGAAAAAAAATATAAAGTTTCATCTCAGAAATTTAGACAAATCATTAAGACTCTAATTGATCCTGCTATTGTTCTGATATTCTTAGTTGTTAGCATCGCCTTTAATGAATTCTTTGTTATCGACAATGATTTGAATGATAATATTTGTGTTTGCGCTGCTGCTGCTGAAATATTTCTTCATAAGAACGTTGCTATGCGACCAGTGATGCGTAAAATGCATTATGCTTCCATTTACACTCGTGATTGTTGACTGTGAATGAGGAAAGCGATTCCTGGGGCATTTTGGATGCCGCGTCAAGTTATTTAAGTTGGCAAATGCCTTCGAGTCATCAACATAAGAGAAATCGGTTTAAACTCGAATGTCAAACATCATAATGATGTTAGCAAATAATGGAGTCGCTGTCGGATTTTGTTGAAATTAGGGTTTCGAGGAAAAACAATGAAAAAGAATTGATCATTGGGAAACGTGATGAAACGACTAGAAATTTTAGCGAATAAAATTTTCGCCCGTCTACGCTTTTGAAATTGAAGTGAATGTTAGTGTTACCGAGTCTGCGAATTTGCTAACCTGATTTTGAAAATATTAAATATTCCAAGGTTATATCAACATGGCGATGTTGTTTACAATGTGGATCAAAGTATTGTATGTTTGTGATCTGCCTGAGAATGAACTGTTACTTCTCGTCACTTATATACTCGTGTATGGAAAGACTTTTTTCAGCTTAAAACATGGGGTCGTTGATCGCACGAGATATAATTGAGAAAGGTGAAAGCCTATCTTTTATTTTCGGTCAAACCTTCACATTACGTCGATCCGAACTCTCCATTGCATAACATTTTAGTAAACAGTTTATTGTTTATGATTATAAAGTTTTTATATAAAACTCGCGATGCCATTAAGGACTATTTGTGTATAACTCAGTACTTTCTGACAGCAAATTTAGACCAATTATATCGTTGAATTAGACTGAAATCCTTTTTTTGCTCATTAAAAAACAATAGTTTATTCTTCTATTCAAATCTATGTTTATTTCCAAAGAGCATTAAAACATCGTGTTAAAAAACGGTCTTCGTGGTTTCGTGCAATGTTAATATTGTTTATACCTATCCATATGTGTGCAGATATTAAAACGATTAAACAGATATAAGTAAAAGACTTAATTATCTTAACTAAAAGCCTTTTTTGGTCACGCGAAAATACATTGGGTCAAACTATTGGGAAGTTAGATTCAGTTTTAAAAGTTTAAATCTTTGAAATGATACTTGGTAATTTTATCACTAACACCATTCGGACTATTTTCGTCATCTTTATCTGCAACCTTCGGATGATATTGGTCAGAAGCTATTGTAACCAAATACAGGTTTAATCCTGACTACTGTTAAAATAACGAAGACTTCTTAATATTACATTTTCTTTTTTTAAGTAGAGGAATTATATTGTGAATTGAATTACCATGACCAGAAAATCCAGCATACACTTACGCACGACATACGGAAACACTGGAGAACTGTTTCGACCTTATGAGGTCTCATAAGCAGTGTTTTGGTTTGGTTTGGTTTAGTTTGGCGGGTTTTATGGCATATCAACCTTTGTAGGTTATTTAACGCCAAATCCATTTTATGTAACTAATCAGTTCTATTTCAAACAATTCAGTTTAGCATAAGTACACAGTTTAATTGTCAAAAACATTTCCATTTCAAACTATTCAAGCAGTTATATATAAGAATTCAGTTTAGTGTAAGTACAATTTCAATGTCGAAAAACAGTTCTATTTCAAATAATTCAGTTAAGTATAAGCACGCAGTTTAAATGTAAGTACGGTTTAATTGTCAAGAACATTTCTATTTCAAGCTATTCAGTTTACTCAAACAATTCAGTTTAGCATAAGTATGCTGTTAGTTCTATTTAACCCATAGATAGGGCCTTATCAGATGCTACCACTCCAGGCCAGAGTTGACCTGAGAGCGATGGCAATGAAGGGGTACTCCGCATTCCCCAAAGCTCCAGCACTGCTGGAACCTCACCATTAGATTGTTTAGTGTCATATCCAGGACACTCGTGGGGGGGGTCTTACCCCTCTGCAGAGAAGCAGTCGGTGTATTCTACAACCCCAGCCGACTGGGCAATAAGCAATGTATGTATAAGGTAGTTCATACCTTTCTCGAAGGAAACATTTTGAAATAGAGCAAATGGTGTTCTAACGTTTATTACGAGGAGTTAATCCACAACGTTAGCCACTGTGCTGGAAAAAAAACAATAGTGACCTCAGCATTGAATAACCTTACAAAGTCCTGCTTATCGTAAAACTAATTAACACCGAAATATAGGGAGATTAGGCTAAATAAAGCTATTTTGAAACAAGAAGAGATGATTGGTTTGGTTTCTTTGTTTTAATGGCATATCAACTCTTTTTAGGTTATCTAATGCCAAAGCCATTCTCCTAGAAGAACAGTAGTGATACTTTTTAACCCATAGCTGGAAGGATAAGGGGGTTCATACTTTTCCCAAGGGTATTTGCCCGAAAGTTAACGTAATAGCGTGACTGAAGTACGAACTCGCGTACTACGATTCCGCAGTCAATCGCTTTAACCATTACACCACGAGGACACCCCCAAGAAGAGATGAGAGTGAGAAAATTAAGATGAGAGATAGAGAGATAGATATATATATAAAGAGATAGAGAGAGTGACTGAGAGACAGAGAGAGACGGAGAGATGGAGATAATAGCGCATGCGCCTTTAGTTGCTAGATGAATGGATTTTCTTAAGGCATTTCTTGATTACGAATAAACTGCTGAAAAGAAAAACACTTTAAGAAGTTAATAGCTTAGATGACCCCCACCCGTAAAATGAAACACACAAAGAGAGAAGGAGGTTAAATCAAAAGTCTTCAGAATAACACGATAATTGTTATATCTTGTAGAAGGAGACGGTAAAAAAAAACAAAGGAAAGAGGAAAAAAGAAACACAAGATAAAAAAAGAAAATTGATGAAGAAAGCTAAAATACTGATATTAAAAAAAGGCAATAACAAACAAAGAAAAAATAAAATGAAAATCAAAACAACCCCCCCCAAAAAATCCACCACACAAAGTAGTGAAAAGAGCAACAAAAATAAGAAAATATAGACACAACAACGGGGCGAATAATTAACGTTTTGAGTCTTTTACGGTCTGATGAGACCCGCCATGAAGGAAGTGAAAGGACTTTGATATTATGATTAGCACTGTTTGTTTTGTTTTTTTTTACTTGATGTCTGGACAAAGAAGGGGGATCTAATAAAACGAGACTGTCTACAACTAACCTCATTATTGACTTTAAAAGGAATACCAAAATAGAAATGCCCATATATATATATATATATATATATAGGCAATTCTATTATATATATATATATATATATATATATATATATATATATATATATATATATATATATATATGTATGTATGTATGTATAATCAAGTCGGGTTGATTGCACGGAGTTCACTGACTCTTTCTCACCATCCGTCTCAATAGTCTGTCGCTCCTAGCAGGTCCTCTGAACTGCATTCAGTGTCCACACGGAGCTGATGTATGTAAGTCTTTTTTAGACAGCTGTAATATAATGGCCGAGGGATTTCATTTTATGCCTTTGGGTTTCGCAAGGCTGAGAACTTTTCGGCTCAGCACATGGGTTACTTAGGTGCAACATTAACACAAGTGTTTACGCTAGCCTGGAGCGGACGTGTCACTCAGCGATGTCACAATCGCCCAGGTGGGAAACGGTGGCTAGAGAGTGCGAATGACCTCACGCACCGGAAGCGCGGAGGATTTCGGGAGATTTAAAAAAAAGTCAATTAGTGGAGTTGAGAACTGGACCCTGAACGAGAAGGCTTGACTTTTGTTTGCTCGCGGACGCCTTGGGCAGGTGTCGCACGAGATGGGAGGCAGATGAAAAAGCCAGAATAGAAGGAATGTGTATCTATCTCCTTTCACTCAAAGGTAATAAAAGGTTATGTACCTGAACAAAGAAGTTTTTACGTGTTTATCGAATTTCGAGATTCCTATGTTCTATGTTATATATATATATATATATATATATAAGTAAAGTAAGTAAAGTTAGCGACCATAGTCGAGGGTGACCCGAAGGCTCCCTTTTCGATAGCTACTACACCAAGGTGTAGGGGAGGGCGCTACTCCATTCCCTGGATTGCTCCACTTTACCCTTGAACCGTACCTTATAATGCTGAGTGTTAAGCAAGGTGGTATCAAGTTCCATTTTTAAAGTCTTTGGTATGACTCCCGGGCCATTGGCGAACACTCTAACCGCTGGGCCAATGTCCCGGTTATATATATATATATATATATATATATATATGAACATCCCCTGTACATTTCGCATATTCATGTATATGGCTATGGTACATAGCCAATAGCAGTGCATCCATACGTCGGAACATATAAAAAAAACAAAACAAAAACATCGCTTATGAGTTTGTCCATATTTCTCTTATAGTGACTGACGTGTCTTGCGTCTTCCAGAGATGATTTGTCAAATAGTGGTGGGGCAGAAGTAGCCGTACAGCTACTTTTTAGAAGAATGTTCCTTACAGAGATAGTTCAAAACAACTTATAGGATTCTTGTGTTGTTTTCATCTAGATTTTTCTGACAGACGCAGACTACGCTGTTGATCTAATCATCATCATCATCATCATCATCATCATCATGTCGTGCCGCTAGCACAGATATCCCTGACTCTCTCGCCACTTCTCCTTATTGTTCATAGCATCTGGTAGGTCTTCAGAGCTACATCCCGTATCCTCACATAGCTGCTGAATGTATGTTCGAGCTGGTAGTCCTGCTTTTGCCCGGCCATATGTGAGGGTCCATATGAGTACATCACTTATGAGCTCGTCCCTGCTTCTCTTGCAATGTCCTGCATGTCTGGTTTATCTAACTTAGATAGTTTTCGTGATTGGAGGTTGGTGGCCGTATAGTTGGTGTCTTGTGGGGTGTTGCTGCCAGGACTTGTTTAATATTGCTGGCAGCATTCTTTTGTAATTGCCGTCTAGCTTCTTCTACAGACGTTTAGCTGGAGTCCAAGTAGTGCATCCATACAGCAGTATCGATACGACCGCTGCTTGGACTTGAAAATTCACCTATTAATTTTAAAATATTTATTTTTTCTCTCTTGGTACAAACCAAAAAAAGAAATATGTTCCTATATATATATATATATATATATATATATATATATATGAATTAATATAAAGATATTTTAATCATATAACTGCTTTCAAATTATTTGTATACAGCTTAGTACTTTTAGTTATAATTATTCATTAAAGACTAATACTTACTTGAAGGCAAAACTGTGTTCAAACAAATAATTTTAGTCAAATATATGATAGAACATTAAAAATAGCAATGATTACGAGTAAAAACTGAAATCAAAATTCAGTATTCAATAACCCATAAGGCTGGTAAACGCAACTAAATCTGGTTTAGTTTGGTTTCTTTGTTTAATGTCATATCAACCTTTGTAGGTTGTTTAATGCCAAAGACATTCTCCTTGAAGAACAATAGTGATACTATTTAACCCTTAGCTGGGAGGATAAATGGGTTCATACCACAGTCCACCGCTTTAAACATTACACCACGAGGACACCTACCATCTAAATCTGACACATACACACATTCACATACATATATGTACATATATTTTGAAGGACATTTGTATATATATATATATATATATATATATATATATCTGTGTGTGTGTGTGTGTGTGGTATATATACGTGCATATCGGTTCATTGGTCAAGTGGGTAGAGTTATTCACCAATGGTCCGGGCGACCTCGGTTCAATCTCAGGTCACGTCATACTAAAGACTTTAAAAATGGTACTTGATACCTCCTTGCTTGACACTCAGTAATATAAGGTGCATATCAAGGGTAAAGTGGAGCACTCCAGGGAAAGGAGTAGCGCCCTCCTCTATACTATGATGTATTAGCTATTGAAAAGGGATCCTTCTGGTCGCCCTTGATTACTGTCACCAACTTTACTTACTTATATATATATATATATATGTGTGTGTGTGTGTGTGTAAGTGTGTGTGATTTTGTATGGACATCAAAATGCATTGCAAAATTCTCGGCACTATCAAGAAGGGAATTAGTTATTATGCTTCTCGTATGTTCCCTCCGTCTGACTAATTTGTCACGTTTTTTTTCGGACAAAATCGGTCATAAAGAAGTTCCTTATCTTTATGATTTTGATGTGAATTTATGACATTCTGTTTGCGTATATGAGAGGATGGTAATGGTTGTAATTAAAAAGAAAAATTATACTGGGCACGGCAGAAATCATCATTATCCTCATCATCATGTCGCGCTTCCAGCACGGATTTTCATGACCCACTTTCGCCACCCGGCTCTCTCGTCCGTCGCTCCCAGGAGGTCTTCAAGGGTACACTCTGTGTCAACATGAAGCTGTTGTATATAAGTTCTATCTGGTCGTCCTGCCTTTGCTATTCCATGTATGTGACTTCTGAGTTCATCCCCACTTCTCCAGCGGTGCCCTGCATGTCTGGTTCGTCTAACTTGGATAGGTGGTAGGTGACTGTATGGCTGCTGCTTTCTAGGGTACTGCCTCCAGGATTTGTTCAATATTGCTCGCAGCATTCTTGTGAAGTTGCCGTCAAGCCTTCTCTCCATACGTTTAGTTAACGTCCATCTAATGCATCCATATAGCAGTATCGACACGACTGCTGCTTTGAAAAAACTGCATTTTATTCTATCGGTCAGGTCTGACTTCCATATGGCCGATAGTCTGTCGATAGCTGTCCTTGCCTTTGCTAGTCGCGTGTTGATGTCTTTCTCGGTTGATGAGATGCTGCTTCGTAGGTTAGTGAAGTTGACCACAAGTTTCAGAGAAGTACCATTTAGTGTGGAGATGTTGCCTCGCTGATTAAAGGACTTGTTTTCCGTCTTGACTGCGTTAACATGGAGACCTACGCCAGCAGCTCCTCATTCAAGACTAAGTAGCAGGGTTTCAGCTTTGGCGGGTGAATTTGGTAGAACCGCTATGTCATCGACGTATTCTTTGTCCGTAATTATTGTGCGGGGTAGCTTCTGCTTATTTCCTTTGCCAGTTTGAAACCGTTATCTTTCATTTTATTGATAAATGTTCTAAGCACGTACTCTTGGCAGAAATACCCTTCAATTTTAAACTGTCATCTGTGCGGTTCAAGTGAACTTAGGCAAGTGCCAGTTTTGATAATGGGTTGAACATTCCATGTTTTAAAAGGCTAATAAAAACACCAAGTTAACTGATATTTGAAAAAAAATTTCCACAATTGTTTAAATAAAGGGCCACAGTTTTAACCTTATCATATTTACCAACCCCTCCGCTAGGCTGGATACGACACAAGGTCACTTTTTAATCGGAGTTTAATAGGTTTGAATTCAGAGTTTTCCTTCTCCTAGACTAGTTGCTTCACCAAGGCTGAAGAACCAAGTATGTCCTATTATTTACCCATAGCTCGGGAGAGAGTAATTGGATTCATACATTTCCCGAGGGTATTAGTGCTATGTGAAATGTCATCAGTCTCATCCAGGATTTGAACTCGTGTCGCTGTGTCCATTTCCTACAACGATAACCATTACACCACGGGCACCTCCATACATTTTTAACTTTATTGATGAACCTGGCGTTCCAAAGTTTTCCACTCATAACAGTATAGATTTTCTATCCGAAATAGCATCATTCTGACGCGCTTGAGGAATAAATTCTCTCTGTGTATCAATAATAGATACACCAGTATTAAAAAACGTTTCTCGAGCAAACACACCGTTTGCACTGGTCCAAATAATGATCGTTACTAATAGGATATGAAAATATTGCTAAGACATTTACTTGATGGAACAACAATTACTACTTGGCTAAATTCACTTGCACCACACAGATGACAGTTTTTAAACTGTCATCTGTGTGGTGCATGTGAAGAGTATTTCAAAATGTGGCAGGGAGTTCATTCGCAGCCTGTATTATAAAATCATACATTCATACACCCGCCACATTACATTTTTCTTGAAACTTAAGTAGGAGGGAAGTTTAATATAAAAAAAAAAAATGTTTTCATTTTTAACATTCTCTCTCCCACTCTCTCTCTCTATATATATATATATATATATATGGGGGGACATGAAAAGATATTTTGAATATTTTAAGAACGAGATTTTTTCGGAAATGGGAACGAATTGCATTCGTGATCTTATAAATTATAATACACTTGTCAACTGACACTCATCAGTGAGGTTACGCAGTCCACAATCAAAAGCTATTGAATGCACTAGAGGTAACCACGTTCGTTGAATGAGTAAAATGATAAGCGATGCTTATTGACATAGCGCAGGTTTGAGGGTCCTCGATAGTTCAGAAAAGGGGCCCTGAGGCTTGTTGCTTTTCTTGAAATGTGTCTGTTTGTTTGTTTGAGTTTTATGGTATATCAACATTTGAAGGTTATTTAATGCTAAATCCATTTTCATTCAAATAAGCACTTCTATTTCAAACAATTCAGTTTAGCATAAGTACGCAGTTTACTTGTCAAAAACATTTCTATTTCATGCTATTCAGTTTCGTCAAACAGTTCTAATTCAAACAATTCATTTTAGTATCAGAAAAAATTTTGTTTACATAGTAAAATCTCAAAAGAGTTCAATTTCAAACAATTTAGTTTAGCGTAAGTAGAGTTTCAATGTCAAAAGCAGTTCTGTTTCAAGCAATTCTATTTAGCGTACAAAAAAGTTCTGTTTCTAGCAATTCAGTTTAGAATATAAAACAGTTCTATTTGAAGCAATTCAGTTTAGCCCTAGTACGCAGTATAAATGTTAAAACAATTCTATTTTAAACAATTCAGTTTAGTATAAGTACACAGTTTAAATGAATTATACAGTTTAAATGTGAAAACAGTTTTATTTTCAGCAATTCAGTTTACCATATGTACACAGTTTACTTCTGTTTGACTCATAGATAGGACCCTATCAGGTGCTATCACTCCGGAGCAGTGTGGACCTGGGAGCGATGGCAATGATGGGATGCTTCTCATTCCCCAAAGCTCCAGCATTACTGGAACCCCACCATCAGATTGTTTAATGACATACTCGTTGTGGTTGGGTCTTAGCCCTCAGCAGAGCACTAGTCTGTGTATTCTACAGACCCTACTGACTTGGCCCTTTCTCGAAGTTAACATTATCCTTGAAAAGATGCAAATTTCGGTGTGTGGATGATATTAAGGTGGAAATTGCTGGGCTGGTGATAGCATTCCAAAGAAAAGTAATTCATATTGAGCTTGGCAAACAGAAAGTGTGTGCGATTTCAGTTTAATTTATTGGCCGGGGACATTATGATCACTTCTCAGATAAATAGTTGGTGAGGACATGATCCACTGCGAACTGCGCGAGCGGTTAAGAATTTGACAAATGGTATATGCAAAAAATCAGTAGTTCCGCAACAAAATTAGACCCACGTCGATAAATGGACAGGCCAATCCCTGTCAGAAGACTTCAGACCAGTTGGCTTTTCAGAAGGTCAGGGGTGTAGAATTCACCGACAGAATATCTGTAAAGGGGTAAAACGACTGTCAACGAGAGTGAAAGATATGACACAAAAGTACCTGGGGTGTCCTCGTGGTGTAATGGTTAAAGCGATGGAATCGTAGTACGTGAGTTCGTACTCCAGTCGCGCTATTACGTTCACTTTCGCAAGTAACCTTGGGAAAGGTATGAACCCCTTATCCTCCCAGCTATGGGTCAAATAGTTCCACTACTGTTCTTTTAGGAGAATGGCTTTGGTATTAAATAACCTAAAAAGAGTTGATATGCCATTAAACAAAGAAACCAACCAACCAACAAAAGTATCTGAGAGTAAGACTCCAGTCCTGGATCACTGGTGAATGTGTAGTTCCTTGTCATTGCAATTACTCCTAAGTCCATTCTGTTTCGGAGTGGTAGGATTTGTTATGGTCCCATCTACAGTTCAAACGCAACTGATTAACGATTCAACTGTCCGCAAACAAATTGCTGATGTTGAATTAAATCGTCAGTGTTACATATCAATACTTGAAACCATTTAAGTGTGTGTAAAAATGATTAAACTAGATAGAATTATTTGTGTTAGATACGAATGCTTGAAACCATTTAACTGTGTGCAAATGAATCAATAGTATTGAATAGAAATATTTGTGTTAAATAGCAATACTCGAAACTACTTTACTGTGAGCAAACAGTTGATGACGAGAAAAATAGAATTATTTGTATTTGATAGGAATGCATAAAACTGTTTAACTGAGTGAAAATACAACAAGTGACGTTTGATGACGATACTGAAACTATTTAAATGTGAACAAAAAGGCCTAATACTAAATAGCATATTCATGTTAGAGATAAATATTTGAAAATATCTAACTATATGAAAAAGTTGAATCATTGATTTGACTCTGCAATACTTGGAACCATTTAACTGTGTGTAATTAAATGAATAATTTTAAATAGGAATGTTTCTGTTAAATAGCAATACTCGAAACCTCTTTATTGTGTGCAAAGAGATGATCGATCGTCAATAGAATTATTCATGTTTGATTGGAATACATGAAACAATTTAACTGTGCAAATAAATAAGTTCTGATTCGTTTAAAAAAGAATTATCTGCAAACTATGGGTTTACGAATCAGATATATTTAGTAGATAATTAGCTTAAAATAACCTTCAAGTGTTGATATGCCATAAAACCTGATCAACCAACCATTAGAAGATATGACCAAATTGTAATTCATTTTTCCCAAAATGCTCTGTTCTGGATTTTTGTGACCAGGTTTCGTATAATTAGGAACACAAGTTTTAAGATTTTACAGTCAGTCGTGTCGATACTGCTGTAGGGATGCACTACTTGGTCGCGAACAAAACGGCTGGAGAAGAAGCTAGACGCCAATTACACAAGAATGATGTCAGCAATATTGAACAAGTCCTGGCGGCAACACCCCAAAAGACACCAACTATACGGCCACTATCCAAGTTAGACGAACCAGACATGCAGGACACTGCTGGAGAAGCAGGGACGAGCTCATAAGTGATGCACTCCTATGGACCCTCACACATGGCCGAGCAAAAGCAGGACGACCAGCTCGAAGATACATACAGCAGCTATGTGAGGATACGGGATGTAGCCCTGAAGACCTGCCAGAAGCGATGAACGATGGAGAGAAGTGGCGAGAGAGGGTCAGGGATATCTGTGCTAGCGACACGACATGACGATGATGAATGATGACAGTACCTATAAGAGTCTAGTCGGCAGAGGTTAAAATATGGTGAGAGCCTCTTCAGAGGAGTATAATTATTCCCCCGAGTTCTTTGTTAGATTTAAAACTACATCTAATCGTGAAGTTCTGGATCTGAACCTCATAATAATGAAAAGTGTCTATTCATTGCCATTACTCCCAGGTCCTCGGTGACCTTGAGTGGTAGTTCCTGTTAGGGTCACATCTAAGGTTCCAATTATACCTATTTGATAAGACCGTGTGCAAAAAGGAAAAACAAAACCAAGAAAATGAACAAACATAAAACGGGCAAACAAAAAATTTAAGAAATATCGACGCAAAAAATATTAAGTAGAATGTATAATGAACACGATTCACTAATCTCTTGTCATAAAATAACCCTAGACGTTTGTCATGTCGTTAAAATCAATGGGTCAATCAATCTATCTTTCATTTCCTACACATTGATATTGAATCTGCTGAATCTCTCAAAGTAGAGCTTATATATAAATATATAATTTTTTGTGTGTACGTGTGTGTGTGGACGCGTGTGTGTGTGTGTGTGAGTGTGTGTGTGTGTGTGTGTGTTTGTATTGACATTTATGGAATCACATGAATACATTGATTGTTTTTTGTAGATTATATTTGAAATGAAGCAATGGATTGTGCAAATAAAGGCTTGATATAAAAAAGAACATAAAGTCTGAGAAAGAAAAACAGAGAAAGGAAAGAGAGAAAGAGAGAAGGAGAGAGAGAAGGATAGTGAAAGAGAGAAAGAGAGTGAGAGAGAAGGAGAAGGAGATGGGGAGAGAGGGAGAGAAAGAGATTTTTTTTGTCTCTGCGAGTGCGTGTGTGTGTGTGTTTGTGTGCGTAAAAGAGAGGGGGAGAGAGAGTGAAAGCAAATGAGAGAGAGAGAGAGAGAGTGAGAGAGAAGACTGATTGATTGATTGTCTGATAATCTCTCGTCCAGACGAGATCGATCGATAGATAATCTAAATAGAAAATTTTATTTCTTTCGATTCTAGTGTAGGAAACAAACCACAAACCATTGGCTGTAAAGTGACTTTTTTTCATTCAATGATATTCTTCCTTCTCTCTCTTTCTCTCTCTCTCTCTCTCTCTATATATATATATATATATACATATATATATATATATGTATATAATATATATATATATATATATATATATATTTGTGTGTGTGTGTATTGTGTGGAAGAAGATTATTGAACACATACACACACACACACACACACACACACACACACATATATATATATATATATATATATATATATATATATATATATATGTGGAAAAATGTGATGCGAGAGTTTGTAATATTTTATGGTGCATTTGGGTATTATCTTCTTCTCGAAGCCATTTTTTTTTTTTTAGAAAGACATTCCTGTTCTTGTGGGAGTGATCTGCGATAATGTGTTTTGTATTTTTGCAGATTTTGTAAAAAGTACTAACATCCATTCCGACGTTATGTTGAAAAGATAGAGTTGTAGTTAATCTTACAGTATGATAAAAATATGGGGCAACATGAATAAATCAAACACTTAATTCAAATTTAGATGTGTGATATTTCGTTCGGCTTTATTTCATCCTCACGAACTTCTTCAGACTAAGACTGCTCTCTGAGTTTTGCTATTTAAACGCATTTGAAGAGTAATGATAAAATGTTGGACGTAGGAAAGCTGGGAGGGATTTAAAGCTAAATGTATCAGTTTTCATTCATTTTTTTTTTGTTTTGAAAGTGGAAATAGATTTCATGGAGCTGATAAAAAAAAAATGGAAAGGTTTATATGAAAGGGGTTTTGGCATAACTTGTTTCATGATATAACTTGTTTCAAGATATACACTATAGTGTGATTTCGCTGTAAATGTATGCGTGATAGTGCGCAGACAGACAGACAGACAGACAGACACGCACACACTCACACTCACATATATATATATATATATATATATATATATATATATAATTAGGATTAAGATTAAAATTTACCTCCCATGAGTTTTAATATGTGAATTTTTGTCAGTCGTCGATGCACGAAAATGGAGAGCAATAACACAATATATTTCAAGCTAAAAAAAAGATACAAAATAGGGAAACAAATCATGACTCATAGTTTCACGCTGTCAAACGAAAGAACTAATATTCGATACGTCTGAATTTTTTTATTGAATAAAATTTACACTTCTTTTATACTTTCTTTTAGGGAGATGACTTTTACGTGACTGACCAAATAAATCAGCGCCAAATCGCAGATCCAAGTCAGATCTTACTTGATAATTGGTGTCACAATATTTTTCCTCCGTGCATAATCAACAAATTCCCGATCCCTCATAAAATGCAGAGGTCTTTTAAGGAGGAAATTGTCTCGATGACACGGCCTTAGATAAGATTAAACAATCTGATAGTGAGGTTTCATCTCTGGAACTTTGGGAATATAGAATTTTTTAATCATATTTACCAACCCCTCCGCTCAGGCAGGATATGACACAAGGTCAATTTTCAAGCAGAGTTTAACAGGTTTGAATTCAGAGTTTTCCTTCTCCTAGACTAGTTGCCCTCCCAAGGCTGAAAGACCCCAGTCTGCTCTACTATTTACCCATAGCTGGAGGGAGAATAATTTGATTAATACCTTTCCCAAGGGTATTAGTGCTATGTGAAATGCAATCAGTCTCGTCCAGGATTTGAACACGTGTCGCCGTGTCCATTTCCTACGACGATAACCATTACACCACGGGCACCTCCTAAGGCTTCATTTTTAATAGCAACTACACTGAGGTGTAGGGTAGAACGGTAATCATTGCCTTTTTTACATTTCATTTTACCCTTGATCCGTACCTTACAATGATAAGTGTTAAGGGGGCATTAAGTACCATTTTTTGCCTCTTTGAAAAGACTCAACCAGGAATTGAACTCCGGTCTCCAGGGCCATTGGCGAACACTCTGCCCAGGAGGGCAAAGGGCCGGTCTTGTACCCTTGTAAAAGGCATGCGTCCTACTTTTCTAACCAACCGCAGATATGGTTAAGTAACAGGGCAGACTAAGCTCTTTTACTTTATTACGTTAACCAATTTTGGAGACGGAAAACTTTGAATTTAAATCTGTTAAAATCTGCTTAAGAAATTGATTCTGTGTCTCAACCTGATCAGTGGTGGGATTGGTCAAAAGATAAAAGAATACGTTTTTAATAGGATCGATTACTTTTTTAACTTTTTGTCCTTTTCCAGGTCCTACATAAAACGTGGGCACAAAAAAAAAACTGCCTTCATATCAAAACAGATTCCTTTCAGCTATCTTTGTCGAGAAAGAGAATAATCGGTTGCGCAGCCTTCTTAGAGGGGATCGCTTCACTTCACGTCAGCCACTTCTCCATCGCATGAATGTTGCCAGTTTTCCATTCTTCTATCTCTACATTTATAGAAGATATTTGGATAAGCTGCCTTCATTACTTTCATTTATTCAAAAGTTTCCATTAGGGACACATTTTCCTGTCGCCAGTGAGCAGCATCCGTTCTTTCATAATATTCTTCACATTCGATGAATGATACATTCCAATATCTTCTTTCCTAGAATATCTGCAAGGTGGATCAATGTTTCTCGTGGATGTCTTTCTTCAAGCTACAGTCTTGGAAATTTTAAGTGCAGGTTCAAGAAGTGTCTTACTCTAACAAAGTTTGAATTGATATTCTGTTGCCCCTTGTGTGATATTTCTTTGTTACATCCTCAGCATTAAATCGTCGTTTTGTAACTCCTTGACTAAAGTGGCCAACAGTCCTTATTTAGGCAACTTTGACCGACCCTCATACGTCAATATCGATGAGGGGTTCAATTGCATATATATATATATATATATATATATATATCGATGTGAGGTTTAAATATCAAGAACATTCATATGGTCGAAATAAAATTTCAATTCATATATGTCGATTGAATAACTTTAATATACGCAACTATTGATTACCAGTTTTATTCAATCTATCTATCTATCTATCTATCTATCTATCAGTTTCAGTATCTATCTATCTATCTATCTATTGCAGTATCTATCTATCTATCTATCTACGTGGTGCATTCAGTATGTTTCAGACTTGTTTTTTGTACAGGCACTTAAAATTGTCGTAGACTCTTGGAAGTTCAGTATGTTTTTGCTATATATCTTATGAGATGACTGACCAATTTTATGATTTCTTGTTCAAATGAACAGCTACAACAGCAATTGGAATACACCCTACTAAAGCCTGATTGTCACTGCTGGTGAATTTCAAAAATGCAATATGGAAGTGAGGACATTTCAGAAGAACAATATGCAATAAAATTGTTTTAAACTTTGAAAAAATGCCACAGAAATGTATGGAATGCTTCCGACTGCTTTTCGACCAACTTGCATGAATCGAGCATCAGTTTTTGAGTGACATAAGAGATTCAAAGAAGTCAGGGAGTTTGTAAGGGATGATGAGAGGTGTGGGAAGAGTAAAGAAGTGAATACACCAGAGTTGCTTGGCCAAAGGGTTCGGGAGTTCAGCAAGAGATTCCGTCGGAAGAGGCCAGCCAGCACTCTTCAAATCGGGTCATTGGCATTTCCACAAGAACAATGCACCAGTTCACATCTCCATCTATGTCATAGACTATTTGACCAAGATGTGCATCAAGACAGTTCCTCAGTCTCACTTTAGTCAAGACCTTGCTCCATGTGACTTTTGGTTATTCCCTTAGCTCACAGGTTGTCGTTATGAGGCAATTTAGGAGATGAAAGAGGCTGTGACGAAGGTCATTGACACGCTCACACAAGAGGACTTCCATAGGGCCTTCCAGAATTTGTTGGAATGGTACAGCAAGTGCATTGCAGCCGGAGGAGATTACTTCGAAGGGGGACTTGAGTTTGATGTGTGTACTAACAATAAAAGTGCCCATACGAAAAAGCCTGGAAACTTATTTAATGATCCTCGTATCTATCTATCAGTTTCAGTCACTATCTACCTATCTATCTATCTTTACAAGCAGATATATATATATATATTTTTTTTTCAATGGCCCGGGAGACCTGGGTTCAATCCTAGGTCGAGTCAAATCAAAGATAAAAAAATGGTACTTGATGCCTCCTTGCCTAACACTCAGCATTATAAGGCACGGTTCAAGGGTAAAGTGGAGCAATCCAGGGAAAGGAGTTGCGCTCTTCCCTACGCCTTGGTGTAGCTATCTTAAAGGGAGCCTGCGGGTCACCCTCGACTATGGTCACCAACTTTACTATATATATATATATATATATATATATATATATATGTATATCGGTGTGAGGTTTAATATCAAGAACGTTCACATGGATGAAATAAAATTGCAATTCATATATGTCGATTGAATAAATTTAATATACGAGACTGTTGATCAATAACTACCAGTTTTATCTACTATATCTATTATCTATCCCTATTAACACGTGATATATATATATATATATATATATATATATATATATATATACAACTTGTAAGTGGATATGCTTGTGTAAATTATCTATGGGTATTTACATAGATATATTCAGTTATACGTAAATAGTTGTCTCCTCTCGATCGTATAATACGTAAACAACTCCTTCAATAGGTTTACAGACTTTTTTGTAACGTCTTTTAAAATTGTCGTAGACTCCTGAAAATTCACTACGTTATTGCTATACATGTTATGAGATGACTGATCAATTTTTATGATTTCTGGTTCAAATAAACTGCTAGAGCAGCAATTGGAATACAGCCTACTAAAGCCTGATTGTCACAGCTGGTGAATTTCAAAAATGCAATCTGGACGAGAGGACATTTAGAAGAACGATATGCAATAAAATGCCGTTTTAAACTTGGAAAAACTCCACAAAAACGTATGAAGTACTTCAGACTGCTTTTCGACCATCTTGCATGAATCGAGCATCAGTTTTTGAGTAGCATAAGAGATTCAAGGAAGGTAGGGAGTCTGTGAGGGAGGATGAGACGTGTGCGACGAGTAAAGAAGTCAGAACACCAGAGTTGATTGGCCAAATAAAGAATTTCATGGATAAGGACCGTAATGTGTCTATAGAGACAATAAGTGCACAGTTTGTTAACAGTGTGGGAACTGTACACACAATTATTCGCGAGAAACTGAAGATGCGGAAGATTTGCGCGCAGTTTGTCCCAAGGGTGCTCAGAGAAGATCAAAAAGAAAGACATTGTCATGCAGAGAGATGGTCGACCTGATCAATTCAGATCCCGCAGTTCTTGATACTCTGGTGACCTGCAATGAAAGCTTGATCTACTGCTATGGCCCAGAGACCAAGAGACAGAATTCCCAGTGGAAGCGTGCTGGATCTCCCAAACCCAAGAATGTCAGACAGACCAAATCCACCTACAAACCTTTGATGATCCCTTTTTTTTGACAGCACTGGCATGATCTACATGCATGGATTCCCACTGGACAGAGAGTCAACAAGGAATACTATGTTGAGGTTTTAGGAGAGTTAAGGAAGAAATTCCGTCGGAAGAGGTCAGCACTATTCAAATCGGGTCAGTAGCATTTCCACCAGGACAATGCACCAGTCCACTACTCCATCCTTGTCACAGACTATTTGACCAAGATGGGCATCAAGATAGTTCCTCCGCTTCCCTATAGTCCAGACCGTACTCCCTGTGACTTTTGATTATTCTCTAAGCTCAAGGAAAAACTTAGAGGCTGTCGTTATGAGACAATTGAGGAGATGAAAGAGGCTGTGACGAAGGTCATTGACACGCTCACACAAGAGGACTTCCATGAGGCCTTCCACTGGTTGTTAGAACGGTACAACATGTGCATTGCAACCGGTGGAGATTATTTCGTAGGTGCCAAGAGTTTCTTGTGTGTACTATCAATAAAAGTATCCATACGAGAAATGTTTGGAAACTTATTGTATATATATATATATATATATATATAGGGGTGCGTTGGGGGTTGTTCCTCTCTTTTCGCTAAGGATATACATTTGAGTTTGAGGAAATATAAAAAGGAAAACATGCACAAAGATATACCGAGATTTGCACAAAAATTCTCATACATAGATATAAATATTATACATGTGTCTGTGTAAATTTACTCAAATAGAGACATATATACAGATTCACAGACTTTCGTACACACACGCACACATATAATCACACACACACACACACACACACACATATATATATATATATATATATAAAGAGAGAGAGAGAGAGAGACGCAGAGTGTGAGAGAGAAAGAGAGATAGATGGATAGATAGGTAGAGACAGATAGTCAGAGGTGAGAAAATATCATTTCGGCAGATCATGCCCTGAATTGATCATATGCTTAAAATAACTTAATTTTCGCTGGATGCAATCAGAATCAAGCAACGATGACGATAGAAGCCCTCAAAATGAAGGATGACGTTATATTTTTCAAATATTTGCCAAGAATTATCTACTACCCCACCAAATCCTCCAGTCCCAATACCCACCCATCTCAGGGCCCATGGGTCTCTAGTGGAACAATTTAAAAGTACGAACCGACGCAGAATATAGCACGCTTTGTTTCAAGTTTATGGAAACAGACACACGCCATTAATCTAGTTTCAGCGACACATTCATATTGTGTTACAATATTAAATAATATATATCTTAATAATTGCGAAGTTTTTTGTTGATTTTCCATAGATGACCGAACGGGTGTGATGAGAGTTGCAGTTAATTGGATCCGGTGGTGAGGCTCTAGCCATAGATCTTTGATAAGTATGGCTTCACTCCTTCATTGTTCAAACTGACTATTAGGATCCAATCTATGGTTCAAACAGAAATACTCGGTGTTTTGACGTGTTTATCTATTTAGCTTATTCCTTTGCTGATACAGGATACGACACAAGGTCATTTTTATAGGACGTTCAATAGGTAAGAAATTCAGAGTTTTACTTCTTGACCAGTTACTATCCAAAAGCCAAAGAGCCTAGTCTGCCCTACTACTTATCCATTGCTTGAGAGAGAATAGTTATTCATCCCTAGCTCGGGAGAGAGAATTATAGGATTCATATTTTTCTCCAGGGTATATCCGTTATATGAAATCTAAACAACTTCCTCCAGGATTGGAGCTCGAATCCTCGTATCCATTTCCTACGATTATTACAGTTAATCTATGAACACCTCTACGTATTAAAATGACGGGTTTGTATACTTAAATGAATTGGTTGATACGTTTTTGTACCGTATGAAATATCAGTCGATGACTTCGGCATAAAATAAGCCAAATGGGTTGACATAACTTAAAACCAACCAACCGATCAACAATTAAGAGTACATCTTGCAGCATACTTAATGACGACTCTTTTGTCAGTGATGTCAAAATAACCGAAGAGACGAGAAATGTAACATATTGACCTTCGACCGTGCTGTCAATCGAGAACCAGGTGCATCCAGTCGAAGATATCACCTTGACCTGTGTACGGGTTGAATTTGGCGCAGATGCGACGCCCACAAGAAGCAGGTGGATGTCAAACAATTATATAACCGGGTGCCACTGATAGTTCGAATAAGTTTGGAGTCATTTAGTTGGAGCTCGAGTTGCAGTTCGAGGCAATGAGAACCAGCTCCAGACAGAGGGCTTGCGGCCCCCAGTGACCCCCGGTTGAGCAGCCCAAAAGAATGAGAAAGAAGTGCTGCTATAGTCAGAGGAGCTTGGGGTCAATATGTTGCAGTCTGTTCTGTCTCCTACTCATTTCTCACACACAACCCTTTTGCGACCCTTTGAAATAAAGTGAGAGGTATATTTTTCTGCAGAAGTGTGTTCGTTCGTCATTATTGTTGATTATGTTTCCGCATATATATATGTATACATATTGTTGTATCACGGCTATACAGCAGAAACCCGAAATCACTACTCGCCTAAAGTATCAGAACCTTTAGCTGCTTTGATTTTTCTGTTCAGTTTCTGAGCATGTAAAAGTAGGAGAAAAGGAACTATTGACACAACGTGTGAGCTTGTTTCTTCGTTTAATTTGGAGCCAGCTAATCTTGTACCGTTGAACGGTTCAGTCGCTTTCCTTTGACACTCCTACTCGTCTCCTTGAATCTCCAGACATCAAAGAACTCGAATCAAGAAACCCAGTTTCTTTTATAGGGGTTCATAGAAGATGGAAACCCCACCTACACTTATGTGGCTGATCGAGACATGTAACCCACATAAGTGCTGGTATCTTGACTTTTTTAGTCTATATCACAAGTTAAAACATATTTTGACCTATCTAGCCTAGCAGGTGTGATTTTTAATTGTCGACATGTCTCTTTCTCCAAACAAAGTAATATTTGCCAACAATTTACGATTGACCAAATGAGTAGAGTGTTCACCAATGGTCCGGGAGACCGGGGTTCAATCCAAGGTCGAATCAAATCGAAGACTCAAAATGGTACTTGATGCCGCCTTGCTTAACACTCATCATTATCAGGTACGGTTCAAGGGTAGAGTGGAGTAATCCAAGGAATGGAGTAACACCCTTCCATTCACCTCGGTGTAATAGCTTATGAAAAGGGAACCTTCAGGTTACCTTCGCCAACGGTCGGCACCTTTACTTTATATATATATATATATATATATATTATTCGATTTGATATATTTATAAATAAAGAGTGCTCAATATTGATAATAAAGCTCATATGGATCTGAACAGACATAATTTCAACACCACTTGTCCACTCTTTTTTTGCGTATTGATGATCAGACTAATATATATATATATATATATATATATATATATATATTCAACATTATCCAAAGGTATACCCAACATATTGGAGCGTCTTGCATATCAAATAAAAAAAAACAGTTACCAATCACCGATTACTTGGTGTTTACGCAAAACCGACTTAGATATACATGCTCTATCACCGATTTTGCGTACTCTCTAAATATACGAAACTATATATATAAATAAAGAGAAGGAAAGAGAGAGAAGGGAGAGAGAGAGAGAGAGAGAAAGAGAGAGAGAGAGAGAGAGAAAGAGAAAGGTGCTTATATATAGAATATAGACTTTTCCTGATTTAAAAGGAACCAATCCTGAAATATATATATATATATATATATATATATATATATATATATATATATATACTCTTCTCTTCAAATTACTTCACTCATCTCGCCGGTTTTTGACAGATTAACACCTGTGGGGGAAAACAGATATCTACCATTCATTTAAAATGACTCAGAAAATGGCTTAGTGGAAACAAACTGGCTACAGTACAATACCAATGAAGCATTGGTCAATGTTTGCTTGGATAATAGTGTTACTGGCGATTTACAGTCACTAGAAGGTAGTTCTACCATTCAAAATACACTTATTGTCAACGATTATAGCCTCTAAACACTGCTGTGAAAAGAAATTCAAACTTTTCCATCAAAACTTTGTCATATTTCATTTGATAATGCCTGCTTCATTCAACAAAGGTCATATATGAAAAGACTGACGAGCTCAACTGTTTAAATATTGCACACTGTCCTAATCCTTTTCATTGCCGTATGCGTCTATAGTCATTTACCTTGCTGTCTGCAACAATCGTTGAAATCCAAGCGCCGTGCAGTCTGCAAATATTGTTGAATTACTAACGCGTCCATAGTTAAACTTCTAGCGCAGTTCCATGTTCAAATATAGTAAAATTACTGGTGTTGTGCCATGTGTAAGTATTATTGAATTCCACACTTCATGCCGTGTGTTACTGTAGTCGAAGTTCTGGTGTCATACTATGCGCTAAAATTTTTGAGGACCCACCTTTGTGCCTTGTGCAACTGTAGTCGAATTTTTAACATCGTGTCATCTTCAACTATGGTGGAATTTTTTGCCCCATGCTTTGTTCACTTATAGTTGATTTTTTAGCATCATTGTGTGCGGAACTACAATCAGACTGCTTGTGCCGTTCTGTGTGTTGCAACAGTCACATACCGACATCATACAATGTGCAGCAACAATACCATTCTTAAGTTTACGCCATGTGCAACTAGAGTCAAATTTCTTGCACCGTAGAATGTGCAACTATATTCAAATACCTGGCGTCCAATTCTGACGCGGTATAGTGTGCACCTGCTGTCGAAATTCTGTTTCGTTTCACTCTTGTAAAATTTTCAATGCCCTGCCGTGTACAACTATTTTCGAATTGTTAGTATCTTGCTTCATGCAACCATATTAGTGTTTGTTTTTTCTACAATCTTTTTAATTGGCTCATGATCTAGTGGGTAGAGTGTTCGCCAATGGTCTTGGAGACTTGGCTTCAATCCCAGGTCACGTCATACTAAAGACTTTAAATATGATACTTGATACCTCCATGCTTCATCCACAGCATTATAAGGTACTGATCAAGGGTAAAGTAGAGCAATCCAGGGAAAGGAGTAGCGCCCTCTCCAACACCTCGGTTTAGTAGCTGTTAAAAAGAGAGCCTTCTGGTTGCTTTTGACCTTTTTACAATCTTTTTGCTTGATTACATCTTTCAAATAATGAAAAATTTTGCAGAGAAAATTTTCGTTTTAGACAATACTTTCTTTATGTTTTTCTTTTCATTAATTGCAATAATAGCCAGATCCATCTAAATAAGATGCAAGAACATTTTATATGTGAGATTAAGTTAGAAAAAGATGTCATAAACACCATGTTTTGGCTACTTTTAAAGTCTTTGATATATACCTTATATTGATACGTATCAATATTAGATTCCACTCAGTGATCACTTCCTTCTTTATGGGTCAACCATAAAACTGCAAACCAATTACTCATATTAGATAGGAATACTTGATAAAACACAATTGTGTGCAAAAAATCTTAAGAAACACCAATGTAATAATGTTAATATATATATATATATATATATCATCATCATCATGTCGTGCCGCTAGCAAGGATATCCCCGACCCCCTCTCGCCACTTCTCCCTATCATTCATCGACTCTGGCATGTCTTCAGGGCTACATCCCGTATCCTCACATAGCTGCTGTATGTATATTCGCGCTGGTCATGCTGCTTTTGCTTGGCCATATGCGGGGGTCCATGGAAGTACATCACTTATGAGCTCGTCCTTGTTTCTCTAGCAGTGTCCAGCATGTCTTGTTCATATATACAATGAACACAGTTCTTTTTACTAAATAACCCCAGATGCATTGATTTGTTATTAATTAAATCAAGATGCAACAATTCTTAAAATTATGACTCTACCAATTTTTATTTTTATTTTTTTTATTTTTCATTTAGTCTTGAAATGCAATAATGTAAGCAACCGATCATTTATTCCTTGGTCCAGGGGATTTAAGAAGTATAAGCCTAAGGCGGGAATTTATCCTTACTTTATTGAAAGCCACATAGTTTACGTCTTTCTAACAACAGAATATCGTCACAGGGCTTTTGTATTCAAGGCTTTTTGTTATGACTTCTCATATATATATATCATCATCATATCGCGCTGGTAGCACAGATATCCCTGACCCTCTCTCGCCACTCCTTCCTATCGTTCATCGCCCTATGTAGGTCTTCAGGACAACATCCCGTATCCTCACTGCTGAATGTACGTTCGTGCTGATCGTCCTGCTTTTGCGCGGCCATGTATGGGGATCCATAAGAGTACATCTCTTATGAGTTCATCTCTGCTTCTCCAGCAGTGTCCTGCATGTCTGGTTCGTCTAACTTGAATAGTTTTCGTGATAGGGGGCAGGTGGCCGTACAGTTGGTGTCTAGTGGGGTGTTGCTGCCAGGATATATATATATATATAAAGAGTCTAAAATATTGACCAAGATACAAAAAGGTTCGTAATATTATTGGCGATCTCAGTACAAGATTAAAAGTATC
>OY757933.1:69622483-69629983 GCA_963585895.1 Sepioteuthis lessoniana | reverse complement strand
ATGATGAGTTTGATTTAGTTTGGATTAATGGTTTTACGGCATATCAACTTGGGCTATTCCTGTGGGAGCCTTACCCATCTCACCATAATGGACTCTTCTCACCGTTATTAGTACTGAGAGATTTCGCTGCCAGAGGCAGATCAATATCGGTGTTATCCGAACAGTACGAGACTTCTAACCTTTAACTCTATCTTTCTTGTGTAATATAATCTGTTATCTAATATCCGTGTTTGTGTTTTCATTAGTGACCCTTTCCGGGGCCACAACAGTTATTTAATGTCAAATTTTATTTCATTTTTTAATGATTGTAATAATCATATTTCTTTTTGTTCCATGACATAATTTCAATTAAACTTTTCAATTAAACTTTCAATTAAACTTTTTGTTTGCATATAATCGTTTGTTTACACACGTTAATATCAAGTATTCTCATCTTACATAAATATTTCGAACACAGTGGTAAGGTTTAAGAGTTTCTAGGATTGATAGGTTATCTAA
This sequence comes from Sepioteuthis lessoniana, assembly GCA_963585895.1. NCBI lineage: Eukaryota > Metazoa > Mollusca > Cephalopoda > Myopsida > Loliginidae > Sepioteuthis > Sepioteuthis lessoniana. The sequence continues at coordinate 69,629,485 of OY757933.1, read as the reverse complement.
AAAAGCTAACTGAGATATTCTTCGTGGCTCAGTGGCTAACGAGCTGAACTGCGACGTAGTAGTAATCGAGTTTGAACCCGACTCATGCTACGACATTCACTTTCGGACGAAGACGCTTTGAAACAGCATGAACCAACTTTCACCCCAGAAATTACCCAGTCAACAAGGCTGTACAATACACAGACTGCACCTCTGCAGAGGGGTACACTCGCTAATGGGTGTCCTGGATAGGACACCAAACAATCTAATGGTGAGGTTCCAATAACGCTGTGGCTTTGGGGAATGCGGAGCATCCCTTCATTGCCATTGCTCCCAGGTCCATTCTGGCCCGGCGTGGTAGCACCTGGTAGGGCCCTATCTATGGGTTAAATAGAACTAACGGCATACATATGCTAAACTGAATTGTTTGACTACACTGGATAGCTTAAAATAGAAACGTTTTTGACAACTAAACCGTACTTACATTTAAACTGCGGGCTTATACTAAACTGAATTATTTGAAATGGAACTGTTTTTGACATTGAAGCTCTACTTACAGTAAACTGATTTGTTTAATATAGAACTGCTTTGAAATTTAGCTGTGTGTAAACAAAATCTGTATTTATACTAAACAGAATAAGCAGAATTAGAACTGCTTGATTAAATTGAACAGCTTGAAATAGAAATGCTTTTCACAATTTAAATGTACTAACATTTAAATTGCGTATTTACGCTAAACTGAATTTTTAAAAATAGCACTATTTCCATAAAAATGGATTTGGCTTTAAATAACCTACAAAGGTTGATATGCCATAAAATCCAACCAACCAACCAACCATTACCCCAGTAATAGGTTGACCAGTACAACTACTTTTTTCTTCAAGGATGACTTTGGCATGATATGTCTTTAAGCAAGAAAAAAATATTACTTACGAGGTGCATACGATACGTTTCCAGACTTTTTTTCAAAAGGGCACATTTATTGATAGTACACGCATGAAACTCTAGTCTCCTTCAGAGTAATCTCCTCCGGCTGCAATGCACTTGTTGTACCGTTCCAATAACTTCTGGAAGGCCCCCATAGAAGTCCTCTTGTGTGAGCGTGTCAATGACCTTCGACACAGCCTCTTTCATCTCCTCAATTGTCTCTGAGCTTCGGGAATAACCAAAAGTCACAGGAAGCAAGGTCTGGACTAGAGGGAGGCTGAGGAACTGTCTTGATTCCGATCTTGCTCAAATAGTCTGTGACAAGGATGGAATTGTGAACTGGTGCATTGTCCTGGTGAAAATGCCACTGACCCGATTTGAAGAGTGCTGGCCTCTTCCGATGGAATCTCTTCCTGAACCCCCTTAAAACCTCAACATAGTAACCCTAAGCCTAACCCTAACCCTTTGGACAATTAACTCTGGTGTATTGACTTCCTTACTCTTCCCACACCTCTCATTATCCCTCAGAGATTCCCTGCCTTCCTTGAATCTCTTATGCCACTCAAAAACTGACGCTCGATTCATGCAAGATAGTCGAAAATCAGTCTGAAGCATTCCATACGTTTCTGTGGCATTTTTTACAAGTTAGAAAAAAGAATTTTATTGCATATCGTTCTTCTAAAGTGTCAGATTGCATTTTTGAAATACACCAGCTGTGACAATCAGGATTTAGTAGGGTGTATTCCAATGTTTGCTGTAGCTGTTCATTTAAACCTGAAATAATAAAAATTGGTCGGTCATCTCATAAGATGTATAGCAATAACACATTAAATTTTAAAGAGTCTACGACAATTTTAAATGCCCATACGAAAAAAGTCTGTAATATTTACCGTCGTAGGAAATGGATACGGTGACCAGAGTTAAAATCTTGGAGGATGCTGTCAGCATTTCACATTGCGCTAATACTCTTAGGAAAGGTGTGAATACAATTATTCTCCCTCCAACCATGGGTAAATAGTAAGGCAGACTAGTTTCTTCAGCCTTGTTGAGGTAACCAGTCTTGCAGAAGGAAAATTCGGTATTCAAACCTCGCTAAAGATTGACTTTGTATCACATCCTGCTCGTGGTGGAAGGGTTGGTTAAATATATGCTTTCAAAAAATCAAATCAAAGACCAATAATTCAAAAACTGATCTATTTGATCAATAGGTGAAACGCTGGTAGTTACAACCACTCTGGGTCAGAATTGACCTGCGAGTAATGGCATGGAATGAGTACTCCACACTCCTCTGAGTTCCGGAATCGGAATCTCAGCATCCAATGCTATACGCAGGATACTCAGTACAGATTTTGTGGGAATATCTGACGTTTTTCAGCGAAGATCCGGGAGACCGGGGTTCATTCACAGGTCGAGTAATATTGAAGACTCAAAAAATGATACTTGATGCCTCCTTGCTTAACGCTCGGCATTATAAAGTATGGATCAAGGGTAAAGTGGAGCAATCCAGAGAAAGAGTCGCGCCCTCCCCTACATCTCAGTGTAGTAGCTATTGAAAAGGAAGCCTTCACCCTTGACTACGTTCGCCAAGTTTCCTTAACTTATACTTGCAGCACAGTTAAATGATTCAGCAACAATGATAGCGTCTTTCTATCGCTTCCACCCAAATACAATACAGGGCATTGCATTTTGGTGGGGATGACAGAAAGAAGCTTAAATTGTTACTGGACCTACGGCAACAGATGATAAAAATCAGTTCTACCTCAGGTCAGAAGCAAAATTGACACTCTTTGGGTGTCATGTACTCGTAGCTCATTAGATAATAAGACAAATATTTCCAAATATTGTGGATTGAATCCAGCTTGATTTGTTCGACGATTACTTCGTGTAGTGAGATGGAAATTAAGGAGTTATTCTAGCTTAAAGTTCTGTGCAAAATAAATAAATTGTCTTAAAATGAAAAACAAACAACAAATACAAAATATCTCCCGGTCTTTCAGGTGCACAACTCGTAAATATTTTTATGAAAAATATTATGACTGGTTAAGAAATAGACAAATTTAGTGGTTGGTTGGTTGATTGATGTTAAAATGGTTTCTGAGAAAAGCAACGGTATTCTAAAAGCGGAAAGGCAAAAGATAAGCGTTTTCTAAAATCACACACACGCACCCCTGCATCCACACTCAAAAGCACACACACACACACACACACACACACACACACACACACACACATATATATATATATATATATATATATATATATATATATATATATATAACGAATCGTGAGGTAAATTGAAAAAGAAAAAAATAGAAAATCCAATTTGATATTCGGAAATATATTATTTGATAATAAAAATGTATATTTTGTCTCTGGATTTTCCGGAGTTTTGTGGTAACCAATTCGTGCTTATATATTTTTGCATGCGGTGAAATGGTTTAGAAATAAGTTATAAACAATTTCGATTATATAGAAAGAAAAAATGCCCACTGGCAATATATATATATATATATATATATATATGTGTGTGTGTGTGTGTGTGTGTGTGTGTGTGTGTGTGTGTGTGTGTGTGTGTTAGTTTATACCCAAATGCGTTTTTGAATATGGCAGACATATAACGTCTTAATAGTTTTATAAGCATTCCATGTTTTCTCAAAAAAGAAAGAGTAGGTGAATATATATATATATATATATATATATGGGGTGAGAGAGAGAGAGAGAAAGAGAGAGAGAGAGAGAGAAAGAGAGAGAGAAGGAGTTGTTCTCATAGATTATTAATACGATTACTACGAAGTCACAGTCCAGCACGTTAAACGTAACTACACGCAGACACCCACACATGGATTATTAAATAAAAATGATGATAGAACTTAAAATTTCAATTCTTGCGAGTCCTTCCCACCAATTTCAACTGGGAATCGAGTAACACCAGTAAGTTTCTTCAGGTGTCCAATATTCTTGCCGATCTCAATAATTCTGTAGTTTGATCGGCCTCATCATTCCACTGATTTCTTATAACATTTTAGGACCCTATCAAGCGTACCAATTAAAATTGCCATCATCGACACATCCAGGTTCTATATCTTTTTTTAATTCCCTGGTAGGATCCTAGTATTTGTCAATCTTTTTGTTCTTTTTTATTTTCGCTTTGGAATGGCAAAATCCATGAGACGGTAATAATTTTTTTATAAGGTCTGAACTCCTGGTCGAGATTAACTAATCGTTTTGTATCGCTAAATCTACTGAGAATTTAATTCACCTCTTTTTTAAGACGGGTTCTGATTAGTGTGTATACCGTACAAATGTATAATCTTACACCTTGAGAGTAAAATCTTTATTTTTAATAGTAATTCGTGGAAGTTTTAGGTCTTCACTCATCCTGTCATTTCCAGGTCACCTAATCCCTGTACTAATCCTTTAGTGACTGTATCAAGAGCACCAATTATAGTTGATATGTATCGATGACAATTTCTTTTTTCATTGAGGTCTTTTTTTGACAACGTCTTTAATACTAATGACATCGCTTGAATATTGTAACGTGAATATTTTATTTTCAAATTCAGCTAAAGAGCAAGGAAATAATTGATCGAACCCTGTAAAACGCCATTAAAGTGTACAAATCTTCTTATTCTTATTACTTTCTTTCGAGTTTTTCACATTAGCAATAGCCGATGGTTTCTCTCTGGAGTTTGAGTGACAGCAAGTCTCCTCAAGTCTCTAGGACTCTTCTCTGTATTCTGGCAGATCTCACTAATGAATTAGTTTGGATAGTCTCCACTCGTCCTTTTATTTTCAAGTCTTCCAGTCCCGCTTCCAATCCTTTGGTGACTGTACAAAGAACAACAATTATAATTGGAATAATCGTCATTTTCATGTTCCACAGTTTTTCATTTCACTAGCAAGGTCCAAGTACTTCCTTTTGCTTTCTTTCAATTTAACTTGGTGGTCAGCTGGGACAGCAAAGTCCACAACTCGGCAAGTTCTGTTTTTTTATTGATTATTACAAGGTCCGGACATCTAACGGGGATTAAGAGATCCGTTTGTATCTCAACATCCTGTTGATTTTGTGTATTATTATGATTATTATTTACTCCTTTAGAGATTTTTATATCAGTGTTAACTGATGGTTTTCCACTGGAGTCTGAGTGACATCAAGTCTCCTCAAGTCTCCAGGACTCGTCTCAGAATTCTGGCCGTTCTCAGCAATGCTGTCGTTTCGATAGTCTCTACCCGTCCGCCAACTTCCAAGTCCTCCAGGCCTTTTAATAATCCTTTAGTTACTGTGTCTAACGCACCAATCACAATTGTCACAATCGTTACTTTCATGTTCCACAGCTTTTTTCAATTCTCTAGCAAGGTCGAGGTATTCATCCTTCTTTTCACTTTCCTTCAGATTTATTCTGTGGTCCACTGGGACAGCAAAGTCGATAATTTTGCAAATTCTCTTTTTTTTGTTGATTATTTTAAGGTCTGATTTTCTGGCCAGGATTAGTTGATCCGTTTGTATGTTAAAGTCCCATAGGAGTTTATGCGTGTCATTTTCTAGGATAGGTGCCGGGTTGTGCATATACGATTTGTTTGTATGGTCGAATTCAAATTTCCTGAACATTTCCCAGTGGAATACCTTGCCGAGCCAGTCGTCTCTCGCCTTATACTCCTTCTGTGATAATTTGCTGCATCCTCATACTCCTTTCATCAAGTCCTCATACTCCTTCTGTGCTAATTTCCTGCATTATTATCATTATTATTATTATTATTCGTCTAGTTTTTCACACTGGCGTCAGCTGATGGTCTTCACAGTTCTACAAGACATATCAATATTCTGGCCGACCTCAACAATGCTGTGTTTTGGATGGTGTCTATTCGTCCTTAAATTTCCGACTCTTTCAGCTCTCTTTTCAAGATTTTAAGGACAGTTCCTTGTGCGCCAGTTATAATTGGCATCACCGTCACCTTCATGTTCCATAGATTATTATTATTATTATCATTATTATTATTATTATTAGTGTTTTGCTCCACTAAGAGTTTTCCCACCAGTGTTAATTGATGGTCTTTCACTGGAGTCTAAGTGAAAGCTAGTCTCCTCTAATCACCTGGACTCTTCTCAGTGTTCTGACCGATCTTTATAATGCTATAGTCTGACTGGTGTTCGCCTGTCCTCCAACCAGTCCCTTTTACCTCGCATTAGGGGATTGTTCCGAGTACACCAATTACAATAAGAATTACTGTCACCTTAATATCCGATAACTTTTCTTGTACTCTGGCAATGTCTTCGTACACATGTCTCTTTTCCTTTTCTTTGGTTTTTACTCTGTGGTCTGCAGGGACGGTAAGGTCCGCTCTTCGGTAGGTTCTCTATCACCACGTCTGGTCTTCTGGCCGAGATTTGGTGATATGTTTGTATTGCAAAGTCTCAGAAAATTTAGGCGTCTCATTCTCTAAGACAGATTAAGGTTCGTCCATCTAGCATTTGGTAGAATGGTAAAATTTCAATTTCTTGCACAATTTACAATGAACCACCTTCCCTTACCCATCGTGTCTAGTCTTTTCGCGTTTTTGCATTCGCTTATGAAGATACTCTTTTTATCCTTTTACACATTGCGAGTTGTATGGTCGTTCACTAGAGGCTGACTGATTGCAAAGTCTCCACAGTTCTCTCTGACTCATCTCAGTATTCTAGCCGATCTTAACGTTGCTGTAATTTGAACGATTTCGATTTATTCTCCAATTTTCAACTCTTCCAACCCCTCTTTTAAATCTCACAGATCACTCTAAGTGCGGAAATTAGTATTGGTAGGACCGTCATCTTCATGTTCCACAAACAAGTCCTAGCAACAACACCCCACAAGACACCAACTGTACGGCCACCTGCCCCCTATCACGAAAACTATTCAAGTTAGACGAACCAGACATGCAGGACACTGCTGGAGAAGCAGAGATGAACTCATAAGAGATGTACTCTTATGGATCCCCACACATGGCCGCGCAAAAGCAGGGCGACCAGCTCGAACGTACATTCAGCAGCTATGTGAGGATACAGGTTGTTGTCCTGAAGACCTACCTAGAGCGATGAACGATAGGGAGGAGTGGCGAGAG
>OY757933.1:69552483-69617483 GCA_963585895.1 Sepioteuthis lessoniana | reverse complement strand
TCATGCTAAACCGAATTGTTGGAAATTGAACTGATTGTTTGTATAAAAATATATTTGGCATTAAATAAGCTACAAAGTTTGATATACCATAAAACCGAAACAACCAACCAACAACCACAGTCTCAAGTTCAATAACTGAAGATATTCCAAAAGTATCATTTTAATCATGCTCATATGGCAGTTAACGGGATGAGCTCTCATAAGAGAATTAGATATAGTTATTTTTTTTAAATAACAAAGAAAGTGGCTCTAAGTGCAAATTGTGTTTGGATGATAATGATGCAAGTTTTAATATGGAGAAAAAAATTGCAAAAAAAAAGGAGCGAATTTATACCGAAGAGAAGACATAAAGTTTATCTTATGTCATATACTAACCAACACTATTAAATCCCATAATTTATTCTCAACTATTCTGGACTGAGAGAGAAAATGAAAGAAACAATTAGCGTTTAAATGTCACATGTTGAAACACCTAAGGACGTAATATTTTTGAGTAAATGTCTTGCGCATTAACGTCATATAATATGAATAAAACTCATGCTATATCAACGCTAGACTGGCCACTTTTACTACACACCCATCTGAAGATCAGGGGAAAAACATGGTACTAAAGTAACAGACGTATAATGTCGATAATATATAGTACACCAGTGCATGGTTGTCACAATCACACTTCGTGGGTTTGTGGCGGACCAAATGCAGTATCATTTGGTGAGTGCTCAATATCTGTGAAAGAGCTATTATATAATATAATAATAAATATATATTTGTTTTTATATATAGTTGATAGCAGGGATGCTTATTTTCGACTACTGATATTATACCGCCTTTATACGACAATAATCAGGCAGATGAGGAAAAATTTTGAGAAATCGAAAAAATCAAAAATACAGCCAAAAGAATGTTTATGTTAGAATTACATATAACACTTTGTGTGTGTATGTGTGTGTGTGTGTATTATACTTGCGTATTGTTGTGTGTGATGGTATATGTGATTGTTAGTATGTGTGTGTGTGTGATGATATACGCGTCGCATGGCAGATTTGAGGTTGTCTCATGAATATATGTGTAACGATATGTAGCGAAGTTTGCGTATATCGAGAGATGGTTAGTAATTTGGCCGAATAAATTTTTTTCATTCTATGAAGTAATTTTAACTGAGGGACAAATTTATCATATATATATATATATATATATAGATAGATAGATAGATAGATAGGTAGATAGATAGATTCTCTAGGTATACTTAAATGGAATTATCCAAATTGAATACTCACTGTAACGTTAATAATATAATTAAACATGTAAAAAAAAGCTTATACAGAGGAAAATATATCTCAATGATATATATATATATATATATATATACATATATATATATATATGTGTGTGTGCGTGTATAGTGAGACAGAGAAATACAACAAAGAAAGCAATGAATAATGCTGCTTTATTATAGTAAAACTAATATCTAAAATAAATTAACAAAATTTTTGTATGTGTTCTATTTACGTTTTAATTCATTTCTTTATAAAAAGCCAATTAGTTTATTACAATTATATTTACCGCACGAACTGCCAGTAAAAGTAATTTTTTTTTTAGGATTCAAGTAACCGAAAATCTAAAGGAACCATTTTAAGTGACGAAAAATCTCTTCTTTTTTTTTATCCCACTAATTTTAACAATATGAATATGATATCTAGCAGTGGCAATAACATGTACGCTCCCTTTTTGAATAAAGTTAAATTATATGAATGCGTAAAAACAACTAAAGCGAGCTTTGGTTACAGTTATAGTCCTAAGGTAAAATTTCATGGAAACCAGGAGAGCACAGCGGAAAGCGTTTGATTGGAACAGGTCTCAGGCGTATTGATTTGCTTGATGATGTATAAGAAGCATGAGTTTTTCACTTAATTTACTTTATATATAGCTCTACATACCGCGACCTTCACAAAACTACGAAGATGATAATTGGTAAGTTTTACAACAAAATTGGTGGTCCGCTTGGTGGACGAGTGGTCTGAATCACAGTCTATCGTAAAGTTGGACGGGTTTCGATCCTGGCTTCGAGCGTCCTGCGTGTCTAGCCACACTGAAGAGTTCTGATAGAACGAAACTGTCTCTCTGTGGATGACAATATATGCTCCCCCATGGGGGTTGAGCTCTCTGGCGAAGGAATTGTCGGCCGCCGCTAGCGTAATGCAAAGCTCTTTGAAAGAATTGAGCACTCTGGTAGCCGATAGGGTATAAAAAATGTAAACAAAGGCTGCTGCTGCTGCTGCTGTTTATAAAAAATAAAAATACCTTAAAATTCCCTTAGCCAACGTGGTCCGCTTGGACGGGTTTTGATCCCGGCTTCGAGCGTCCTGCGTGTCTAGCCACACTCAAGAGTTCTGATGGAACGAAACAGTCTGTCTGTGGATGACTATATATATATATATAGTAATTTGTCGATCGAAATTCTAAGCACGTACGAGCTGAAAAAGAAAAGAAGCAGAAGGTACCCCGCAAAAACAATTACCGACGCCGACTACGCCGATGACATAGCGTTACTGGCGAATACAACTAACCAAGCCGAAACACTACTGCATAGTTTGGAACGAGACGCCGCAGGCATTGGCCTCCTTGTCAATACAAACAAAACTGAATATAAACAGGCGACATTTCCACTCTAGACGGAACCTTTCAGAAACTAGTAGACAAATTCACCTACCTAGGAAGCAGCGTCTCATCAACCGAAAAAAGACATCGACACGCGACTAACGAAAGCATGGACAGCTATTGATAGACTCTCGATCATATGGAAATCAGACCTGACAGATAAACGCAGTTTCTTCCAGACAGCGGTCGTATCGATACTGCTATATGGACGCACAACTTGAACGCTAACTAAACGGTTGACAAAGAAGCTCTCAGAACTCTTCAGTGTGGCAAGACAAGCAAGATTACCGAAGCAGGGATCGAAACCTGGCTGACTGAAACGCCAATCCAAGATTCTGTAAAAGCTAATATATATATATATATATATATATATATATATATATATATATTAACTTTCACATATATTTAATAAGATGGCTGCTTATCTATATGCAGATAAGTATCCATGCAATTAAATGTATATATATATATAAATGATATACTTATGTATAGCTCTATCACAAATACCATTTGGTCTGCCAAAAACCCACCAAGTCATATAGTGACATCCATACATTCTGTAATATATATATATATATATATATATATATATATATATATATATATATATATATATATATATATATATATATGTACGTATTAGCTTAGTCCTGTAATTGCTCTACCTTTTATTTAGCTTGTAGAATATCGAATAAAAAAGGTAGCGGTAGATAAATATTCACAACATTTAACATTTAACTTAGTTTAGCCGAAGACCAGACATATTCAGTCGCCATTTTGAATCAAAATTGGTCAAAATTATCTGCTAGTCTAGCGCTAAAACCATTATATAATGTATTGTTCTCGAAAGACGTGGGTAGGCAGGTTACCATTTCTTAAGCTTAACTCAAATACAAAGCTTGAAGCACGGGGTACCCTATGAGGATTAAAATTACAAGTAAGCTTTTCTAAGTTTAACCTCGAGGACTCAAATAGGTGGTGTCCCAGTGGCTCAGTGGCTAACGTGCTTGACTGTGACATCGTAGTAACCGAGTTAGAGCCCCAGTTACATTCGAACTAATACTATTAGGGAAGGCATGAACCCCTCATTCCCTCAGCTATGGGTTAAATAGTACCTTTAATGCTCTTCTGCAAGGATGAATTTTGCGTTTAGTAACAAACGAAGGTTGATATGGCATTATATAAAGAGAGCAGGCCTACTTGTGTCACCCTTAGACTGTGATATCGTAATGAGCGGGTTCAAACTCCTGTCATACGACATTCACTCTCGGAGTCATGCATTTACATGAAGAGTTATAGTCAGTCAGGGAAAGCGGTCAGCGTATGCCTAGAGGGGACCAGTGCCCCCAGCCCCCACCTAGGACAAGAAGAAGTGCTAAGTGGGGCTCTGAATATAGGAGCACGAGGTGGATAAGAAGAAAGGGTCAATATAGCAGTTCTCCACCAGTCTATGTCCGCGCCCGCTGTTTCAACACCTCTACGACTCTTACGCCAGTTTTGTCCTTAGCGAAAGAAATAAAGAAAGATTTATATTTATGTAAAGAAATGGGTTGTTGTGTCTTCCTGTGCCGATATACAGCAATAGTAAAATACATCACTGATATTAAATATTGTTATTAATCATAATAATAACACATATTTTTCTAAAATAAAACCCCGTTTATTAAAGAAAAGGTACGCAATTTCTATTGTTTCTTGAATAATATTCAACAATTAATAGATATTGTTAACTATTATTCATGACCAAAATCTACACCAATCTTCTTCGACAGTATACAGTCTTTCACTTGTTTCGCTGGATAGATCTCGTTTCCCTAATTTCTGTTTAGATTTATTTCACAAGTGATTGGACTGTTGCATATACAGGGTTCCAAATTTGTCATGTTTGGTGATAAATACGAGGATCATTAAATAAGTTTCCAGACGTTTTTCGTATGGGCACTTTCATTGATAGTATACACATGAAACTCTAGTCCCCTTTGAAGTAATCTCCTTCGGCTGCAATGCACTTGCTGTACCGTCCCAACAACTTCTGGAAGGCTCCATGGAAGTCCTCGTGTGTGAACGTATCAATGACTTTCGTCACAGCTTCTTTCATCTCCTCAATTGTCTCATAACGACTGCCTCTGAGCTTAGGGAATAACCAAAAGTCACAGGGAGCAAGGTCTGGACTATAGGGAGGGTGGGGAACTGTCTTGATGCCCAAATTGGTCAAATAGTCTGTGACAAGGATGGAGTTGAGGACTGGTGCATTGTCCTGGTGGAAATGCCACAGACCCGATTTGAAAAGTGTTGGCCTCTTCCGACGGAATCTCTTGCTAAACTCCCTTAAAACCTCAACATAGTAACCCTAACCCGAAGCCTTTGGCCAATCAACTCTGGTGTATTGACTCCCTTACTCCTCCCACACCTCTCATCATCCCTCACAGACTCCCTGCCTTCCTTTAATCGCTTATGTCATTCAAAAACTGACGCTCGATTAATGCAAGATGGTCGAAAAGCAGTCTGAAGCATTCCATACGTTTCTGTCGCATTTTTTCCATGTTTAAAACAGAATTTTATTGCATATCGTTCTTCTAAAGTGTCCTCAAATCCAGATTACATTTTTGAAATTCACCATCTGGGACACTCAGGTTTTAGTAGGGTGTATTCCAATTCCTGCTGTAGCTGTTCATTTGAACCTGAAATTATAACAATTAGCCCGACATCTCATAAGATGTATAGCATTGAATTTTCAAGAGACTACGACAATTTCAAATGCCTGTACAAAATGTCTGGAAACTTATTGAATCCTTCACGTATAAAAGTTGATATATGGAAATAAATAATCAAAAAAATTCCACAAAATAGAAAAAAAAATCTCTTTGTATTTCCCTGTTTTTAATCTATCTATCTCTCTATCTATATTTCTATCTATCTGTGCTCTAATAAATAAATAATCAAAAGCCTGGAAACTTATTGAATACACCATGTAAGATCTAAAAATATCCATTCTGATTGTATCACTTTTAATAAAAAATAAACCTTTAATAAACACAGTTGGATAAGTACAGATTTATGTGTCTCCACTCACGTATACAGGACGCTGTGAAAGTAGGTACGCAGTTATGACGACTAAAACGTGTCAACAACACGAAATTTACTGATAATAATAAAGTATCATTAATTAGATTAAAGAGTTTTCAAAACTGAAATAATGATTCATATGAATTAAACGTTGTGGGATATTAAAGTAACTGATGCAGCGCTGGAGTAGGGGTTAACATGTTAGGCTGTGGTATTGTAGTAAGTGTGTTCAAACTCCAGTCATGCTATTAGATTACTTGTTAGACGAACCAGACATGCTGGACATTGCTGGAGAAGCAGGGACGAGCTCATAAGTGATGTACTCGAATGGACCCCCACATATGGGCGGGCAAAAGCAGGACGACCAGTTCGAACATACATTCAGCAGCTATGTGAAGATTCTGGATGTAGGCCTGAAGACCTGCCAGAGGTGATGAAAGATAGGGAGAAGTGGCGAGAGAGGGTCAGGGATATCCGTTCTAGCAGTACTACATGATAATGATGATAATTCTCACTGTATACCTACATTTATCAAATCCCTCTCTATATATGCGTTGCATAGTCACAACCATGCCAATACAACTATACACATATACATGCGGAAATAAAATCAATAATAATGACTAACGAACACTCTTCTTCAGAAAAAATATACCTCTCACACTTTATTCGAAATGGTCGCGAAAGGGTTTTGTGTGAGAGGTGAGTTGGAGACTGAACAAACTGCATCATATTGACCCCCAGTTCCTTTTTCTTTAGCAGCACTTCATTCTCGTTCTGCTGGGCTGCTCAATCGGGTGCTGGTTCTCTCGACAGCATCTTATCTCCAACTAACTGACTCCAACTAACAGAACCTGTCTGTGGCACCGGGTTATATAATAGTTTGACTTCCACCTGCTTCCTGTGAGCGTCGCATCTGCACTCAATTTAACCCGTCCACAGTCAAGTACAGTGATATCTTCGACTGGATGCACCTGTTCCTTGATTGACGGCTGGGTCGACGGTCAATATGTTATATTTATATATATTGTTGAGTTTCAATATTGTTCGCAACATTCTTAAAAAAAACTTTTTTTTCATAATTATAAAAAAATCCATATGGGCCCATAAAGAAGGATAAAAACGTAAATAAATGAATGTTTACTGATCACTCTGTGGATACCTCCTTACTGACAGCAATACATAATTTAAAATTATAGTAATTTAAAATTCCTTCGCTCGCTGTAGTTTCCTCGTGGCTGTGCGTTAGAATCTTGAGTTGGCGTATGAGTTAACCGGGTTTCGATCACAGCTTTGAGAATCTCGAGTCTCTAGCCATACAAATATATTGTGATACAACCGAACAGTCTGTCGGAGGATGACTATATATATATATATATATGGGGGTCTGAAAAGTAGTTATATTGTGAAAATTACACCAGCATAAAATTGTTAGTAATGTTTCGATTAAGAGTGTACGCTCTTTCTAACTAAACCTCCCGAATTGGAACTTCGCCACCGGATGGTTCCCAGTGGCATACCCAAAACACACACACACACACACACACACACACACACACACACACACACACGCACACACAAATATCAACAAAATGTGTTCATAAATTATATTTAGTATATACAAGACGTATGTAAGAACAGTCATCATTATCATCTTGTCACCAGCACAGATATCCATGACCCTTTCTCACCACTTCTCTCTATCGTTCATAGCTTTCATCAGATCCTCGGGGCTAAACCCCTTATCCTCATTGAGCTACTGTATGTATGTTCGAGCTCGTAGCGTTGCTTTTACTTGGCCATGTGAAGGGGTCCATAGGAGTAGATCACTTATGAGTTTGTCCCTACTTCTCTAGCAGTGTTCCGCATGTCTGGTTCGTCTAATTTGGATAGTTTTCGTGATAGGTGGTAGGTGGCTGTACAGCTACTGCTTTGTGGGGTGTCGCCTCTAGGACCTGTTCAATATTGCTCGCAGCATTCTTGTGTAGTTGCTGTCTGGCATTAAAAATATAAATAAGTCTTTAAAATAAGAGTTCTTTATACCCACCTTCATCAAATTAAAATTTTGTCGTATAAAAGTAATACATTAATTCCATACAAATCGTGAAATCTGTAGAATTTTCTGTTGCAGCGTTGGAAATAAAGAATGACAGCAGTAGTGGAATTTTTAAGAAAATGTCCTCCAAAGAAAAACTTCTTTCCATAAAACTGATTCGTTAATTAAAGTATAGTAATTAAAGTTGTCAACTTTAGTCGAGGGTGACCCAAAGGAACCCTTTTCCATTGCTTCTAAACCAAGGTGTTGGAGAGAGTGCTACTCCATTCCTTGGGTTGCTCCAGTTTAACCTTGATCCTTACCTTACAATGCTAAGTGTTAAGCAAGGTGGTATCAAGTACCATTTTTTGAGTCTTTGGTATGATTCGACCTACGATTGAACCCCAGTCTCCCGGACCATTGGCGAACACTCTACTCATACGATAATAATGTTTGATAATTCTGTTGACAACAAGCACCAAATCAAGGAGAAAAAAGAGGCAGAAAAGAACTTTAGAAATTGAAGAATGAGTATACAATCATTAGTCGATATCAACGAGAAGTCAAGTCGTCGGATTGATAGGACTCTTGCTTTGAATGAGGCAACCAGTTAAGGAGAAAGAAAAATTCTGGATTAAAAAAGATTTTGAGTGTTGTTCAGGGGGATTTTTGGCACACTGGTGCACCATTCGTCTGTTATCAGCTTATCCGAGAATTGCGGCTGGTATTACAATAGGCTTTACCTCTACAAACAAATCGCCTGTATAGCTAGTCCAAAAGTTCTTATGTTTAAGCGAAATGTTTGGGCATTATCCGTCGAGATCGACGATAATCTTTCACTTTTTCTCTCTTTCTCTCTCTCCCTCTCTCTACCTATATATATATATATATTATATAGGCACTAATGTTGTGCCAGTTACAGAAGTAGAAATAGACACAGCGACCAGAGTTCATATCCCTGACGAGGATGTTTGTATTTAACGTAGTGTTAATACACTTCAGTAAGGTGTGTGTATAACCATTCTCTCTTTAGTTGTGTGTAAATAGTAGGGCAGAGAGAGAGAGAGAGAGATGTTTAACCTTGGTATTGTAACCAGTCTAGGAGGAGGAAAATATGAATTCAATGTTGTTAAACACCACCTAGAATTGGACTTTGTGTTGATACTCTCTGGTGCTCGAGTTGCTTATATATATATATATATATATATATATATATGTGTGCGCGTGTGTGTGTGTGATGAACATAACGGGTCGTTACTTCTAAGTTTTTGCATGATGGTTTTTTCATCCACTTTGTTGGAAGGACTAGCTTATGTAAAAAAATATGTACGTAAAAAATTATTCTACAAACCCAGAGAATGACGAAGGCTCTGGGGTAAGATATCTTACTGAGCACTCTGGTAGCCGATAGGGTATAAAAATGTTAACAAACAGCAACTGCTACAGTTGCTAAATAAATACCCTAAAAAATTCCCCTAGCTAATGTGATCCGCTTGTTGGACGAGAGGTCTGAGACCTGGTCTACCGTAAAGGTGCTCGGGTTTCGATCCCAGCTTCAAGTGTTATGCGTGTCTAGCCGCACTGAAGAGTTCTGATTGAACGAAACCGTCTGTCTGTGGATGACAATATATATATAAAAGAGAAAAGTGGTTAAATTTTATTTCGCTTAGTCTATCTCTCATATCCTTTTTTTTAACATGATGCACGTGAAATAATGGGCAGGAGGTTTGGTTGGTGGGAAATAATATAGATCTCTTTCAAATATATCGAATTTAATCTAATGTTTAAACTATGGAGGCAATTTGCTTACTCTTGTAAACTCTCGAAGATGACAAGATCCGTTGCTTCATCAGTGTGGTCATCCACCGGAAGTCACTTCTTTCTGCTTTCATAGTACCCACAAAAATTATACGAAGCAGAAAAAACAAAGCAAAAAAAAAAAAACAACAACAAAAATACCAACTAAAAAAACAAGAAAAACAAAACAAAGATTTCTATGCAAAAATATTGTGGTTATTAACATTTTCATACTAAAAAAAAACGCGCTTCTTTTTTTATTAGCATAACGGAAATGATTTTGCCAATTATGACCGGTCGCAAAACTATTTATAAATACGAGCCAACCACAAAATAATGTTTGCTATTATTTGGCTTATTTCTCATAACGACGGCAATGAATATTATTATTTCAATTAACCGACTAATCAAGATATGAACAATAGCCTTATCATTAATTAAAGTAAATAACCTTACTTCAAACAATCACAGCAGTTGCATTTGTTAACAAAATAATAATAAAAACAAACAATGTAAGAAGAAATATCATTGTTTCTCGTCATATTTGGTGGTACAATGTTATTAGCTATAAAATTTATTCTCTCGCTTTTATCTGCATATTAATATTTCGTTTCTCGGGTCGTTGAAACACAGGTTTCTTCCAAAGTTATTGCCATTCGACACAATGCACACAAGGTGTTCCAAAAATTTAAAAAAAAAAAAAAAAAAAATTAAAAAAAATCATACTTAACACGAGTATACTCGTTTTCACGCACGTCTTATCGGTAGGTCTTGGAATGGACCGAATCTATCCCTTGAAAAAGGGGTTAGCCCCTAGAAAGGAGTATGCTGGGTATGGCATTAAACTATAACAGATAGCGAGACTCAATTTCTGAATTGCCCAGTCATCTGGGGCTGTAGAATACACTGACTGCACCTCTGCAGAGGGGTAAGACCCCCTCTAACAATCTGATGGTGTGGTTCCAGCAGTGCTGGAGCTTTGGGGAATGCGGAGTACCCCTTCATTGCCATCGCTCCCAGGTCCACTCTGGCCCGGAGTGGTAGCACCTGATAGGGCCCTATCTATGGGTTAAATAGAACTAACAGCATACTCATGCTAAAATGAATTGAGTAAACTGCATAGCTTGAAATAGAAACGTTTCTGACAATTAAACCGTACTTACACTTAAACTGCGTGCTTATGCTTAACTGAATTATTTCAAATAGAACTATTTTTCGACATTAAAACTGTATTTACACTTAACTGAATATATTACATATAACTGCTTGAATAAACATATATAAACTGCTTGAATAAACATATATAAACATATAACTGCTTAACTGAATATATTACATATAACTGCTTGAATAGTTTGAAATGGAAATGTTTTTAACAATTAAACGGTGTACTTATGCTAAACTGAACTGTTTTCAATAGAACAGATTATTTACATAAAAATGGATTTGGCGTTAAATAACTTACAAAGGTTGATATGCCATAAAACCAAACAAACCAAACCATCAAGTTCTAAAAATCTGGTTTATGTGAAGAAAACATCTATCGTGATTACTCCCACACCCACCATGAGTCGCTGTTAGGGTACTCTAGGTGTCAAATACATCTGTTTAAAAGTTATTTATACACGATTAGACTGTACAAAAAAAAACTTATAAAAAGCAACTATAGAAAAGATGTAAATATGAAAGTATAATGATGGCGATTCCCTAACCACTAGAGTCCTGTCGGTTCGGAATGTAGAATACACCGGCAGCATCCCTGCAGGGGGGTGAGTAAAGCCCCTTCAACAAGTGTTGTGGATCTGACTCTAAACAATCGGATAGTGAGACTCCAATAAATCTGGAGCCTTTGGGAATGTGCAGTACCCCTTCATTGCCATTGCTCCCAGGTCAACTCTGGATCGGAGTGGTAACACCTGAAAGTGCCCTATCTATGGGTCAAATGGAACTGTTTGATTGTTAAACTGATTGCAAACAAATGACTTATGCTAAACGGAATTGTTTGAAAAAGAACTGTTTGATAATTTAACTGTGTGTAAATAAGTGACAAATGTTTAATTGAATTATTAGTGATTTAGCAATACTATGAATTCTGCTAAATTGAACTGTTAGAAATTGAACTGTTTGATTATATAACTGCGTGGATCTTCAAAATATGTTTACAAACGATATATTTAATATATATGTGAAAACAGGATTTGGCATTAAATAACCAACAATTGTTGATATGCCATAAAACTCAACCAAACCAATTTTTCTCCTCATCCCTTTTCTTTTTTCTCCCTTTCTTCTTCTTCTTCCACTCTTTCTTTTCGGCTATTGACTTTCTTCTATTCATTCCTTTTCTTCATTCTCCTTTTATTCTTTCCTTCTTATGTTTTTCTCACATGCTTTACTTCCTTCATGTCTTCCTTCCTTTCTGTTGATTCTTTATTCTTCCTATTTCTTATCGTTATCATTCTTCTTTCTTCTATCTGTGTATTCTTGTTTCCTTATAATGTCTTTCTTGTCTTCCTTCCTTATTCTCTTTCTTCATTCCATTCAAATTTTCAGCTTTTCATTCATTCCTTCCTTCTCAAAACCTTTAAGATCCTCCTCGGTAATAAAAATTCTTCTTCACTCTCTTATAACATGACCCCTTCTTCTTCCCCGTCCTCCCACTTCTTTTCGTTTTTCCGTCATCCTTTTATTTCCAATCTCATTTTCTTTGTTTTAGTTTTTCTCCTTCTCCTCCATCCTCTATTCATTCGCTCACGCTTCTCCTCTTCCGTTCATTCTTTTCCCCCTCGTCCTTTCTCCTATTTCTTCTCTGATATCTTCCTTCATATTATATCCCCTTCCATCAAATTATTCCCTTCCGACGTTCCATATTTGTTTAATTTGTTTATCCTCTTTTTTATTTCTGAAAACCACATTTTCTACCGCTTCTTTCCTCCTCTTATAGGGGGTGATCTCCGTGGCTTTGTAGCTAAAGTGCCGGACGAGCTATGAGATTCACTTTTGGACAAATACCCTTAGGATAAGTATAAATCCCCTTACCCATTAGTTATAGCTGGTGGCGTTGTGGTGTAATGGTTAAAGCGATGGACTACGGAATCATAGTAAGCGAGTTCGAACTCTAGTCGCGCTATTACGTTATACTTCCACTTATTGGTTAAATAGTTCCGCTACTGTTCTTCTAATGCTTTAGCTTTAAATAACCTACAAAGGTTGATATGCCATTAAACAAAGAAACCAAACCACTAGTTATAGGTTAAATAATACCATTAATGTTTTTATTCAAATATGTCTGATATTAAATAACTCACGAAGGTTGATATGTCATTAAACCCCCCCCCAAAAAAAAAACTAAAACTTTTCTCGTCTTTTTGTCATCTCGTTTTCCAAGTTGTAATGAAGTCTTAATTTTCCTACTTTGTCCCGACAAGCTTTTTTTTTTTTTTTTTAAATATGTGGTCTCTTTTAAACCAACTTTCTTTTTGTATTTCCTTTTCGCCTTCTTTCTTTTAATTTCATTCTTTCTCCAAATATTTTAATACCTTTTCTTCTTTTAACATCCTTATCTTCCCTTTTTCTCCTTTTCATTTACCTCCTTTTCATTGAATCTTTCCACTTTTCTTTCTTATTCCCTCTCTATTCTCACTTTTCACTCCTCTTTATTACTTCCTTCTTTCTTTCTTTCTACTACATTTTCTGCTTCCTCACCTTTAACTCTTTCTTTCCACCGCTTTGCCAAAAACTGATTTGCATACGCTGACAAGGATTCTTTAGAATAAGACAGTTCACCGAATCTTGGCCGATTTGCATCGAGACATTTTTAGCATCTCTTAATCTTACATTATACATCAAACGCGCCCAAACTCTCCGATCACTTCAAACTCGTGTGATCAAATTTGCATATGATCAATACACAGTGAATGAAGGCGCTTGTCGTAATGCTGGAAAAGTCGGGTGGCGAGAAAAAAAAGTAATATTCGAAGGTGCCGGCCGTCGGGTTCTCTTCTGAGGGACGGTGACAAATGGCTCACGAGAGATGTCTGATATTGTGATTCTTAAGTGACGAATCTGGCTAACATCTTCGAGACGGATTTTAGCACGAGATTCCATTTCTGCCTATCGTGCCTCTGGTTCTTGCCACTATAAGAGAATCCCCTTCTTCCATTACATTCTTCTTTTTTTTTTTTCTTCTTATTTCTTTCTCATCTATCTCTTCACGTCCCGATAAGAATAAACCCAGTCATATTCTTTTCTTCTGCTTCTTTCAAAGCTTGCATAACACCGATCAGACATTATCGTCTTGTTCTTTACCTTTTGGCGTGTTTTCAAAACCAGCTCTGATTGGTAGTTTTTTTTTTGTTTTATTTTTAACCTGAGCCAGAATGACATTAAGTCTCTTCGGTTTAATTTTTTTCATTTTACTCCTTCCCATCTGCCTCGTATCTTCCATCTTTTTCTCTCTTCCTCCCCACCTCTATGTTACTTATCTTTATTCCTGGTTTCCTTCTTTGACATCCTTCCCGATTTTCTTCCTCTTATTTCTTTCTCATTTTCCATCTTTTTTTTATCATTCTTCTTCTTCTTCTTCTTCTTCTTCTTCTTCTTCTTCTTCTTCTTCTTCTTCTTCTTCTTCTTCTTCTTCCATACCTCGAATTACTCCAACCTATCAATCTTCTTTGCATTTTAAATCCTCTTCTTATTCTTCTCCAAACTTCTCCTCAGCTACTTCTTCTTCTTCTTCTTCTTCTTCTTCTTCTTCTTCTTCTTCTTCTTCTTCTTCTTCGTCGTCGTCGTCGTCGTCATGGTCGACTAACCGTTTCTCGATTATTTTTTTTATTTCTTTAGTTTCCTTTACCCATTCTTAGAGTAAGAAATAACCATCAGTGATATAACGATTATCCTCACCAATCCCTAAGCTTAGTCGTCTGGGGCTGTAGAATACACCGACTGCATCTCTGTAGAGGGGTAAGACTCCTCCAATGAGTGTCCTGGATATGGCACTAAATAATTTGATGCTGAGGCTTCAGTAATGTTGGAGCTTTGGGTAATGTAGATTACCATTTCATTACCATAATTCTCCGGTCCAAACTGGCCAGATAGTGTAGCACCTGATAGAGTCTTATCAATAGGTCAAATAGATCTCATCTGTGCATTTATGCTAAACTGAATTATTTGAAATAGAACTGTTTTGACTTTTAAACTGCATATATATGCTAGACTTAATTGATCGAAATAGAACTGTTTATATGAATAAAATGGATTAGACATTAAATAACCTATAATGGTTGATAAGCAACCAAACCAAACCAATGTATCCCCCGCAAAGGGTTATAATTTTATGCTGAAGGAGTTTTCTGATTATGATAGAAAAATGAATCTTAGGGTGAGGCTCCATTTCTGATGATCTTGGAATTATGAATTACCTTCTCATTGACATTACTCCCAGGTATACTTCTAACCTGGATGGTTCTATCAGTTAGGGACCTTGTTTGGAGTCAAGTAGATTTGTTTCAAAAATCTTCGTATTCGATAGGGATACGCAGTCATATAACTGTAAATTATTTGTATTAAGAATCGTTACAAAACCAGTACCAAAATCGTTAGATTTTCGCCAATGGTCCAGGAGACCTAGGTTCGATCCCAGGTTTAGTCATACAAAAGACTAAAAAATTCGTACTTGAAGCCTCCTTGCATAACACTCAACATTATAAATTCGGAACAAGGGCAAGTGGAGCCAAGCAGGGAATGAAATAGTGGTCTCCCATAAACCACTGTGTAGTAGCTATTTAAAAAGGAATCCTCCGGGTCACCCTCAAGGAGGGTCGGTTAACTTACATCTTACTTAAAATTATAACTTGAAAACATAATTGCTGGCCTAAAAATAACTATTATCAAATAGAAATAATTAATTGATACCATATAATTTTTGTTATTTGATCGGAATCTAAACGGCATAACCCAAAGAAAACATTGGGAGTCACTCCCCATTTTGTTAACGTCAATAAAACAGTGTATGTGTTTTAAACGAGAAAGACCCAAGTAGCAGGCCTCTAATATTAGGTTGCCCATTCGGTAGGGCCAGTAGAAAACACCGACTGTATCTTTGCAGAGGTGTTAGATCCCCTCTTCCAACTATAACTCTGTTTATGCAGCTTAATAATCTGATGGTGTGGCTTCTGTAATGTTGGAGTTTTGTGGAATACGGATTACCCCTTTTTTTACCATCACAGCCAGGTCCACTCTGACCTGAAGTGGTAGCACATGATAGAACCCTATCTATGGGTCAAATAGAACTAAACTGTAAACTTTGCTTAATCGAATTGTTTCATATAGAACTGTTTTAAAATTTAATCTGTGTACTTATGCTATACTAAATTGTTGGAAATAAAACTAGTTTTTGACATTAAAACTGTGTACTTATGTTAAACTGAATTGTTTGAAATAGAACTGTTTTTTGACATAGGAATTATGTATTTAGGCTAAACTGAATTGTTCGAAATGGAACTATTTTTGACATTAAAACTGTGTTCTTATGCTAAACTGAGTTGTTTGAAAGAGAACGTTTTATAACATTGAAACTGTGTACTCATGCTAAAATGAATTGTTTGAAATAGAACTGTCTTTGACATTCAAACTGTGTACTTATGATAAACTGACTTGTTCGAAATAAAACTGTTTATATGGATAACAATGGATTTGGTATTAAGTAACGTACAATTTTTAATATGCCATTAAACCAAAAGAAACCAATCTTAAGTTAGGTGACAAGTTCACATTCCCTGGCAGCAATATCTCACCAACTCGCGAAGTAGAGGACTACTATCAATAAGTTATCGATCTTATGGAAGTCTGACCAACTTATAAATAAAACGGGATTTCTAACAAGTTATGGCTGTGTCAAAACTTCTGTGTAGATGCGCCAGTAAAAAAAAAAAGGTTTGAGAAAAAGCAAAATTGAAACTTTACAAGAATGCCACGCGCTTTTTTAATAAATCCAGGAAGCAACACCACACGAAACAAAAGATGTTCGGTCACTTTTCTCCCATCTCAAAAACACACAAGACGAACGAAACATGCAGGACACTGCTGGAGAAGCAAGGACAAACTTATGATATTTTAATTGGGAACTTAGCAATAACTTATTTACATCAGTTTTGAGTGGATACAGGATTTAGTTTGGAAGACCTGCCGGTAGGAATGAATAATTTAAAAAGATGGGGAGAGATAGATAGATAGATAGAGAGAGAGAGAGAGAGAGAGAGAGAGAGAGAGAGAGAAAAGAGAGTTAAGGAAATCTGTGCAGTTAACGGGACTTGATTCTGATGATAATACAATAAAAATCACCCAACTGCGTGGAAACTATTGGCTGGGACTAATTGATGTTATGTAACTGTTTGAAAAAGAAAACAAAAGTAGGTAAAGTTAGAAACACCTACACACAAAAACAGAAAGGCACAGACAGGAAATGACCCTAAACGGGTAGACATGCCGTTAAAATAATTCAATCAGTCAATCATATATATATATATATATATATAGTAATTGTTTATAGTCATCACTAGCTCACTCGGCAAGTTAAAGGTGGACCAAATTTGTCTGTCAGATGAATGCATGAAATATGAAACCCAGGGTCACTGACATCACCATATATACATATACTGATACATTCCTATTTCTATATATATATATTGTCACGTGATATACCACTGAGAGGAGCGAAGTAAGATTAATTTCCCCTACCCTTCTGTGTTTGAATTAACAGGCCCCAAAGATTGACCGTTAAAAGAAGGATATGATTGAAGGTCAATTCTTTACGGCTAGCCTGTTGAACGAAGTAACGAATCCAGGTCAGAAATAGGTCAAGCTATCTGCACTCCATAACCCCAACTTGGTAGGACAAAGAAGGGAATGCAGGTCATTGAGTAGCACGACTGGTTGAGTTGGAGGAGGAGGAAGGAGCCAAATGATTGGCCAAAGCCTTAGCGCCAGAAGTGGTACCCTTTTCGTCAGAGGAAATAGGGAAAAAGAATTTAGTTTTTTGGGGGCGGAGGTCGCCGTGAGAGGATGTGCTGATCTGATGTCAAAAAACAACCAGGCTCGCTCGCCCGTGAAAAGAATTGTGTTCTGGGACAGCAGTCGGCATGACAAGATTTGTCGAAACTGTCGCCGGAACTCCGGGGGAAGAGCGGAAAGAATCTAGGACAGAAGATAACGGATGCCTTCCCGCCGAATTCTATAGAACACCGCTCGCCCGTAAAAGAAAGTAATCTAGCAAATTAACTCCTCGAAAAAAAAAAGATAAGTACATCTTAAACTGTTTTTCCTCCTAACCTTCCTAAATATTGGAACTTATATGTATCCAGAAAAGGAAAGAAATAGACTGAAGAAATTCATTTCATAAACTGTAAACAAACGAGTGGACTTAACTACCTTTTTAAGTTTTAAAAGTAAAGAAAGAATAGTGAGAGAAAAGAAAAAGAGAGAGAGATACTGTCTGCTGGTTTGATATCGCCGGCACCTTAAACGAAAAGAAAAGAACTGTTGCTTAAACCTCCTTAAATAGTTGTTTGGTCCTCACGTATTAAAATTTTGTTATAATTTAAATGTCCCCGGAATTTATTCATTATGTTGTTATCGTTCGAGTTGCCTTCTTTTCCATATATCTGTTTCAGCTTCATTCGCTTCAATTTATTCTGGCTAAACGTCTTACACGCCTTTAAAAACATTACATGGGAAATTGAAATTGCCGACTACAGTGAATAGTATTTTTTAAAATCTTAACCTAGAAATTCTTGTTTTCCGATATCCTAGGGGGTAGGAAGACGAAAGGATTTGCAGACGTATGGAAAGTTAATTTGGAAATCCCTTGCAACCAACGGTCAGTCTAGCCCTAAATTAACTCCCACATTATTTGCCAGTTCCCATATGCCCGAAAAGGGGATCTTAACTAGAGCTTATTTTGCGAGGGGTCAAGTGCTAGACATCCCCGACGTCACACATGTGTAAAATAAACTCCCATCCAGGGATAAATTTATGCACCGTCACAATATATAACGGGAAAATATATCAGAATTTATTAGTTTTCTTTAGTGTGGCACTGGGTCAGATAACAGAGTAAGCATATATCAGTAAATATCTAGATTTCTGTGTGTGTCATACATTCAGATATCCGAACATGGAATAGACTGAAAAAAAATATCGTTATTTTGAAGTTAAATAAATTTTGCTTTTTAAAAATCATTCTCCTCTAGACAACAGAAGAAAAATGTGTATTTTTCGAATTTAGTGAATGTCAGTAAAAATATATTGCATTTCAATGAAAAACTGAAGCATAAACAAAATCACTTTTGTTTTTATCCTATTTAGTATGTACCAAAAGCAGATCTATCTATCTATCTATCTATCTATCTATGTGTGTGTGTTTTTTTATCTATCAATCTATCTATCTATCTATCTATCTATCCGAAACTGTCAATATCTATCCATCTGTCTATCTATCTCTCTTCTGAAACTGTCAATATCTATCTATCTATCTATCTATCTATCTATCTATCTATCCGAAGCTGTCAATATCTATCAATCTATCTATCTATGTGTGTTTTTTCAATCAATATATCTATCTATCTATCCTAATCTGTTTCTTTCTATCTATCTATCCTAGTCTATTTAGTCCCAGTTGGCTGGGGCTACAGAATACACTGTGCACCTCTGCAGACGGGTAAGACTTCCTGGAAATGAGTTTTAACAATCTGATGGTGAGGTTCCAGTAATGCTGTAATTTTGGGAAATGCAGATTACTCCTTAATTGCCATCGCTCCCAGATCCATTCTCGCCCAGAGTGGCAGCACCTAACAGAACCCTATCTATGGGTTGAATAAAACTAAATTGTGTACTTAGGCTAAACTGAATTCTTTGAAATAGAACTGTTTATATGTATATGGATGGATTTGGCATTAAGTAAGCTACAATGTTTGATATGCATCCAAACCAGACCAAACCAACAATCTGTTTCTATCTATCTATCTATCTATCTATCTATCTATCTATCTATCTATCTATCTATCTATCATACTCTTGTTCTATCTATCTATCTATCTTAAAATATCCTCAGACCTTTTTTGAATATTCAAATGCATAAAAGAGTTTAAAACATCCTGTATTTTAAATCCAAATCCCCTAATAAACAGACCAGTCATCAATCAGAGTGTTTTCAAATAACTTTCTATTTCCTTTTCATAAGGAGGTCTGGCAATATATAATTCATTCATCTCCCCCCCTCTCTCTCTCTATATATATATATATATATATATATATATATCGGATCCCCTCTTACCCAGAATGTTACAGCCCATCTATGAGTTAAATAGATATTACTTACATATATCAGATTGGATTACCAGATAGATAATCCAGTACAAAAACTAACGTTTAGGAACAAAATAACCTCAAACAGGATGACATTCAGTTAAAACCACTCACCTAATACCCCCCACTATATATATTTTTTTATCTTTTTTTCTTCATAAGTCTAGTCTACCTTATTACATCTATCGACCTTCTAAAACAGAAGATACCAGGATTTTTATTTTCATGAACCTTTTTTAATCAAAACGGATATCATAGGATACTATTTCTTACTAAACTCTACAACATTGAAACTCTAGCCAAAAATAAATGGACTGCATCCAAAGTAAATGTTACATGGCTAATTATTAGAATCAACTTGCAATATCTATTCTGATTATTTAAATTCTTACTTAAAACAATAAATCTGATTCCAATCAGGATAAGGTTTAGTTATTAAAAAAAGACTACGTTATACGTCTTTATCGACAATTATATATATAAGTGAGTATTTAAATTTGACTTGTTTTACAATCATATTTTGCTGAATATCTACCGTTGATTTCATTATCATCATATCGCGCCATTAGCATGGATCCTCCTGACCCTCTCTTACCAACCTTCTCTATCGACCATCACTTCCGGTAGGTCTTCAAGGCTCCATCCGGCATCGGTACAGAACTGCTGTATGTAGGTTCTAGCTGGTCGTCCTGCCTTTGCTCGTCCATGTGAAGGGGTCAACAGGAGTACGTCACTTATGAGCCCGTCCTTACTTTTCCAACTTAGTTTCTTTAATGGCACACCAAAATTTAAGTGTCATTTAATACAAAAGCCATCCTTATAGAAAGACAGAATTGGTACGCTTAAACCAATAACTCGAGTATGAAGAGTTTCAAAAATGTCCAAAAGCTATCAGTGCGAAAATGAACATAAAAAATAGAGTGAGTTCGAACTTGCTTACTACGATGCCGTGGTCCAAAATCTTAGCTAATGCGCCACGTTGACCCACCCAAAGCGTATGTCTGGAACTCCGTTTATAAAAATTGAACAAAATAACCCAGGGGTGACTTGTTTGACGTTAAAGTAACGTAGAAAATTGATAACTGTCTAAACTGTCAACTTTGATTGTTTATCTATTTTATTCTGAAGAAAAAAATGTTTTTATTTTATTATGACAAGAGGGAATGTTCAACTTTGCAAGTCAAGTGTTTGTTTTTTTTATTAATCCTTAATAACGTGCAGTTGTTCCTCTCAGTGAATCATTATATATACTTTATATATCAATTAGCCTATACATTTCTTTGTGTCTTTTTTTGTGGGAGATGCCGCTATCGCGTAGTATCTAACGAATTGAATTGCGACATTGTAGTTAGCGAGTTCGAATTTCAGGAGTGCTATCATCTTAACTTTTAGACTAAAATCCTTGAAAATCCGCCATCCACAACAACATTACAATCTTTCTGTTTTGACTGAGTTTCTTGGTGAATTCAATAAGTGTCCAGACATTTTTGTACATGCATTTTAAATTGTCGTAGACACTTGAAAATTCACTAAGTTATTGTTATTGGGTTTTATGGTATATCAACCTTTGTAGGTTATTCAATGCCAAATCTATTTTTATCCAAATAATCAGTTCTATTGTAAACAATTCAGTTTATCATAAGTACACAGTTTAATTGTCAAAAACATTTCTACTTCAAGCTATTCAGTCTTGTGGAACAGTTCTAATTCAAAAAATTCAGTTTAGTTTAAGTATACTTTTTTTTACACACAGTTAAATCTCAAAAACAGTTCTATTTCAAGCAATTCAGTTTAGCATAAATACCCGGTTTTGTTCTATTTGACCCATAGATCGAGCCCTATCAGGTACGACCACTCCGGGTCAGAGTGGACCTGGAAGCGATGTCAATGAACGGGTGCTCCGCATTCTCCAAAGCTCCATCATTACTGGAACCTCACCATCAAATAGTTTAGGGACATACCCAGCACACTCGTTGGGGGTGGGTCTTACTCCTCTGCAGAGGTCCAGTCGGTGAATTCTACTGCCCCAGCCTACTGGACAATTTTTCGACTAGGTCTTTTTTTTACTTACATGTTACCTACAGACATGAACCTTATTTCTTTTGAATATCCGTCTTCCTCATATCTATCTAGATTTTTCTTTGAATCCTTGACTTTGCTAAGTAATTACCTGATATAAATTACTTTCCAGCAATAACTTATTTTGTAGCTTTTTACACCGTTTCTCTGATTTCATCAGTATGATATCCATTTTTTTTCGTGTTGATTTACATCTTTTCGCCACCTATCGGTCGACTTTTCCTTCGCTTCATACGAGAAAAAATCGTAGTTGAAGATTTTTTGTTGCGGCACCCCTCTACTACTATTTATAAGACTACAAAAATGTAAATTAGTTATTCTAATTTCATGAGTGATTGTGTGTTGCCACAACAAAAATTTAAAAAAAAATACTATTCTTTCTAGGTGAGACTATGTACTTTTTGAACGAATTTCGTAATAAATGTATTCGTGGTTTGTAAGTTAACTTTCTTCTTTTTCTTTGTTTCCAACTCTTTTTCTTTCTTTTTCTTTTCCTCAATGTAGTTTTCTAACCTTTCTCCTTTTCCTGTTTTATCTTATTTCTTTCTTTTCTTTCTGTCTTCTTCTTGGTTTTCTCCGTCTTTTATTTGTTTTTAATCACATTTTCTCCCATTCTCTCTTTTATCTGATTCTTCTCTTCTTTTTCTTCAACCGTTTCTCTCCTCCTTCATTTTTTCTATCGTTTTTCTTTATCTACACTTTCTTTCTTTTTTATAACTGTTCTTATCTCCCTTTTCTTTCCTTCTTTCTTTCTTTATTTTGTATTTTGTGTCGTCCTTCTCCTGGTCTTCATTCTCTTAAAATTTTGCTTTTCTGACCAACCATCGCAGAGAGAAAAATAATTGGAGGCAATAAACAGGACTTGATGAGCTATGGTAGATTTATTAGTGTCACAAATCTAAAAAGAAAAAATACTCAAATCTAAATAATTTTTTCATTATAACTTTAGACTAAATATTTATTAATTATGATTCCGATGTTGTTTTTCTCAGACCTTATGTCAAGGAGCATGTTCAATTAGGTTATTTTTCCATAAAAATAGAGTAATTTGTAAATTTCATTAGCCAGCACATAAAAGCAAAGTTTGAAGGGAATAATTGCCATTTTCTATATTTCTACATAACAATTAAAAATAGTAGATTCTATCAAGAAAGAAAATTTATTTACCTTACGTTATCAGTGGGAACAAAAGAAAAGTTTGAAGAGAATAATTTTAATTTTCTATACTTTTACAAAGTGAACGATTAACAAATAATACCTACGTTTCAGTAACTCAATCTGTGTTAGGTAATTCTCTAAATATACGGGCAATTAACCAGACAACAATTTATTAGAAAACTATTTGTTGCGATTGCTAATTTCTTCTTAATCAAATATACAAGGATTTGATTATTATAGTGGTTTCCATGTACACAACTGACAATACGTGGCATGGTGATCGTAACGGAAATGTTGTATATATATATATATATATATATATATATATATATATATATATATATATATGGAATAAATGGAAACAAATCCTACCGTGTGAAAATATATACAGATGAAAAATCACTGTCTTCAAATGATAAAATAGGTCGTTACTTTAAATATTTATTACAAAACTCCATTACACTGAAAATCTGCTACAATAATAAATAGCTCATCAAGTGTTCTGATTTTGGGGTGGAAGACTGGGGTTCAATCACAGCGCGAATCATACCAACGACTTAAATAATCGTACTTGATACCTCCTTGCTTGACACCAAGCATAATATGGTACTGAGCCAGAGTAAGTGAAGCAATTCAGGGAAAGAAATAGTACCCGCCCCAATACTTCGGTGAAACATCTATTGAAAAGGGAGCCATCGTGTCGCCTTCGACTACGGTCGGCAAACTTGCTTGTTAACCAGCCCATTGGCATAATTGGTAAAGTGCTCGCCAAGGTTCGATTCAAGTTCGAGACGTAGCAAAAATTTAAAAAATGGTACTTGATGCCCCCTTTCTTAACACTCAGCATTATGAAGTACGGATGAAAGGTAACAAGAGCATCCAGGGAAAGGAGTAACGCCCTCCTTAATACCCCGGATAGTAGCTATTGAAAAGGGAGCCTTCGTGTCGCCCTCGACTACCGTCGTCCAACTTAATTTATATCGTCATATATTTGGTAACGAGGTGCACCTACAGTGCTAATGGCCTCGGGAAAAAGATGAATCCGATCGTTCGTCCACTGCATCTATGGGTAAATGGTTGGGAAGATTATCTTCTTGGCCTCTATAAACTACTTGTTTAATTGACGGAAAGATCTAAATTCAAGCCTGCAGTACTCTTCTAGATAATTGACTATGCGAGGCATGCTTGTTGTAACGGAAATGTTTTTTGAAAAAAAAATGCTCAAAGCACACACACACACACACACACAGAGGAAGATATAAATGCAAGTAGAATACGAAACCACACTAATACGCACACAGAAATATAATTATCAAAGACCAATTAGAGGAGAACAGACTAAGGTAGACACACTCGACAAAAAGAAAAGAAAAGAAGAAAGTGACCTCTCAATAAACTCAAAATCAAGCAAAAACCATTCTAACTTAAAAAAGACCGAGTTGGTTCAAGTCTGATTGAGTACCCCATTCACAAAGCCTTTTGACACATATGTTTTGACGAAAGCAACAAGTTGGAAACATATACGCACATAATATCGAAATATATAAATAAATAAATAAATGAAATAGATTTTAAAAGATATCAATCACTTCGTGGACCTATTCATTTTAATATATATATATATATATATATATATATATATATATATATATATATATGTATATATAAGTAGGGAAAAGTAAATTTGGAGACTGCAGTCAAGGGCAACCAGAAGGCTCCCTATTCAATAGGCTCTATACCCATGTGTTGAGGAAGGCGCTACTGTATTCCCTGGATTGCTCCACTTTACCCTTGATACGTACATTATAAATGAGTGTTAAGCAAGGTGGTATAAAGTACCATTTTTGAGTCTTTGGTATGATTTAACCTGGGATTTACTCCGGTCTCCTGAGCCATTGGCAAACACTCTAACCCTTAGCATTATATATATATATATATATATATATATATATATATATATATATATAAGGTGAGAACTGGAAATAAATGCTACAGTGTGAAAATGTACAAAGATAAAAAAATCACATGTTTTTCGGAGAATAGTTTTCATTTGTAGAAGTATTTGCCAACGTTACTCATTTCGACTTTTGGATATTCCTGTTGGTGTGCATGTTAGTAACTTAGGAATCTATTAGTCACTTAGCTTAGCAACATACACATCTTGATGAAAGTCCAAAATACAAAAAATTAATATTGCCAAATATTTCTACAAATAAAATAATCCTCAGAAAACTTTGTGCGCTTCATTCCTTTCTCACTTTATCTCTTTACCTCTCTCTCTCTCTCTCTCTCTCTCTCTCTCTCTCTCTCTCTCTCAACACACACATTTATATAGTTTTTAATGTGCTTCATATTGACCTTTGACTGAGCCTTTGATATGTTCCAACTGTGTAAACAGGAAGATGCATAGATGTAAGCAGCTCATGTGGTTTGACAGCCGGAACACGTGGGTGTTTAGAAATTATATAAACAGAGGTACCCACGTCAGACTGTATGTCGCACAGAGTCAGGCAGTCATGACAGTCACAAAAAGCAGCCAGCTAGTGTTTATAGGGGGTAGTGGCCCACCACCGGCCGAGAAGCAGAAGAATTTCTATGAGGAGCCCTGGATATGGAAGCACAGCGCAGCCAAGAAAGAAAGAGTTAATATAGCAGTCCTCCGTCTATCCTTTGACTCACTGTATCTCTCTCATTCTTACGCAAGTTTTGACCCCCAGGAGAAATGAAGTGAGAGTTATATTTTTGTAAAGAAAGCTTTATGATCATGCGTCGGGCAAGCCAAACTTTTTGGATGAACCGATAACAGAAGAAAGGCGAAATAATGTGCTCGAGATTATCTGAACTAAGGTCTTCATATTTTGAATTCCAAAGTTTCCCTTAGAAATAGGAGAATTGATTGATTTATACATTTCACCATTGCATCTGTGCTCAACAAATGAAAGGTGTGCATACTCATTGCGTTTGGAGATTTCCTTTTTTTTATGTTAAAATAGGAATATTCAGTGTTGTTACGATTCTGAAAAAGAAATATATAAATATATTTGGGTGGGTTGTAAAGTTCATCAGCTCAAAATTTCATGATAAAACAGACATACACACACAAGCACACACAAGCACATAAACACACGCATATGCACAAAGAGAGAGAGAGAGAGAGAGAGAGAGAGAGAGAGAGAGAGAGAGAGAGAGAGAGAGAGAGGGCATAAGGAGATTTACAAGTAGAGAAAAACACCAAAAGAATGAAATCACTATTTAGAAAGAGAGGCTGAACATGTTATAGATTGAAAAAAGTCATATGATGACGTCATATCGTTCGTTAAAGATTTTTTATGGGATCCAAGCACTGCAACACCGATGGAAGAATTGTGGCGACTTCAAGGATGACTTTGCTGAAAAAGAAACCGCATTTGGTTTTATTCCATCAAAGTATCTTTGTCAGCCTATAAACTTTCCAACCAACCCTTATATATATATATATATATATAGTATATGTTTACTATCTAGAGGAACATCATGTTCTTCTACAAGTATCTATATATGCAGTCGTACGAAATTATATTTATACTTATTTATATATTGGTGCCTACAGAATAAAAAACTGTTAAACATCTTCGTCAAATTTACGATTTCTTCCCAAACCAGATAAAATCAAATGGATGCTTGCTGTCTTGCCTGACAAGTTATATACAAGCAATAAATCCCCCTCACACACACACACACACACACACACACACACACACACACACACACACATATATATATATATATATATATATATATATATATATATATATATATGCATGCGTGTGTATGAATGTGTGTGTGCGTGTGATTGTGTGTGTTCTGCATTTATTCTTCACGTTCTGCTGTTGTGGACGCCGCAAATGAAAGAGAATGAATACAGATAGCGAAGAGAACGGCAATTTGATTACAAAAGAAACCACCGCCTCTTCCCCTGATCTAATGCTAAAAATAACTTCATCACTTCTTGGATAAAATAGTTTCGCTTTAATGCTGTTTGTTAGGACGGACGAGAGAGAGAGAGAGAGAGAGAGAGAGAGAGAGAGAGAGAGAGAGGGAGACGTGTCTTGTTAATTGAGGCATGAGAACAAGGGAAATAACTCGTAGGCTTGTGAAATGGATTATTCAACGAAAAACAAAAACAAAAAAAAAAGAAAGAAAGATTAAAAATAGACAAAGAAGAAAAGATTGTTTTTCGAATTGAGACTTAGAACATGGATTCCGCTTGCACAGTTTGATCATTCCAAAAACGGGAAAGTAAAAGTAAGAGAGAGAGAGAGAGAGAGAGAGAGAGAGAGAGAGAGAGAGTGAGAGAGAGGTGGGGGGAGGAAATAAAATCAAAGTTTGATAGATTCTCCAAGAATTTCGAAGAAGTTTTGCTGTTATATCTTAGTGGTTCTTTCGAACTGTTTTTTCTGTTTCTTTTTTTTTTCTTTACGCTTTTTCAATACGCTCAAATAGATAAGACAACCACCCCGCTAACATAAAGAAAAAGAAAATTTAAAAGAATATAAATTGAAGACAGAAAGAGATAAATAAAAATATTTTATGTATTCTTGTCTACAATGTTTTTAACGATAACTTTATCTAAATGTACAAGCTCTGATACTATTTACCAACCCCTCCGCTCGGGCAGGATATGACACAAGGTCAATTTTTAAGCGGAGTTTAACAGGTTTGAATTCAGAGTTTTCCTTCTCCTAGACTAGTTGCCTCACCAAGGCTGAATAACCTAGTCCGTCCTACTATTTACCCATAGCTGGAGGGAGAATAAGGGGGTTCATACCTTTCCCAAGGGTATTTGGCCGAAAGTGAAAGTAATAGCGCGACTGGAGTACGAACTCGCGTACTACGATTCCGCAGTTCAACGCTTTAACCATTACACAACGAGGACACCCCAAAATGTACAAGCTCTGACTATCCTTACGCTTCTCTATCGGAGAGCTTGAAGAAAAGGCTAGATGGCAACTACACATGGATGTTGCATGCTATTTGAACGTATCTTGAAAGTAACTCCCCACAGCTGTACGGCTAGCCACCACCTATCTTAAAAAAACATCCAAGTTAAACGACCAAGACATATTAACCACTGCTGGTAAAATAATGATGAACTCTTAAATGACTTTCTTTTATGGACACATGGACACAACAGTTTGACCAACCAGAAAGAACAACATTATTCTTCTTTGTGTGGACACTGGATGGTGTCTAGAGAACCTATTAAGAATGATAG
Source organism: Sepioteuthis lessoniana (assembly GCA_963585895.1). Lineage (NCBI taxonomy): Eukaryota > Metazoa > Mollusca > Cephalopoda > Myopsida > Loliginidae > Sepioteuthis > Sepioteuthis lessoniana. The sequence continues at coordinate 69,589,074 of OY757933.1, read as the reverse complement.
CGGATAGGGACGGACTATAAGAGAGAGAGAGAAAGAGAGAGAGAGAGAAAGAGAGAGAGAGAAAGAGAGAGAGAGAGAGTGTGTGTGTGTGTGTGTGTGTGTGTTTGTTAAAAGAATTTGTGCAGCTTTTAATGAGATACAAATTCCCCCAACAATACCTTAAATTTAGTATGTTATTGCTATACATCTTATGAGATGACTGACCAATTTTTGATGATTTCTGGTTCAAAGGAACAGCTACAGCAGCAATTGGAATACATCCTATTAAAGCCCGATTGTCGCAGCTAGTGAATTTCAAAAATGCAATCTGCACGTGAGGACACTTTAGAAGAACGATATGCAATAACATTCTGTTTTAAACTTGGAAAAATGCCACAGAAACGTATGAAATGCTTCAGACTACTTTGGGAGAATCTTGCATGAATTGAGCATCAGTTTTTGAGTGGCATAAGAGATTCAAGAAAGGCAGGGAATCAGGCGAGGGATGATGAGAGCTGTGGAAGGAATAAGGAAGTCAATACACCAGAGTTGATTGGCCAAAGGGTTACGGTTACGGTTAGGGTTACTATGTTGAGGTTTTAAGGGAGTTCAGGAAGAGATTCCGTCGAAAGAGGCCGGCACTCTTCAAATCGAGTCAGCGGCATATCCACCAGCACAAAGCACCAGGCCATAACTCCATCCTTGTCACAGACTACTTGACCAAGATGGGCATCAAGACAGTTCCTCACCGTCCCTATAGTCGAGACCTTTCTCTCTGTGAGGTTTGGTTATTCCCGAAGCTCAGAGGCTGTCGTTATGAGACAATTGATGAGATAAAAAAGGCTTTGACGACGGTCATTGACATGCTCACAGAGTGCTACTGTATGTAGGTTCGAGCTGGCCGCCCTGTTTTTGTTCGGCCATATGAACGCTAACGAAACGAATGGAGAAAAAGCTTGACGGCAACTGCACAAGAATGCTGCAAAAAATATTGAACATGTTCGGGAGGCAACACCCAACAAAGCAGCAACTATACGGCCAACTACTACCTGTCACGAAAACTATCAAAGTTAGATGAACCAGACATGCAAGACACTGCTGGAGAAGTAGGGACGAGCTCATATGTGATGTACTCTTTGAAGTATGAACCAAACGTATAATTCCTTATAAGTTGTTATCATTAGATAAGACGACTTGAAACCATATAGCTGTGTACACATTATTAGTAATTGATAGAAATACTTGAAACCATATCTATGAACAAAGTATTTGCTAAAAATAGTTAGTTGAAGTTAATGTTTATAAATAATAAACAGATAGGATTATTAGTTGTCTAAATTTCTGAGACGAAGCTTAATGATTTTTTGCATTAAGTTTCGGACTATTTTCTTCATCTTTATTGTTATTTTTACAACGTTTCGGCCAATATGTCCTTTGGCATTCTTCAGATGTTTATCAAACTCGTTACGCTATGTGTCCAGCAGGACACACCGTAACGGTAATAGGCATTGATTCCCGAAGCTTCTAAGGAGACAATCATCTGGAGGTTGCAGGTTCAATCCTGACTGCAAGCGAATAACAATACAGGAATACTTAACACTTGTACCCGGTTTCGGCAAACGGAATCAGAACAGGCGACCCCCGTGAATTCAATAAAGGACGTAGTTCGCAGTTCCGTGAAGGTTCCTGAGTTCGACAAGCAGCTGAAGGAAGCCGGAGGACATAACGACCGAAACGTTGTGGAAATAACAATAAAGATGAAGACAATAGTCCGAAAACCCTGAATGATAAAACAATTGGATTATACTTGTTGCTTTTGTGCTAATGCTCTTCGGTAAGCTATGAATCTAACTGTTCTTCCCCATATGTTATGAAAATAGAAGAGCAGGTTGGGTCTTTTCACCAGGGTACGGAAATTGTTCCCGAAGAAAAACCAGCAGCACTCAACTTAAAAATTGGTCTTGACTTACATCCTGCATTTGGGTTTGAAGTTAGGTAAATTCGTACTCTTTTCAAAGCAAATGCGGATAAAAATATTGTGTGCTCTGTAAATTCCAGAAACTGGCTTATTAAAAATGAATTTACAATATCAGTCTGGGATTTACACTGTTGTCAGCAAAAGCAACATATCTTAATGCGATAACCGTGCACTATCATCTGATAGGATGGTGTTATTCTACCCTCACGTTGTAAGTGCCTATTAATTTTCTTGGCCAGCATTGCAGTCCGTTGATAATACACAGTGTTGAGAGCCAACAAGACTTATCCTTCTCTATAACTGTAATATACTAGCTTAGTTAGCGACAAAATGCTGTGGATGCACTCAGCAGATATTCCCGTTCGCAGATAAGATCAACAAATTGCCGGAAAAAAACGGAAGTATGAAAGTTCCGATAACCAGCCATGAACAGAAAATACGTGGGACTTGAAAGACAATATAAGATCTGTAATTTGGGAGCGAAGGCAGAGACCCGTGGGTCATTCAAGCAGACCAGTCAGCTCCCCGGTGAGTGTTCTCCGGCCGTTGCACTACTTCACAAAAAGGGTACCTGCCACAGAAGAAAGATATGTGCGAACTCTCTCTGACTGTATTCCTACTTCACACAAACGTCGACGTCGAAGAATAAAAATATAATTATATTTTTATATATCTACGAATTTTTCGTCGTTTGTCCAGCAGTAAAATATTCTATATAACAATGAGTCTTTCCCAAATGTAAATGGCTAAAGCGTAACACAGAAAAGGCAGTTTAACTTTGATAGGGCAACCATTATTGTTGTCAGAAAGTCATAATTTAAAACCAGCTGTATTTCTCTTCAAAATTGACCTTGTCTTCCATAACTAAAGAAGGATTTGGGTAAATTAAGATTTGAAACAATATAACAGCTTGTACCCTTTGAGAAAAAGGCTAAGGCCCCACACAAAATTAAAATAAAAATGGGATGAACTGGGTATTCACAAATAACCATATTTACCAACCCCTCCGCTCGGGCATGATATTACACAAGGTCAATTTTTAAGCGGAGTTTAACAGGTTTGAATTCAGAGTATTCCATCTCCTAGACTAGTTGCCTCACCAAGGCTGAAGAACCTAGTCCGTCCTACTATTTACCCATAGCTGGAAGGAAAATAATTGGATCCATACCTTTCCCAAGGGTATTAGTGCTATGTGGAATGCAATCAGTTTCGTCCCGGATTTGAACTCGTGGCGCCGTGTCCATTGCCTACGACGATAATCATTCATAGATAACGGAGGTTTAAATATTCTTTTTTGAACGTTCTCGGATATCTGCTTTCATCATCATCATTATAATCAAGGGTGTTGACAGAACGGATTCTTTTGATTCTCTTTTGGCATCCGTCCTTATCGGTCATCTTTCTTAATAAGTCCACTATACGATATCCAGTGTCGGTACAGAGCTGAATAAATAAAAATTTTTGCTGGTTGTCCAATATTGGTGTGACCATTCGAAGAGTCCTTAAGAGAATGATTCTTAAGTGTTTGTCTTTACTTCAACAGCACAGTACCCAGCATGTGTTCGCTGCATTTCTTAGATATTTTCCGAGATGAAAGATAGATGGCCGTACGACTGATTTTTTGTAGTGTGCTACTTCAAGATTTTTTTCAAAATAACACATACCATTCTTCAGTAGTCCGAACAATATAAAAGATCGGCAGTTTATGATTAGCGTACACCTGTCGTTAAGCATATCTCACTGTCTGAGGTAGCATCTCTTTTGTTTCTGTATGTTGGATCTAAGCAACATATTACTGTTTTAAATTGAAATATTCAAAGATAATGAGCACAAGTTAATTAACTCAGCGAATAAAAAACAGGATAGATTTTATCTTTGAAATTACTCTATTTTTCTCCATGAAATGCATAACTTACTCTATTATCAGTGAAATAAATTTTATAACTTCGAAATTGGTTGCACAAAACCTATTATTAAATGACCATAAATTGTTGGCTTTCAAAATAAAATAAAAAAGAATTGATCATTTCATCTAAGAAAATCTTAGTGTATCGTCATTCCACGTTGAATGATTGATTATTGGGTTTTTTCAATAACAACCGAGCATTAGACTATTTTGTGGAGTCCAATTCTTAAGATAAAATAGAGGTTTTAACCTGCCCATTGTAAATCATGAAAGCTGTCATCACTTTTAGGAATGTTAAATGTAAAATTATGTTTTCCTGAAATACAATTTCTCTCAAAATATTTAATAAAATGGTGGCATATTCAATAAAGACTTTATGACGTTGATTATCATTACTTTTTTCTCAAATGACAGATGCCAAAACCAACTGATTATTATTTTCATTTGTAAAAATGATTCTGTCGTTTTATTATTAGCTTCTTTCTTATCAATCCTCTGCCTCTTTTGTCATTTAAAAAAAAAACATTTTCGTCACCTGTAGTGATATTCTTTAGAAATGGGTTATTTTTCTGCCTAAAAAAAAGTCGTTGCAATGAATGTGCGATCTTCTTTAAAAGTATGAGGAACCCAAATGCCGAGCATCCTCACTTTTCTGATCAAGTGACTGCAGATTCTGGATTGGGATATGTTGAAGTCAAGCGTTAATTTTGGAATATTTTTGCGTTGATTGCATCTAACCAAATCTCTTGAAGCATCTTGATCGAGGTCTTATGTGCGTTCTTGTCTGTGTTCATCTCTTGATGACATATCCCGAGAACGACTATCTGAAAACTTGTTTCGGATTTGATTTGTCAGTAATGGCATTTTGGCCATAAACTCCAGATATTTTGTAGCTGTTGTAACAACGCTTACATTATCTTAACAGTGCATGTCGAACATGCATTTTAGTTCTTGCATTTTAGCGGCGTAAGATCACAGAGAAAAGTATAATGCACCCAATTTCACTAGGGTATAAGAATGACTGATAAAAGCGCCCTTTGATCAGATAATTTACAGTTCCGTTTAAAACATTGGAAGTTTGAAATGCGTAGTCGAAATCTATTTTTGAAAAACTGAAATTAAATATGATTCAACCCATATAACCAAGCCAAATCGTCTTATCAGAACTTTCAATAGAATGATACTTTTGATATTAAGATTTTATAATCGTAATGATTATCTCCGTCGCAAATGTAATCTGTGCCTTTGTAGCGTTCGCTCAAAAAAGCCCGGAAATGTTTGGGAACTGGAGGAAGGACTTAGCATACGCTGAAGAACATCAAGTATCATAAACTGAATTACCATGACCAGAAAATCTGGCAAGCACTGCACGTTACATACAGTACCACTTGACAGCTATTTCGACCTTATTATTTCTCATTAGCAGTGTATAAAGTTATCTCTACCACAGAATGCAGAGTCGAAACTCTAACACTTAACAACTGTTCCACAGCCCACACAGGCGCTGTGAAATAAACCGTGACTGTGTTTTCTGTAAGACAGCTGATGTAACTACAGGACACAACATGTTAATTAACAGCTTATTAACGATGACTTAATTTGGCATTGTTTGTGTGCGATGTGGACCAGTAGCTCTGTAGTAGAGTTTCGACTCAGCATTCTGTGGTCGCTGGTTCAATATCCTCATGGTGATGAGACCAAATAAGGTCGAAATAGATGTCCACTGGTGTCGTAGGTAGTGCTTACCGAATTTTCTGTTAATGGTAATTCAATTAATAATATAAAATGTAGATCATTAAATGTACATTATCAGGGACAGAGATATGCAAATTTACCTAACCCCTCTGCTCAGGTTGGATATGACACAACGTTAATTTTTAAGCGAAGTTTAACAGGTTTGAATTCAGAGTTTTCATCCTCCTAGACTAGTAGCCTCACCAAGGCTGAAGAACCTAGTCTGCCCTATTATTTACCCATAACTGGAGGGAGAATAATAGGATTCATACCTTTTCCAAGGCTATTAGTGCTATGTGGAATGCAATCAGTCTCGTCCAGGATTTGAACTCGTGTCACCATGTCCATTTCCTACGACGATAACCATTACACTACGAGCACCTCATTTATCCTGCTTCCTCGGGTATGGAGTTATGTCTATTTACCAACCCCTCTGCTCGTGCAGTATTTTAACTCGTGTCACCATGTCCATTTCATACGAAGATAACCATTACACTACGAGCACCTCATTTATCCTGCCTCCTCGGGTATGGAGTTATTTCTATTTACCAACCCCTCCACTCGTGCAGTATTTTAACTCGTGTCACCATGTCCATTTCATACGAAGATAAACATTACACTACGAGCACCTCATTTATCCTGCCTCCTCGGGTATGGAGTTATTTCTATTTACCAACCCCTCCGCTCGTGCAGTATTTTAACTCGTGTCACCATGTCCATTTCATACGAAGATAACCATTACACTACGAGCACCTCATTTATCCTGCCTCCTCGGGTATGGAGTTATTTCTATTTACCAACCCCTCCACTCGTGCAGTATTTTAACTCGTGTCATCATGTCCATTTCATACGAAGATAACCATTACACTACGAGCACCTCATTTATCCTGCCTCCTCGGGTATGGAGTTATTTCTATTTACCAACCCCTCTGCTCGTGCAGTATTTTAACTCGTGTCACCGTGTCGATTTCATACGAAGATAACCATTACACTACGAGCACCTCATTTATCCTGCCTCCTCGGGTATGGAGTTATTTCTATTTACCAACCCCTCCACTCGTGCAGTATTTTAACTCGTGTCACCATGTCCATTTCATACGAAGATAACCATTACACTACGAGCACCTCATTTATCCTGCCTCCTCGGGTATGGAGTTATTTCTATTTACCCACCCCTCCACTCGTGCAGTATTTTAACTCGTGTCACCATGTCCATTTCATACGAAGATAACCATTACACTACGAGCACCTCATTTATCCTACCTCCTCGGGTATGGAGTTATTTCTATTTACCAACCCCTCCGCTCGTGCAGTATTTTAAATCGTGTCACCCTGTCCATTTCATACGAAGATAACCATTAGACCACGGGAACCTCCGAGGGACAGAGATATGAAATGGTTAATGATATAATATTATGGTTAAATAGTTATACATAAATTGATGATATAACGGTAATTAGATACACTTAAACTGTTTAAAAATAAAGAATTAAGCAGTGTTTGTTCCAATTCGCAAAGGAACGTTTGTAGAGTGTTTGTGTTCGCGCTATTTGCGGTCATAATCATCCTAATTTTCAATTAAATGAAAGTAAAGAAATACTAACAAAAAATTTCACTTCTTCCATAATTTTAAGGGTGTATTTAATTTAAGGATATATTCACTATCAAATTTTTGACGATTATATTGTAAACTAAATTAAGAAGAATAACAGATGCATATATCACTTTTGTGATTTACTACAGTTGTAGGGATTACGTCCCTTGCCTGTTTGTCTCTAGGTGACGTAAAATACTTCTGCTTGTGACCACTGAGAGATGTGGTTAAACTCATATATAAGGAGAAAGCGCAAAAATCAAATCCTTCTCTTTTGGCCAGTATCACCCCAGGAGACTCATACCTTGATGATTTGTCAATGGACACAAGGAGGTAGGAGTTTGAATAAGAAACACATTTCATTTAAGAACTTTTCCTTTTTAATTCCATAAATTTTCCTGTAGTTTTCCATGCGTATGAAAGATAACTTTACTAAAGAGCTTTCTCCCTCTTGCTTCTTTCACTCATATTTTGTCTCTCTCTCTTAAGTTGTTAACTTTTCTCTCAATAGATTCTATAAAGTTTTTTCAATTGGGTTCACTTCATTAATTATTCACGACTGACAGAGCAACCACTCTGTAACACAATAACATGTTTAGCTTTATTGAAATTATAAGTATAATCATTGTCGTTTTAAAATATAAACACCTAAAAACATATTTTTGACAAAACATATGAAATAAAAGAAAATATTTTCGCCAAAAATCGACTTCCTTATGGAACGTTTTTCGAAAATAAACTAAAAACATTTATGCTCAGTTTATCATATTTTTAAAATTCATCTTCTTTGAATAAAACCAGAATCCAATAAAAACATACATCATAACGAGATTTTTATTGGAGCAATAAACTAAATTTCTCTCACTTATTTAATAAAGAAATTTGTTGTTCACTTTGCCATACAATAATATCCATAGCTACTGTCTATTTAATTATATTTGATAATCCATATTTGATAGTCCAAGTTCTCGACATATTACAATGGCCTTGTGGTTAGAGTGTTCGCCAATGGTCCGGGAGACCTGGGTTCAATACCAGGTCGAGTCATACCAAAGACCTTAAAAATGATGCCTCCTTGCTTAACACTCAGCAATATAAGGTATGTATCAAGGGGAAAGTGGAGCAATCCAGCGAAAGGAGTAGCGCCCTCCCTTACACTTCGATGTAGTAGTTATTGAAAAGGGAGCATTCTGACTTACGATTTACTTATAGAATCTTATGAAGAATTCACTATATTAACCTATATAAAAAAAATGACTTGGTTGGTTGGTTGGTTTGGTTTTATTGCTTGTAGGTTATTTAATGCTAAATCCTCATCATACATATTATATATGATTTGTAAGCACATAATTTGTACATTACAGTTTTAAACATATTAGAGTTCATTTGATTGTATACATTTAAATGGATGTCACAAAATAGATGTAAACCTTTGATATGACAAAGATTTATAACTGACAAGAGCCGTGGCACTTATTTGGAACATATCCTATAAAAATACGTCGTCTGAGCTTGAAACGTCAAATCAATGTTGTTGTTTTTTAATTGGTATTATATTAGCTTCCAGGAGATGCATTCTTTTGTTGAATTTCATGTGTAAATAAAAATTCATTATCTTATTAGTGGATTGCATCTATTTTGATACAGTTTTGAATGACTTTTGTCTTCAAATAAATACAGCTGTATGGATGCACTTCATGGACGCTAACTAAACATATGGAGCAAAAGCTGGACGAAAACTACAAAAGAATGCTGCGAACAATTTTGAACAAGCCCTGGAGGCACACCCCACAAAGCAGCAGCTCTACGACCACTTACCACTCATAACGATAACTATCCAAGTTAGACGAACCAGACATGCGGGACACTGCTGGAGAAGTAGGGGCGAATTCATTTGTGACATACACCTGTGGACCCCTACACATGGACGAGAAAAGTTAGGACGACCAGCTAAAACATATATTCAATAGTTCTGTGCCGATACGGGATGTCGGCTTGAAGACCTACCAGAAGCGATGGAAAATAGAGAAGGGTGGTGGGAGAGGGTCAAGGATATCCGTGCTGTTGGCGCGAAATGATGATGATGATGATTACTGCGTATATTTATGCCCTTCTTCTACAAGCAGGATGTGATCCAACGTCAACTGTAAGCCGAAGACAGTTGCTTCAAAATTAAAGTTTTTCTTCCCCTAGACACGTTGCTTTTTATAAGCTAATGAATTCATCCTTCCCTACTATTTACCCATAGCTGGTGAAAAGACTGATCTACAACTTATACAAAGACAATGATATTGCTCATAAAATCAACTGGATATTACTGCGAAGTGGAAATCTGAAAAGAGAAACTGAATATAATAATGAATTATATAAGCTTAAACTAATGCCTTGAAATCTAAGTTTTAATGTTAAATTTGCTAATTCGTAAAAGAACTGAAACAGTTTACCTCTTGATAGATGAGAAAAACAAACTGGCTCAAAAGTAAACCATTACCGTGTCGGGAAAGTAACTTTTTTTCTCATTAATTAACATTACGTCTATTTTTCTGGCTGAGATTAGGTAATCCGTTTATGTTTCAAAGTTCCAGATCATTTTATACGTCTCATTTTCTAGATGATATTCTGGTTTTAAGAGGATGAGACCAATAATATTATTTATGGATTTTGAGACACAAACAGATCACCTAATTCCAGCGAGAAAACGAGACTTAAAGTTAATTTAAAAAAGTGAATATGTCGTCTTGTGGATTTTGACGTTCCGGCAGATCACAGAGTGAAAATATTAAGTAAAGAACAGAAAAACAAATACATGGACCTTGCCAGAGAACTAAAGAAAAAAAAATGGAAGTATGAAGGTTAAGATAATACCAATGGTAGTTGGTGCATTTGGAACTTCTCCAAGAGCCAGGAGAAAAGACTGGAGGATTAAGTGATCAGCGGAGGACTAGAAACCACCAACGGGTTAAAATCGGCGTGAATACTCTGATGATTTCTGGAGATCTGAGGACACTTGCTCTCAGATTTTAGTTAATGCTAAAGTGAAAAACGCACAAATTATTATTATTATTATTATTATTATTATTATTATTATCTACCCTTGAGAGTTCTTTAAATCAGCATAAGCTGAAGGTTTTCAACTGGGTTCGGAGTGACTTCAAGTCTCCGCAAATCTCCAGGACTCTTCGCAGGATTCTGGCCGATCTCAATAATGCAGTAGTTTGGATGGTCTCCACTCGTCCTCTTATTTTCAAGTCCTCCAGTCCTTTTATCAATCCTTCGCTAACTGTACCAAGAGCATTAATTACAATTGGTATAAATGTTACTTCATGTTCCACATTTTTTCTCTATTTCTTATCAAGGTCGAGGTATTTATCCTTCTTTTCCAAGTTCTCTTTGGTTGTCTGACCGAAATTAAATGATCCGTTTGTATGTCAAAATCCCAGAGAAGTTTATGCGTCTCATTTTTCTGGATAGATGTTGTGTTGTGCATATCATATTTACCAACCCCTCCGCTCGGGCAGGATATGACACAAGGTCAATTTTTAAGTTTAACAGGTTTGAATTCAGAGTTTTCCTTCTCCTAGACTAGTTGCCTCACCAAGGCTGAAGAACCTAATCTGTCCTACTATTTACCCATAGCTGGAGGGAGAATAATTGGATTCATACCTTTCCCAAGGGTATTAGTGCTATGTGAAATGCAATCAGTCTCGTCCAGGATTTGAACTCGTATCGTCGTGTCCAATTCCTACGACGATAACCATCACACCACGGGCACCTCCTATGTTGTGTTGTGCCTATAGCATTTGTTCGTATGGTCCAATTTAAATTTCTTGGATCACCTTGCCCATTCATTCGTTTCTAGTCTTATTCACTTTCTGTCCAAATTTGCTGCATTCCCTTATTATTTGATTGGTCGTTTCATCTCTATTAACACGTGATCTACATTTACTGTTTTGTTGAGTCTTATCTATTCTTGCTTTGATATAATTGGTTCGTATAGCGTTATTTTGTTCTGCTTTTAGGAGTGGTTCAATTTGTTTTTAAATTTTCCCTTTCTTAACCATTTCCATATTTTCTCGTGTGATATGTTGTTTATTAGTCGCTTAAAACATCCATAGAGTTGTTTGTCTTCCCATTTTTGTTTTCTTCTTCTTCCACTTGTTATTATTTCATTCTTTGAGCGTATTTGTGATCCAGGATTGATTCGAGTTTGTACATATGCCATTTTCATGAACGATCAAATATCTGTCTCCTGCTCAATTCCTAGTGGATTACCCTTCTTGCCCAGTTGTTTCTATTCTTGTATTCCTTTTATATTAGTTTGTTGTTTCCGGTTATCATGTGATGAACCGTTTCATCCTTTTCGCCACTTTAATCTACACTTACTATTCTATGATCAATTTTTACTTTTATATGATTGGTCCATATGGCGTCGGTTGGTACTGCTATTAGAAGAGATTAAGTTTCTCTCTTAAAGTTTCCATTTGATAGCAATGTCCTTTTTTTTCGTGGGCAATTTCATTAGTTTGTAGCGTCAAATCTCTATACATCTCTTTTTCTTCCCATTTATGTTTTTAGGGATGTTTGTTTGCTTTTCTGTATGTTCTGATGATACTAATACTGTTTCTGGGTGAGTAATCTTTCTTTGCTATTTGTAATCGAGTCCTCAAGTGCTTGTATCGATACATTAACGCAGTACTCAATACTGGCACGTCTTCTTCCTTCTTCTTTCCTTGACACATAGTTTATCTACGCCCGTCATCTCTCAGATATAAGGCCTTGTATATAGTCGACAATTTCCTTTTCTTTGGATCCATTTGAATGAATTTCTCCCTCATCTATTTTAAGAATCATCTGGATTATCTTACAAGCCAGCACAGCCCAGTTGTTTATCCCTTTGATGAGATTTCTGCTGTGGAGATCGTTTTCGAGATTTTCTTTACTTCTCAGTTACTATTTCCATCATTTTTCCACTCCGGCCTGTTTGATGATGTCCACTTCCAATATACCCAAGTACTTGTAGTTTTCGTTTTCTGATTCTTTCATGATATGGCAACTCTATTCTCTCTGATCCTTTTTCTTTTTCCACTTTTTATAACAAGCATTTCACTGTTTTCTGTGCCAAATTCTATTCCCATAATCTGGTTATAGATTCTTAATATTCGTTTTAAAGTTTCCAGTTCTTTTTTTATATTTTGCAAACTGCTTGATATCGTCCCTGTATAAAGTGAATAATCTTTTCTTCGGAGTTTGAAAATTTGTTGCTCTGAGTGGGTTTTATGGCATATCAACCTTTGTAGGTTATTTAATGCCAAATCCATTTTTATACAAATAATCAGTTCCATTTAAATATAATTCAGTTTAGCTAAACTGAATTCTTTGAAATAGAATGGACTATTTGCATAAGAATGGATTTGGCGTTGAATAACCTACAAAGGTTGATATCCCATAAAACCCAACCAACCAACCAACTGTCCAGGATGGACATGATATTTTTTACACCTGAATACATGTACGCCATCATCGCCTAGAATTTCTCAGTTTGCTGTTTCTTGACTGTTGCTTTCAGCACGTCTAGATGTGTATTCCTCTAGGGGGTTCTTCACGTTTTTCCAGTTCTTTTTTCAGTTTTTTTACCATTCAATATTTGCCTTACGTTTTTTCCTTCTCCATATTTTATTGGCCCAATCAGCTGTGGCTGCAGAATATACCAACTGCATCTCTACAGAGGGGTAAGACTCTCCCAACGATTGTCCTAGATATGACACGGAAAAATCTGATAGTGAGGTTCCAGTAAAGCTGGAGCTTTGGGAAATAGGGTGTACCCTTTTATTACCATCAGTCCTAGATCCACCCTGGCCCGGAGTGGTAGCACCTGGTAGGATTCTGTCTAAACTTTGTTCTAATGCTAAACTGAATTGCTTAAAATCTAACAAGTCATGGTATTACGTTCACTTTCGGACACATACCCTTGGGAAAGGTATGAACCCCCTTATCCTCCCAGCTATAGGTTAAATAGCATCACTGCTGTTCTTCTATAAGGATGACTTTGGCATTAAATAACCCACAAAGGTTGATATGCCATCAAACAAAGAAACAAAACCAAACCTTTAATTAGAACAGTTTGTATGTATAAAAATGGAATTGATATTAAATAACCTACAAAGGTTGATGTGCCATGAAACCTAATCGATATGTTACTCTAAAATTATTTTGTTTCTTTTACTTCTAGTTGCTGATTTGTCTTTGTACACACTCCACCACCCTGTTGGTAGAATTTTTTTTTTTTTTTGGAATGTCCTCTTATGTTTGTCGTGTTTGACCCTGTTTCTTTACCTTTTGAGTTTTCTTGTTTCGTCGATATCTTTTGATTTATTAATTCCAGTGGTTTTGTCAGACATATTTGTGGTTGACTTTTGGGGATCTTTTCTTTCTCTTGGGTTTTTGTATGTGTCACTTTCCTTCCTAGTTTCGTTATTTGTCCCTCAATCCTCATTTCTTAACCAGGTTCTGTATTTGTGCTTTGATTCTTTTGGGGTATAACAACTTTAGAACTATCTCATTTTGCTGCAGCATAGATTAACGCATTCACTTCGGTGATGTCTATTTGAATATATTGTAATACCTTATTCACTTTTTTTGTTTCTAATTTGATTTTTTTCTGGTTTTGATTTATTTTGGATGGTAATAGGGTCCTCTGTTCACTAATTGATCTCTTTTGTTAAATCTGCATTTGTATTGTCTTCTTGTGTTAATTTCGATATTTTTTCTGGTTCCCTTGGTGATTTGTTGTTGTTTTTTTTTAATATCTTATGCTTCAATTAATTTAGGGAGCTCTCTTTGAGCAGGTTCTTCACGATTTATCTGTCCATATATTTCCAATCTTTCTGGGTCAGACAACTTACATTTATTTTCAATCAATCTGATTCGGTCGACAAGTCTTTGTTGTGTTATATAAAAATTAGCCGATTCTGTCCAAATCTCCATCATCTGTATATCTATGTTATTTTTATATAGGAGTGCTTTAAAATAACTATTGGTTACTCTTTTGTTGTCTCCTGTCACGTGGTCTGGTCTTCTGGTTGAGATTAGGTGATCCTTCGTATTTCAAAATCCGAGAAAATTTTATGCGTCTCATTTTCCAGGATGGATTCCGAGTTGGGCATAATCCACTTGTTCGTATGACCAAATTTTCACTTCTTACACAATTCCCTGTGGGTAACCTTTTCCACCCAGATGTTTCTTGGCTTATACTCTTTTGGGGCTAATTTGCTGCTTTCACATATTATGACTGATCGTTTCGTTTTTTTTTTCACCATATAACTTACATTTTGCATTTTGTTGCGTCTTAGCTATTCTTGCTTTAACATAGTTTGTCCTTATGGCGTTGTTTTGGGCTATCATTATTATCATCATCATTATCATTCATCTATGTAGATTGGATTGGAAATTGCTCTATTATTACGATTACTACGTTTAATGCTTTTACGTTAGCGAAAATTTCACTACGATGTTTTTTTTTCTTCTGTGTTTTGGGAGGATAAACACAAAAATCGATTTCCCAAAACATAGGTAATGGACTGTAATAGTGATGATGGATTCTGAAATAGAATTGACGTTGAAAATAATGAAACTGTTAATAAAGTCAATGAATTTCATGACAGACTGAGGTGATGGCTGAGAAGTTTATCCTAAGAGAATCGGTGAGAAAATTGCCAATAGGTGAAAGATGCGATAATGAACGAGAAAGTTTGTTTAGCCCGCAGTAAGTAACAGGGTGATTGTTTTAATTGAAGAGTAATGTCGTTAAACGAGGAAGCTTTAAAGAAAACAATATCCAAAAGATCTGTTAATAAAAAGAGCTTCACAAGAAGAAGTTGTATTTGATGAAAGAAGACGGAAGTGGAAATAGAATAATGTAGGCTAGAAAGTTTAGAAAGAAGAAAAAAGAGAGAAAAGAGGAAATCAATTTTATAAGAAGAAAGATCAGCCATTTTGAAAGATCATAACCATCATCATAATGAAGATGAGCTAAGAAATCAGATTCTTTTGACTTTCTTTTGCTATCTCTCCTTATTGGCCATAGCTCTTGACAAGTCCTCTTGACAGCATCTAGTGTCGGCATAAAGCTGACAAATCTATGTTTTTAATGATCGGTTAATACTGGTGTATCCATGAACAGGAATTCCTTGAATAAAATCATTTTTGTGTACGACTTTACTTCGCCACCAAACCTATGGACCAAATACATATGTTTAAAAATGAGTTGTATTCACTTGGAATACTTGATGCCGTATATCTGTTTGTAAATGGTCGCCTCAGGTGGTATAAGGGTTAGCAAGCTAGACTTGGAAACCTACACGATTGAGTTCGAGTCTCATTGTACACACTCCGCCACCCTGTTGGTAGAATTTTATTTATTTCTTTTAGAATGTCCTATTATGTTTGTCGTGTTTGACCATGTCTCTTAACCTTTCATTCGGCCTTGTTCCATATCTGAGCTAAAATATTAGCCTGCAAATTATATCAATATTTACTTAAAGGAATTTTTAAAAATTAAGTTCATGATTTTTATTTAAAACCATATGAGTGTTTCCAAATAAATTATTATTAATAT
Source organism: Sepioteuthis lessoniana (assembly GCA_963585895.1). NCBI lineage: Eukaryota > Metazoa > Mollusca > Cephalopoda > Myopsida > Loliginidae > Sepioteuthis > Sepioteuthis lessoniana. Next base: position 69,573,269 of record OY757933.1, on the reverse strand, counting down.
ATAGAAATAGTAATTTAAAACACATGATTATTTTTATTAAATGTGATTTCTTGCAACTATCCAACTGTGTAAAAATTATTTGTATGAGATAAGAAAACTTGATATCATATAATTGTATGAAAAAAAAACCGTAAAGAAACTACTACACAAAAAAATGCAAATATAAACGTAAAATGTATGTTATTATATAACCTCCAGGCATAAAGGGGGTGTAATGGTTAAAGCGATGGACTGCGGAATCGTAGTACGCGAGTTCGAACTCCAGTCGCGCTATAACGTTCACTTTCGGGCAAATACCGTTGGGAAAGGTATGAAACCCCTTATCCTTCCAGCTATGGGTTAAATAGTACCACTACTGTTCTTCTAGGAGAATAGAGTTGGCATTAAATAACCTACAAAGGTAGATATGCCATTAAACAAAGAAACCATTAAGGCATAAAATAACCAATAATTATTTGATATGAAATCAAAATCAAACAATAGACTTATATTCATTCTGGAGATTCGATATGATCTTTGACAGCATGTTAGTTGTGGATGTGTAAATAGATATCGCCCCTGGATAAACAAAGGGACAGCGGAAACAAATCACGTGAATCAGGAACCAGAAGGAAAACGCGTTGGCTTTATCAATATTATATTTGCACTCAGTTTCACCCCTCACAAGACTGGCGGACTGTCAGGAGAAGAAGGCAGTCAGAGCAGACACCGCTCTGGGGACGGCCCTGGAGGCCAAGCGGCTTCCGGAAGAGAAGCAGAAGTAAGGTTCTGAATATAAAATCACAATGGTGTCAACCATAGCAGTCCTCCTCCTCGCTGTCTCTCTCTCTCTCTCTCTCACTTACAGTCATTTTGACCCTTTCGTAAATAAAACAAGAAATATATATTCTTATAATGAAATATTGTGGTCTCTTCAGTCCTTCATTGGTATACAACACATCATTCTGGTAGATGTGAAAGGACGGCTAGATTAACCTAAGTGAACCTGACTAAATAAAATCTTACTTGTATAACAGGATCATCAGAGAGACCGACTTATGTATTTTAAATTCACCAATTCTAATTGTGATGACTGTGCCGTGGCATCTATCCCAGCCAATAACTTTCTGTAACATACTGACCTTCGACCTAGCCGTCAATCAAGAAACAGGTGCGTCTAGATAGCAGGGCATCACCTTGACCGATGGAAGGGTTGAATTCGGTCCCATTGCGATGCCCACAAGAAGCAGGCGGATGTCAAACAATTATATAACCCGGTGCCACAGACGGTATGAGTTACTTGGAGTCAGTTGCAGTTGGAGTCAGTTGCAGTTGGTGGCAGTGAGAACCAGCTGGAGACAGAGGGCTTGCGGCCCTCAGTGACCCCCGGTTGAGCAGCCCAGCAGAATGAGAAAGAAGTGCTGCTATAGTCAGAGAAACTTGGGGTCGATATGTTGCAGTCTGTTCCGTCTCCAACTCACCTCTCACACACAACCCTTTCGCAACCCTTTCGAGAATAAAGTGTGAAAGTTATATTTTTTTAAAGAAGTGTGTTCGTTTGTCATTATTGTTGATTATGTTTCTGCATATATATGTATACGTATAGTTGTATCACGGCTATACAACATTTCTACAACGTTTTTCCGTCTGGTTAGGTTAGGTAATTTGGTATAGTTTCATATCAAGGCTGACGGGTTTTTATTGCCAACTATTGTAAAATAATGGCCGAGAGATTTCGTTTTATATATCTTGCCTTTCAGTTTTGTTAAGCTGAGAACCTTTCGCTCAGTGAATGGGTTAGTTAGGTGCAAACATGAGCCCAGGTGTTCACTCACGCGCGGGGAGGATGCGTCATTCACAGATGTCAAAATAAAACCCCAGATATGAAACGGGACCAGGAGGTGTGAATGACGTCATGCACCGGAAGCGTGCGTGGAGGAGTTTGGGAATTTGAGGAAAGTCAGTGAGTTGAGTTTTGCCTCCGAAGAAGAAGGTTGACTTTCAGGGCTCGCCGAGATCAGACCAGTAGTTTGCGGCGGGAAAGAAAAAGATGGAAAAGTCAGCCTAGAAAGATTGTGTATCACTCACCTTATGTCGAATTACCTTTAATTCAAAGGTAATAAAAAGTTTCGTACCTGAACTAAGAAGTCGTAAGTGTTTTTTTGTGTTTCAGGATTCCTATGTTATCTATATATGAGTTATGAACATTCTATATACATTTCACATATTCATGTATGACTATGTAACAATATTAGTTTCCAGGTAACTTTATCTATAAACGAGTTTGAGCTCATTTATTTGTACACAGTTGAAGGGCATTAAAGCTTAGTATTGTTGCTTATACACAGTTAAATGGGATCAAGTATTGTTGTATATTGACCTCCAACCCGGCCGGGCTGTCAAAATAGGAAATGCACCTGTGTAAATTACAGGTGCATCCGGTCGAGGAATATCAGGATATTATAATCTTGAACGTGGACTGGTTGAATGAGTGCGATTGTGACGCTCGCAGGAAGAGGAGTGGACGTCAAATCATTATATAACCCGGGTGAAGACAGGAAGTCAGTTACTCGGAGTACAGACGAGTTGGAGATCAGACGAGTTGGAGATCAATCAGTTGGAGAGAAGATGCTGGATTGAGGAACATGTCCCAGAGAGGCTGGGCCCCCAGGCCCCAGGTTGTGCAGCCCAAGAGAACGGGAAAGAAACGCTGTTGTGGCTATTGGAGTGAGGGTCAATATGTCACAGTTCTGTTCAGTCTCCAACTCCCTCTCACACACAACCCTTTCAATAGAAAAATATACCTCTCACTTTATCTGAAAGGGTTGTTGTGAGAGGGAGTTGGAGACTGAACAGAACTGCAACATATTGACCCCCACTCGTATTGCCACAACGGCGTTTCTTTCCAGTTCTCTTGGGCTGTGTTGTCGTTATGATTTTGCATGCATCTGCATATATGTAGATGTGTATGTATTCTGTAGCTCTAAAACAGTATTGGTATCTGACACCAATAAAACTGTTGACAATTAATCCTGTGGTTACTCTCAGTTAATTAGTTTCAAGTAAACTAAAATACTAAATGTAATATAATGGCCGAGGGATTTCGTTTTATATATCTTGCCTTTAGGTTTAGTTAGGCTGAGAACCTTTCGGCTCAGCACACGGGTCAGTTAAGCGCAAACTTGAGCACATGTGTTAACAAAAATAAAAATCCCAGATAGAAAGGCTGACCAATGGATGTGAATGACGTCATGCACCGGAAACGCGCGCGGATGATTTAGGTTTTTTTTAAGAAAGTCAGGAGAGTTGAGTCTTGGGTCTGAAGAAGAAGGGTGACTTTCGCTAGCTCGCAGTGGCCTTGTGTCGGGTGCCACACTTGTTGGGGTGGGGGCAGATGAAAAAGCTTGAATAGAAAGAATGTGTATCTCTCTTCTTTATGTCGAAACCTTTAACTCAAAAGTAAGAAAAGGTTTTGTACCTGAACTAAGATGTCGTTACGTTTTTTTTTCGTGTTTCGGGGTTCCTATGTTCTATGTATATATATTATGAACATTCTATGTACGTTTCCCATATTCATGTATAGGTATGTTACATAAATATTTCTATTCGACCCATAGTAAGAACCTTAGCAGGTTCAACCACCTAGTGTAAAAAAGGACATTCCACATTCATACATTCCCATATTCCCAGAAATGGAGCCTCAATCTCTGGAGCTTTAGTGTCATATCCAGGTCTATGTTTGGGGGCGTTTAACCCCTCTAGAGAGATACGGCGCCCCCGCTAGTTGATTGGCTGGAATTCTCTGTATTCAGATAAAATGGTGCAATATAGGTAAAAATGTGGTATTTTTGAATCCCAAAAAACCATAATACTTAAAAAAGAAACAAGCATACCTCAAATTCGCACAACTGGAGATCATGGTGATATTATTGGAAAATTTCGATCATCCGTAAATATCAGCATTTGACACCTATTTTTGTAGATGAGATATTGCTATCAAAGTATGTGAAAGGGTTAATTAATTTCAGATCTGTGCTATTTAGTGTTGAGATTGTAACATCATGTTTAAAATACGGGACTTCCGTTTTATTTGCGCTCACGTAGATGCCAATGAATATTGCTGCCTAGATCAAACTAGGCAGCTAAGATTCGGCTTTATTTACGAAACTTCTAGATCATCTATAGTAAAGAAATACTAATTTTCAACCCATATGTAACAAAAAAAGAGAATTGCAATATATTTGCAAGCAAAAATAAAATTAGATTACTAAAAACGCTCTGAGCGTATTTTTAGTCTGTTTCATGCTCATATTTTTTAGCCAGAGAATTTCGTTCAGGTAGAGTTTGGTAAGTTAGCTCCTGTTCATACTCATCATGATTGTATTATGATCCATTAAACATTTAATCATCATCATCATCATATCGTGCTGGCAGCACGGATATCCCTGACCCTCTCTCGCCACTCCTCCCTATCGTTCATCGCCCTAGGCAGGTCTTCAGGACAACAACCTGTATCCTCACATAGCTGCTGAATGTACGTTCGTGCTGGTCGTCCTGCTTTTGCGCGGCCGTGTGTGGGGATCCATAAGAGTACATCTCTTATGAGTTCATCTCTGCTTCTCCAGCAATGTCCTGCATGTCTGGTTCGCCTAACTTGAATAGTTTTCGTGATAGGGGGCAGGTGGCCGTACAGTTGGTGTCTTGTGGGGTGTTGCTGCCAGGACTATATATATATATATATATATATATATTCTTTTTATTCTTAGTATTATTCTTCGTAGTATTTTAAAAAGATCTTTCTTGGACAGAGTTTTTGATGCTCCCTTCTATTTCTGTTTTCTTTTTTTATTGAAACTTTTTTTGACATTTAACTATGCATCATTGAATTCTGTCTCTCATTCTTTTCTATATTTAACATCTCCTGTTGATTAAACTTGTATCTTAATACACACACACACATATATATATATATATATATATATATTTCAAAAGGATTAGAAAATCGAAATTAATATGAATTGTAATGCAATTTTACAAACAAATCTTATAATATAAAAATAGACTGCAATGGCCAATCGTATTTATCACGATAGTCTGGTTATAAGAGTCTCTCATTTTTTGCTAATTTATTGATATTATATATTACAGTAATTGTTACATCTTTCCTACTCCTGTTTATACCTCAGTAAAAACCACCAGGTAAAACTGGTATGAAATCTTGAAAAAATGATATTAACAATAATGATAGTAAAGCAAGTGCAGTAAATTGACGCCAAGAGAGTATAGAACTAAACATGACTGGGTGGGCAAGTAGAACCAATGAGAAATGTGCAAGATGTTTAAATTTGACCCGACGAACAAATGGTACATGTACAACGCGGAAAACGTCCAAATGAATGAGACGCACAAAATTCAGTGTGATTTTAAGATACAAGCTTATCACCTAATCTTGGCCAGACGATGAGATGTCGTGATTATCAACAAAAAAAGAAAACATGGCTAATAGTGGACTTTGCAGACCACATGGTAAGACTGAAAGAAAGGAAAAAGAGAGATAAATACCTTGTCTTAGCTAGTGAACTGAAGAATCTATTGAACATGAAGGTGACGATGATACTGATTGTAGTTGAAGCACTCAGTATAGTCACCATAAGACTGGTACAAGGACTGGAGGATTTGAAATTAAGAGGACGTGTGGGGGTTATCCAAACTACAGTATCGTTGAAATCGAACAGAATACTGTGAAGAGTTCAGGAGACTTGAGGAGACTTGCTGTCACTCCGACCCGAGTAGAAAACCTTCAGCTACCGCAGATGTGAAGAACTCTCAAATGAGTATAAAAAATTAATACAAAAAAGAAGAAATGGAAGAGGAGCAACAAAACAACAAGAGCAACAACAAATATCAGTTAATGGAACGGGGGGTGCATTCAAGGAGAAACGTACACAGTGAAGCGGGAAGAACACGTTTAAAAAGGGAGAAAAAGTGATATTTAAAAAAGAATAGAAAGAATCACTGATTGACAAAGATCGTAAGAAATACGTTGAAATAGACGAAGAAAGTTACCAATGACTATATCGACAGGAGATGTTAGATATAGAAATGAATGAGAGACAGAACTCAATAATGCCTAGTTAAGATATCCAAAAACTTTCAATAAAAAAGAAAAAGGAAATAGAAAAGAGCATCAAAGAAGAAGAAGAAGAAGAAGAAGAAGAAGTAGAAGAAGGTGTAAATAAAGATCTAAGTGAACAGAAACGAAGATGAAGACGACATGGCCGTGGAGAATGGAAAAAGAAGATTTAGCGAAGATAAAGAAATCCCAGAAAGAAATGAAAAACAAAAATGAAAAATACACAAGGAAGAAAAACACAAGAGTCGGAAGACATAAATGACTGGAAAACAAGAAATGCAACGCTAAACAAAATGGCGGAAAATGTCGGTTAGGGAAAAAAAGCGTGAAAGTGAAAGTGAAAGTGAATGTGAATGTAAGGAGATTTAATAAATACGGCACCGCAATGCCTCAATCGACTGACTCAACCTAGATTGGTGTTTTTACCCTTTTAGACGAAAATGCTTTCAGCACGTCCATTTGAATAATTACTTTCTCACCCAACAATTGTGCGCCATTTTCCACCAACTTCCCACCCACACACAGCACCCACGTGACCCCCTTTACCCCACCCTCCACCCCTCAATTTCCCCTCTCCTCGTTTCTGCTTCAGCTGCTGCTGCCGCCGCTGCCGGGTTTGAGCTCCGGCTAACGTTGCATGGCTATATCCGCGGTGTTGTGCACGTTGGCAGCCAAATGTCATTTGAAATAAGCAAATCAGATGAGCGTAGTCTTACTCTTTTGTTTTCTTGATTCGCGGCTTGAATTGTTTAATCATTTAAAGCGCCTTTTCACGTAAGGTTTAATTTTTATCTATGTTCATTTGCATGGATTATTTACGTTTACATTTTTTGTCTATTTTCTTTCTGGAACGATTGGAATTAGAAGTGGAAAACGAGTTGGATTTTCGTAATCGACATTGTTTCGTAATCAATTATAAGAGACATTATTATTATTTTACTTCTTGTTCGTTTTTCACACAAGCCTTAGCCGAGGGTCCTTGACTAGATTCTAAGTGACAGCAAGTCTGATCAGGTATCCAGCACTCTTCGCAGTAGTCCGGCTGATCTCAACAAAGCTGTAGACGGAATTGTCTCGATTCTTTGTCAGATTTTTCTAATTTTCCAATCCCCTTTCCAGTCCTTTGTAGACCGTTCCAAGTACACTGACTATAAATGGCATCACCGTCACCCACGTATTCCATATTTTTCGTTATTTTCTGGCAATAGTTCTTCTTCTTCTTCTTCTTCTTCTTCTTCTTCTTCTTCTTCTTCTTCTAGCTTTTCACATCAGCGTTAGCCAATGGTTTTTCACTGGAGTCTGAGTGACAGCAAGTCTCCTCAAATCTCCAGGACTCTTCTTAGTATTCTGGCCGTTCTTAATAATGCTGTCGTTTGGATGGTCTCCACTCGTCTGCCAACTTCTAAGTCCTCCGGTCCCTTTAGTAATCCTTTAGTTACTGTTCCAAACGCACCAATTACAATTGGTTTTTTACACAATCGTCACCTGGTCTGGAATACCAGTGACAGCAAATTTTCTCAGGTCACCAGAACTCTTCTCAGTATTCTTGCTAATCTTATTAATGCAGTTGTTTAGATGTTCTCGATTCGTCCTCAAATTTCCAACTTTTCCTATCATTTTACACAACTTTTGAAGACCGTTCCGAGTACACTAACTACTTGTGGTATCACTGTCCCTTTCTTGTTCAATGACTTTTTCAGTTCTTTATTATCATCATTTTACTTTTTAAGAGTTTTTCAACCAAGCGCTAGCTGATGAGATTTGGGGGGGTTAAGTGACAGCAAGTCTACTCAAGTTTCCAGGGCCCTTCGTAGATATTGATAATATTGTAGTCTGGCTGGTGTCAACTTGTCTTCTTTCTAAGTCTTCCAGTCTCTTTACAAAAATTTGGGGATTGTTCCATGTGCAGTAACTACCACTGGTATCACCGACAACGTCATTTTTTTGAGCTTGCTAGCAAAGTTCAGACATTCATCACACTTATAGCTTTCTTTTAATTTTCACACCGCTAAATGTAAAATTTGGCACGTTCTCCTTTTTTTGTGTCATTGTTGTCTTGGTTTGTTCTTCTGGTCGTGATTCGATGATACGTTTATACCTCAAAATTCCAGAGAATTTTATGACACATTCTCCTGGACGAAATCTTGTTTGTGCATATAAATCTTGTTTGTATTGTCAAATTTAAATTTCTTGCACAATTCTCGGTCGATTATCTTCTCCACCCAGTCTTGTCTCGTCTTATACTCTTTTTGTGCTAATTTACTTCACCTATATGACTTACACTCCTATAAATTAAAATAGGCAGTATGCCACTTGTTTCCGAAACAAAGATGGCGGGCGCACGCAAACAATCAGTCTCGGGAGATCATTGGCCATGAGAACCACGTGTTCAGTGTTTAAAACTACGTCCTCATTTGAATTTCGTCCCGCATTTTTTGGAGCCGATTCCAAGACACGTATTTTCTATAAATACTTCGTCTTCAAACTCTCTCTTTTTCACTATTTCATTTGCAGGGCTATCACACTCTCTTCAGTGTGACTTCCAGAGAGAATACTATCACTCTCTCATATTTTCCAACAGCCGTCAAACGCCACAAAATGTATATGCCATGCATACATTCCTTTCCTCAGTATACGTTGTCTGTGAAACTTTTTCTAGGTCGAAAACTGCAATTGCGTCGAACCACAGAAAGAAACGAACATTTCGAAATACGTAGTTAACATGCATCGGACACTGTCATTTAGTCCTTTTTTGTAGTTTTAGTTGTGTTAGTCACACACACACACACACACACAGAATATTTTCACGAATAGTAATAGAACCATATTAATGTTTTAAATGTTTCATTGTATGTATTGTAAGAGATAAATTTATTTTGTTTATGCCGCTTGTTTTGAATGTTCCTTTTGTCCGCGCCGTTTTATATCGTTTACACATCTTTCATATCCTTTCATCTTTACTATATTTGTCTCCATGTGCCTATTTTGCCTTTTTCCAAGTATAAACAAAAATAATATACCATTAAACATATACTAAACTATGGCATACATTTTGTGGGACCAAACATAACTACAAAATAACATGTCCCCCTACACATTCGCTTATTATATGATTGATAAATTTGTTTCTGTCACCACATGACCTACATTTACTATTTTGTTGCGTCTTGTATATTTTTGCTTCATCATGCTTAGTCTTTATGGTGTGGTTTTGTGCTGCTATTAGAAGGGAATCAGTTTCTATCTTCAAATTTCCCTTCTCAGCCATGTTCAAATCTTCCCGTGTAAGTTTTCGCTTGTTTGTCGAATAAAATGTAAATATAGTTTCTTTCCTTCCCATTTTTGTTTTGTAGTTATTGTTTTTCTGTTGTTCCTTGTGTTGCTTGTGTTATTTCTGATCGTTAATATATTTTCTCTTTTTTATGTAGTCTTCGAGTAGTCTTATCGATGTTTCGGCGCTATCTTTAATCCTGATAAGTCCTCTTCTCCCATCTTTTCTTGACACAGAGAGTCTGTCTATGACATATCTTGGATGGGAAGCCTAATGAATCGTCATGTATTTTCTTGTTCTTTGATCTTTTTGTTGAAGTTCTTCCCTTGTTCAAGAATGGTCCCGAGTATCTTACGAGGGGGGCGCAGCCCAGGTATTTACAGTATTGATGAGATTTCCTCTAAATAGTTTTTGTTTCAAGTAGTTTCTAGTTCACTTTTTAAATATTTTTATTTCATCATCACTTGTTTGATGGTATCCGCTTCCAATAATCTTAAGTACTTGTAATTTTTTTCTCCAAGCGTTCTGGTTTATTCTTGATCTAGTAGTTCAATTCCTTCTAGCATTTGCCGTTTTCAGGTTTTCAGTATTAGCTTGGCGCATTTTTCTATGTAGAATTCCATAGCTTTATTCTGGTTGTATCATGATCAGCAGGTCGTGCTGCTAGCAGAGATCTCGCTGACCCTCTCTCGTCACCCGTCTCTATAGTCGATCGCTCCTGGAAAGTCTTCCAGGCTACGTCCTGTATCGGCCCTGAGTTGCTGTATATAGGTTCTCGCAGTTCGTCCTGCCTTTGTTCGTCCAAGTGAAAGGGTACACAGAAGTACATCACTTATGAGTTGGCTTATTCCTCCGCAGTGTCTGTGTATCTGGTTCGTCTAACAAGGATAGTTTTCGTGATGGTTGGTAGGTGGCTGTACAGCGGCTGTTTTTTATCTGTTACCACCAGGACTTCTTCAATACAGCTAACAATATTCTTCTGTAATTGCTGTCAAACTTTTTCTGCATACGTTTTATTAGCGTCCAAGTGGTGCATCCATAGAGCAGTATCGACCCGACCGCTGCTTGGAAAAAACTGCGTTTTATTTCATCAGTGAGGTCTGACTTGCGCATGACCGATAGCTTATCGATAGCTGTTCATGTATTTGCAAGTCGAGTGTTGATGTCTTTTTCGGTTGATAAAATGCTGCTACCGAGGTAGGTGAACTTGTCCACTAGTTTCAAAAAACCACCATTTAGTGTGGAAAAGTCGCTTTTATGATTAAAGCTTTAATCTGCTTGTATACTTTCCTTTATTAGGGTTTCCAATTCTTTTTTCCTTTTTGGCAAACATCTTTATTTACAATAATTATTTTACTTCTTTTGGGCGTTTTTCACACCCGTGTCAGCTTCTGGTTTTTCACTTGATTTTGAGTGACAGCAAATCTCCTCAAGTCTCCAAGACTCTTCTCAATATTTTGGCCGATGTTAACAATGCTGTAGTTCAGATGGTATCCACTTGTCTTCTGATTTCTGTCTTCCAGTCGCTTTACCATTCCTTTGGGAACAGTTCCGAGTGTACCAATTATAATTGGTATCACCATCACCTTCATATAATAATTATTTGTTTCTTTATGTCTTCCGGGGCATATCCTCTTTCACTATCTTCTGTTTTTTAGTGTTTGGAACTTTCATTGCGTTATTCTATCCGTTCAGTTCCTAGAGCCGAGGAATCAGAAAGAAATGGACAATAGACATCACTTGCTAGGTTCTTCATCTCATGTGTTCACCTGCTAAAAGCGAAACAGATCCAATCACAAAATTCCCTGATACCTCCTTTACTGGTTCAGGTAGAATACATCTTCCGGTCCCGTATCCGTTACCAGTTTTTGACCTGGTCCGGTAGAACTAGCTTAAGCGTATTATGTTACAGAAGAGCACTGCACTCTTTCAACCCATCTTTCATCTGGCTGACAACTTTTCTTTGATAACCCTGTACGAGTTGCACTAACGTTTGGTAACCCATATACGTGGCTTTGTTCCTCAACGAGGCAAAGCTTAGATAATAACTAATGCTAAGCGTTCATTTTTCGTTTTTGTTACTCTGTTTGGGGAAGCTAGAATAAGCCGGCTGTACTCGTTGCAGAGTGGTAAGACACGTCTAAAAAGAAAAAGAAGTGCTTGGTTATGACACTAAATTGTATCTGCTGGTGAGACTTGCAAAAGGGTCTCATCAATAGGTCAAGTAGATGTTCTTGGAAATGATTCATACTGAGATAGGAATTCTTGGAACCATATTATTGTATGCTATAATTTTTTTTATTAAGAATAGTTACAAAGTAAGTAAAGTTGGCGACCGTAGTCCAGGATGACCAGAAGGCTCCCTTTTCAACAGCTATTACACAGAGGTGTAAGGGAGGACTCTACTCCCTTCCCTGGATTGCTCCACTTTACCCGCGATACGTACCTTATATTGGTGAGTATTAAGCAAGGAGGTATCAAGTATTCATATTTGCAAACAGTTATTGTTATTTGTTAAAAATCAATTTTAATTCTAACATTATAGTTTTTCAACAAATTAGCGTTAGAATTCAATATTTTCAAACTTTCTCTGCTTTCCATTTCTTGTTTAGATGTTCATTTACTTTTATAGATTTCCTGCTGTTATAATGATTTTCATTTTTGTTTTATTTTGATATCTTCTGTTTTTTTTTTGTTGTGGTTGTTGTTTTTTTATCTCTTATCACACTTCTTTTTTTTCAAATGCACTTTCTCTTTCTGATCTAGCTGAGTCTGGACTAATCCCTACATTTTTATTCCTTCATTTTCTAATTTTTTTTCAAAATTTTTTGCTGTAAAGAAATTTAGCGTTTTCTTCATGTCTTCGCGTGACTATTATTAGGCTGTTTTATTTTTGTTTCTCTGACATTCTCTTTTAATATCTTTTTTTGATATTTCCTTTTCTTTAGTAATTAAATATACCCTACTTTAATTTAGATTTTCCCTTTCTTTTTCTTCCTTATTAGATATTATTATGTTGTGACCCATTTTTCTGATCTTTTATATTTGTCTCTTAAACTTTTTTTCAGTGTATTTCAGTGTTTTCCACAATTTTATTCACCCTTACCTTTTGTATTCATGCGATATCAGTCGAAGTTTTATTAATTTATTCCTTTTGTTTAAAAAAAAATGTTTGTGAATGTATTTTCAATGTTTTATATTATTTCTGGTATAAACTTAGTAATTTGTTTTCTTGTTTCATTTTTAATTTCTACTCTGCAATTTACTTCATCGTCCTTAATCATCAGTTTTTATTTTCTATTTATTTCAAATGAAAAATAATTTGGACATTTCCAATTGTTTATTTTGTCACAAATTGCTTTTGTGAATTCTTGTAGACCCACGCATTTTGGATGCCTCCATCTCAAATACCATTAAAATTTTCCAGACCCATGCCTCTATCTCAAATGCCATTCAAAATTTGTAGACTCATGTCTCTATCTCAAATGCCATTCAAAATTTTTAGACCCAAGCCTCTATCTTAAATACCATTCAAAATTTGTAGACCCAAGCCTCTATCTCAAATACCTTTAAAAATTTAGAATGTCTTTTTAAGCTCTAGCTTCTTCTTTGCATGGACAATAGTAAAAGTTTAGGAATGATATAATGAGTATTTTTTGTCTTTTTCTTACAGATTATAGAAATACGGTTCGTAATCTTTTTCGATATTCACCACTATTTTATTCCTAATTAAAGAACGCATTAAACTTGTTTTAATCTATAAATAATACATGCCTCAGAAGAATCGGGAACAGCATGTCCCTTTTGAGTCACTGGTTACATGACACCATCAGCTTTTTTTAGACAGACTAGTTACTCTTTATGAGAAGAGGAAACAGCCGTGCTCTGCAAACAAGAGGTTGACTTTATCCAAAGAAGATCAAGTTAGGGGTATGGTGGGATATCCAAGGAATTCTCCATTGCGAAATATTAAACAATAATGAAAAAAAATCACTGTAATCTCTACTGTAAGAAATTTCATCTTTTAAAAATAACCCAGGAAAATATCTATCATTAGTCAAAAGACAGGTTTCATCCTGCATCAGTATAATGCCCGTTCACACAGAGCTCAAATCACTACCTCTTTGAGGAATTTGGTTAAGAAAAAATTGGTTCAGATTCCATATTCTCTGGATATTGTTCCTTCTGATTATAAATTGTTGATGGGATTATAAAATCATTTGGAGGGTCTTGAGGTAACATCAAGAGAAATTTTGCACTTGGGTTGGTCTCATATTTTGTGTCAAAGCCAAAAAAATTTTGCGAGTGTGGATTCTTGTAATATCAAAATGTATAATCTAAATCGGATATTACATTATTTACATTTATGGGTGATGTTAAACGAGAACTTCTACATCATTCAAACATGATGTTTTTGTTTACGTTCGCTGTAAGAACTATTGTTATTGTAAAATTCTAAATTACACGAGTAAATCAATTCTTTTTTTAAATTTTAGTTGCGTTTTATCGTTTCTCCTTTAAAATTGCTAATCACTCTTATCGATTTAACGTTTGAAATAATGCTTTTTTCAGTAAGGATGCATCCTTGTTCATATCGACTTACCTTGTTTACCGAATCATATATATATATTTATATATATAGTCATCCACAGACAAATCTGTTTCGTTCTGTCAGAACTCATCAGTGTGGCTAGACATACTAGATTCCCGTAGCTGGGATCGAAACCCGGTTGACTCAAACGCCAATTCGAGTCTCTACCTCTCTTCCACGAATAACTAATAGCAGCGAAGTAAATTTTAAAAGGTTATGAATTACAATTGTTTACATACATCCACTTAACGGCTACTGAGAGCTCAATTCATATATATATATATATATATATATGAAGATCCTTGCAATATACGCTAATGGCGACGGGATTACTTCATTCGGTAAAGAACTCAACCCTATGGGGGTAGTGGAGTATATATATATATATAGAGTCATCCACAGACATCTGTTTCGTTCTATCAGAACTCATCAGTGTGGCTAGACATACTGGCTTCCCGTAGCTGGGATCGAAACCCGGTTGACTCAAACGCCAATCCGAGACACGATTACTTCATTCGCTAAAGAACTCAACCCTACGGGGGTACGGGAGTAAATATATATATATATATATATATATATATATATATTTATATATATATATATATATAAAGATGGTATGAAGGTGGTATAAGGGTTACCTTCGTATATATATATATATATATATATATATATATATATATATATATTTAATGCCATTGATGTTTGTATGTGACCTTTAGTTTCATGAACTTTTACAAACAACAATCGTCAAACCGTTAACGAAAGGAAATGAATAAATAAAAAAAATCGGAAAATACATCCAAAAAGCTTTGGGATCGTTTAGAAATCTTTACGTGTGCACGTGAATGTAGTGTGTGTGTCTGTGTGTGTGTTTGCCTGTGTCATAGTTACGTATTATTGTGTGTGGATGTGTAAGTGGTGTTTAGTGTCTGTGTATGTGAACACACACACACACATGTATATATATATATATATATATGAAGGTCGTTCATAAAGTTTTAAGCCTCACTCCGAGAGAAGACCCATCGGTGAACAAGAAGAATTCAGGTTATTGCCAACAATTCGGTGCAAGTTGTAACAAAGCCATACATGAATATGTGAAATGTACATAGAATGTTCATAACGCACATAGGAATCTCGAAACACAAAAATACTTACGACTTCTTAGTTCAGGTACGATACTTTTTATTACCTTTGAGCTAAAAGGTTTTTCGACATAAGGATAGAGAGAGACACAATCTTTCTATGCTGACTGCTTTTACATCGTCAGCTCTCAAACCAACTAACGCGCGGCGCTCGTAGCGCACAAATTCTTTAGGCCACGACGAGCCCCGAAAGTCAACCTTCTTCTTCCGAGGCAGGAACTCAACTCTGACTTTTCTCAAATTTCAACCCACGTTTCCGATGCGTGACGTCACTTACATCCCCAGTCATATCCCCTATCTGGGATTTTGATTGTGACATATCTGAATAACACGTCCACTCTGCGTGCACGTTAACACCTGCGCTCATGTTTGCACCTAACTAACCCATGCACTAAGCCGAAAAGTTCTCAGCCTAACTAAAGCCAAAGGCAAGATAAAGAAAACAAAATCCCTTGGCCATTATATTACAAAGTGAGACGCATACATTGACGAGATGTATATGACAGATATAAAATCTGTAGGAGATGGCGAAGTTTTTGAACGAAATTTGATTATATATATATATATATATACTTTCGCGGTATAATGGCTACCCTTGTGAGAAATTGATATGGCGACCTGACATCATGTCCAGGTTCTAATATCCATAGTAAATGTATGAATCCAATAAATTTCTGTCCTGCTAAGGTTATGTAGAAGGGCGTAATGGGTTCTTTAAACTGGATTTGGCCACTAGTCTAGGAGAAGTAAAACTCTGAATTAAAACTTTTTAAATTCCACTTTAAAATTAACATGTAGATGGGTTTATATATATATATATATATATATATATATATTTACAAAGGTTACATTTGCATAAAAAGAAAAAAATAAGTGACAGATAATTCAACTTAAATCATAATTATTACCTTCAACCGAAATAACACATTACCAGAAAATAACACAGACAAAATATTGTTACTCTCCGTAACACTATAGACTTTCCTGGAAACAGGAGCAAAATTACTTGAAGCAAAAGTATTCCGGCCAAACTATTCCTGAAGTCTTTCTCTCGCCGAAGTCCGTCTCTCAGAGAAGTCAACTCGACGCTTTGTACCTTCGACAAATGTTCTCTCTAGCAACACAATACCTTCATTTATACCATTTGGTGGCCTGCCATTTCCACGTTCTTGCATTTGGGTTTGTCTCATTTTACTCCTATGTATATATATATATAAGTAAATAAATTTGGCCGACTGTAGTTGATGGTGACTGGAAGGCTCCTTTTCAATAGCTACTATACTGAAGTGTTGGAAAAGACGCTACTTCTTTCCCTGGTTTTCTCCATTTTATCTTAGATACGTACCTTATAATGTCGACTGTTAAGAAAGGAAGTATCAAGTACTATTTTTGAGTCTTTGGTATAACTCAACTTTGGATTGAACCCCAGTCTCCTGAGCCTTTGGCGAACATTACCCACTCAGCCAATGTATACATATATAGATGCTTGCATCGTAAGTTTTACCAAAGTGGATATAACAGGAAATGTATGTTAAATATACTTGAATATTATTAAAACTATAATCATTATCAAACAAATCTAAAGAAATAATTACTTGTGTCCTGTTTTCGACATGTTTTTCTTTATATTATGGCTCTTATGAAATGTTTTACTGATTGAAACTTATAAATATCTCAAAGTATTAAATTCTTTAAGAATGAAGGAGTTGGATAAACCTCTAAACAAATACTTTTTTCTTGCGTTTGTTGGACAACAGTCGTTGAAATGAAGTTCTGAAGAATTTTACTGAATTTAACTTACGTTTGTTTTTTATCTTTTCTCTTTAAAGCGAAAATTTCCTCATCAATCGACTCAACACTTATAGTCGACTAGCTGTTGTTTCCTGACTGAACTATTTCATCCTGACCATAAAACAATAAGGTTTTTACGCCCAGCATCTGGAAAAGCTCGTCATTGAACCAGCTCTTGATTCATCTACCTTTATTTACATCCACCATGCTGCTTCCCATAGCCTCCGTTGATATACGGTTATATATATTTTTCACAGGATTTCACATTGGATTTTTTCCTAACGCCTATTCAAGATTTTTTTCTAGTTATGCCTTTAGGTGAATATCATATAACGAATATCATAAGAGGAATTAGGATTTGTAAGTATCTGTGAGTATAAATCTAACAGTCCCTTTTTATTCTATTCAAAGTTTGTGGATTGATTTTATTCTTTTTTCAACAAAAAATATTCAATTAAGTTTTTGCCCTAACACACACACACATACACACACACACACACACACACACACACACACACACACATATATATATATATATATATATATATACAGAACTTTACAAGTATCCCTACTGAAAATTTTAAGAATGCTTACGGATCTTCTATAGCAGAACACCTTATAAATAATCGTGACCATGCTGAGAATTTTAATGTGGATTTGTTCACCATTCTAAGCAAGTCATACTCTTCATTTCATCTTAAAGTATTGGAGTCAGATCATATTTTTTCCGGCAGACCATATCTCTGTAAACAGAGATAATGTCTACTTGGACTTAATATTTTTTTTATGTAATCTCAATACAATATCTTTATTTCAATAATCTAAATATTACCTATCTTTATATTTATTTATTTTGTTTAATACGATATTAACATCGCTCTTAGTTCTGTTGAGCGAGGAGCGAAACCGGTCAGGTAAATTTGCTCAATCTTTGTCTTTTTGTTTTTAGTCTCAAAATGATTAAAACTTTGGTCATTTTCGTTGCTTTTATATATATATATATATAATCATGAATGGAGGAATTGATATATTAAGTTAGAAATTACCATGACAAAAAAATCCGGCACACACCTACACGTGACATACGGAGCACTGAATAACTGTTTCGACCTTAATAGGTCTCAGCAGCAGTGCACATCGTGATCTCTACCACTGGTGATCGATGACAATATATATATATATATATATATATATATATGTCTGTCTGTCTGTGGATGACAATATATATATATATATATATATATATATATTGTCATCCACAGACAGACAGTTTCGTTCTATTAGAACACTTCAGTGTGGCTAGACAGACTAGATTCCCGAAGCTGGGATCGAAACCTGGTTGACTAAAACGTTAATCCAAGATTCTATCACTCAGCCAAGCGAAGGAAATTTAAACGCTTGTGTATCATATTTGTTTTGTTTACATATATCCGCTTAACGCCTAGAGCTCAATTCATTTGAAGAGCCTTGCTTTACGCAAGTGTCAACCACTATATATATATATACATATATATAATGTGTTTGTGTGAATGTAAACCTTTATCATCTTTAAGTTATGACTAACTATATTTCAAACTGCCCCCTTTTAATTTTGATCAGAGTTTCAGCTAATTGGCTTTGTGGCTAGAGTGTTTGGCAATTTTCCGCGTGATCTAGATTCAATCCCAGATCGTGTCCTACCGAAGACTTTAAAAATGGTTCTTGATACCTCCTTGTTTAACACTCAGCAATATACGGAAAGGGTCAAGGCTAACGTGAAGCAGTCAAGGGAATGGAGCGGTGCCCTCCCCTACACCTCGTTGTTGTAGCTATGTCGCTAACATTACTTTTAATTTCTCATTCTTGTATAAGTTGCTATTCTTTTGTATTGGTTTCTTACTAATATATGACTTGAGCTTGTTCTTACAATCACTTCTCTCTTTGAATCCAATAGCCACGAATTCAAAAGACGAACGAATGATAATCTAGTTATACATCTTCCTTGTTTTTTAATTCTATTCATTTATATTTGAAGAGGGGATAATTACATTTGAATAAAATTTCAACCACATGGCTTCCGGGAGGGTTTTATTTTGATTCTAAACCATACGATTTTAAATATTAGAAAGACTGATTTTTCTTTGATCATTTATCAAAAATACACATAAACATGTATCGACATTATTATCTTACACATTAAATAATTTTTTCCACTAGAGTTTAAAGGACAGCAAGTCTCATCAAGTGTCCGGGACTTTTCTAAGTATTCTGGTTGATCTCAACAATACAGCAGCTTAAATTGTCACCACTCGTCACTTATTTTTAAGTATTCTAGTTCCTGTACTCATTCTTGATGCGCCAATTACACTTCATATCACCGTTACCTTCTTGTTCTATAGTTTTTTTCAATTTGTAGCCAGGTGTAGGTATTTATCTATCTTTTTGCTTCCCTTCATTTTTAACCTGCGGATAGCCGGAATGGCAAAGTGTGTGATTCGGAAGGTTCAGTTTTTTTATTGATTATCAATTGGTCTGGTCGACTGGCTGAGAATACATAATCCGTTTGTCTCTCAAAATCTCAAAGACTTTTGATTTTGATATCAACATTATTATTATTATTATTATTATTATTATTATTATAGTTTTTTCACATCAGCTAGAGTTGATAATCTTCCACTGGAGTTTGAGTGACAGCAAGTCTCCTCAAGTCTCCAGGACTCTTCTCAGTATTCTGGACTTTCTCAATAATGCTGTCGTTTGGATGGTCTCCACTCGTCCACCAACTTTCAAGTCCCCCAGTCCCTTTAATTATCCTTTAGTTACTGTACCAAAAGCCCAAATTACAATTGGTATAATTGTCACCTGCATGTTCGACAGTTTTTTTCAATTCACTAGCAAGGTCGAGGTACTTATCCTTCTTTTTACATTCTTTCAGTTTTATTCCATGGTCAGCCGGGACAGCAAAGTCGACAATTTTGCAATTTCTCTTATTTTTGTTGTTGATTATTATTAGGTCTGGTCTTCTGGCAGAGATTCGGTGATCTGTCTGCAAGTCCCATAAGAGTTTATGTGTGTTATGTTCAAGGACAGGTGCTGGGTTGTGAATATACCATTTGTTGGTGTGGTCAAATTTAAATTTCTTGCACATTTCCCTGTGGATCTAGTCTTATATTCCTTCTGTGCTAATTTGCTGCATTCGCTCAATATGTGATTGATGGTTTGATCTCTGTCACCGCATAGACTACATTTGCTATTTTGTTCTCTTTTGATTGTTTTTCCCACCAGAGTTAGTTGATGGTTTCTCACTGGAGTTTGAGTGACAACAAGTGTCCTCAAGTCTCCAGGACCCGTCTCTGTATTCTGGCCGATCTCAATAATGCAGTAGTTTGGATGGTCTCAACTCGTCCTGTTATTTCAAAGTTTTCCAGTCGTTGAATAAATCCTTTTTTGACCGTATTAAGAGCACCAATAACAATTGGTATAATCGTCACTTACATGTTCTACGGTTTTATTCCAATCCTTAGCCAGCTTGAGGTACTTATCCCTCTTTCCCCATTCTTCAAATTTAACTCTGTGTTCCCCAGGGACAACAAAGTCCACAATTCTGCAAGTTAATACGAAAATTTTTTTTAAATTAAAGAAAAATATAAAAATGAACGAGAGAAATCGAGTTGCTTTATTTACACTTTATGTAATGTAATGTAAAAAAATGTCAATGACAAAAAAATAGTTAGGTTGATAGATATATACGTTCTTTGATAGTCACTCTGTAAAAAAAAAAAAGATCATAATCTTATATTTCAATGTTTTGTAAATATGTGTATTGTGACTGTTGCAAAATAAATTCTGTACAAATCTAAATGATCAAAGAAAAGTCTGACAGCGAAGTAGAAAATT
>OY757933.1:69542483-69549983 GCA_963585895.1 Sepioteuthis lessoniana | reverse complement strand
GAATAGGAAAATATTAGTGGGTGAGAGGTGTATATATATATACATATAAATATGTGAGAGAGAAATAAAACAATACAGAGAGAGAAAGGTATATATATATATATATATATATATATATATATATATATATATATATATATATATATATATACTTCCCTTTTTTATTCTTCAAAGATGGGAAGAAAATATATTCTCTCTCTCAGTGGTATTTGCAAAGAGTGAGTGCTTCGACCGGAATTTTATGTCGACCGCAGACTCCATTGTGATATTTGATAACCTTTAATAACATAAAGCAGCATTATATATATATATATATAGAGAGAGAGAGAGAGTGAGAAAGAAAGAGAGAGAGAGAGAGAGAGAGTGAGAGAAAAGGAAAGATGTAGGTGTTGGAAAATATAGAAATATACGTGCTAGATACGCAGATGAATAAAAAGATTGTATGAGATGAATGATTAAATACAATAAAATGATTTGTTTCTCAGGATTCTCTAAATATGATTAGGAATAAACGTTTCGATTATATTCATACATATTTAAATACAAGATGAGATTCCATCTGAGATTTTCATTGGTACGTTCGTTTTAATACAGGGCTGTAAATTAATCCCCGCTATATATATATATATATATATATATATATATATAACGGTAGTAACATGGCATTCGAACTAACTAAATTTGTTGAGTATTTATTTATTCAATATAGCGTTTTGCTTACGTAGAGTTTCTTTGCCTACGTGATTTGGAAAAAAATCAAATTGTCGGAAAGAATATAGCATTTGAATTTTGCCCCTTTGGCTGGGGCTGTAGAATACACCTACTGCTTCTCTGCAAAGGGTTAAGACCCCCCCCCCCTTAATAACGTGTGTCCTGGATATGGCACTCAACAATCTGATGATGACGCTCTAGTAATGCTGGAGTTTTGGGGAATGCGGAGTATTCCTTCAATGGCATCGCTCCCAGGTCCACTCCAGCCCGAAGTAGTAGCACCTGGAAGGTTCCTATTTTGGGGTCAAACGGAACTAAACTAAGTACTTATGCTAAATTGATTTGTTTTAAAAAAAACCGTTTTTATATGCGAAATTGGACTATTTGAAATATAAATGTTTTTGACATTGAAACTGTATTTACGTAAACTGAATTGTTTGAAATTGAGCTGTTTTGACATTTAACGGGGTGTAAACAAAAACTATACTTTTTGTAAATTTAGCTGTTTAAACTATTTCGATTTGACTATACTGAATAGCTTTAAACAGAAATGTTTTTTATCAATAGAACTGTCTACCTATGCTAAAGTGAATTATTTAAAATAGAAGTGTTTATTTGTATAAAGGTTGATATACAATAAACCCAAACAAACAATCAAACAAGTGAATTCATGACAAAAATGGAGGCAATTTTCTTTGGTCATTTTTTAAAATAGTGTAGTTCCTTTTTTCTATATCATTAAAAGATGAAAATAAATGACTGAATGTTTATTTTCAATAAATACTCTACTGAATATTGGCAATAGCTTTTTATTAACCCCCGAGATATATATATATATATATATATATGTGTGTGTGTGTTTGTGTGTGTGTGTGTGTGTGTGTGTGTGTACGAGGTGCATACGATAGGTTTCCAGACTTTTTTCCGTATGGGCATTTGAAATTGTCGTAGACACGTGAAAGTTCAGTATGTCATTGCTATACATCTCATGAGATGACTGACTAATTGTTATGATTTCAGGTTCAAATGAACAGCTACAGCAGCAAATGGAATACACCCTACTAAAACCTGATTGTCACAGCTGGAGAATTTAAAAAATGCAATCTGACACTTTAGAAGAACGATATGCAATAAAATTCTGTTTTAAACTTGGAAAACATGCCACAGAAACGTATGGAATACGTATATATATATATATATATATATATATATATATATATATATATATATATATATATGTGTGTGTGTGTGTGTGTGTGTGTGTGTGTGTGTGTGTGTGTGCGTGTGTGTTTGTGTGTGTGTATTGTACGTATTCTATAATTCGAACGGTTTGAAAATAACCCAGATAATACAATTTATGAATATGAAAACAATACACAGATTGATATCAAGAAAAACGATTGAATAAAAAAAAAGAAAAGTCTAAAAGCATTCGTACAACTTGAAAATAATCAACCAGCATCGTAATACTTAGTCAAATGATAAAACACCGACGGAACCATCTAACCGGCCTGCGATGTATTGAGAAAAAAATAGTTATTGCTTCCAACAAAATTTCCTTTTGAATTTCTCTACAAAGATCAGATATACTTAAAGTTTGTAGACATAAAAAGCATGGTTACATGGCAAATAAAATATTGCGTTTTAGGTTGTTGATTTTTTATATGCAAAGTTTTTTTTTTCCGTCTGGTGGCCATTTTATCACTAAAATGTCATTTGGGTCAACTCTCTTTAGTCAGAATTATCCCGAGGTTCCGGTAGTTGAAACCAAAGTAAATTTCTTCTGGCTTTTTAGGGTTTTGTATGTATATATATAGTCGACCTTAGTCGAGGGTATCGCAGATGCTCCCTTTTCAATAGCTACTACACCGAGGTATAGGGAAAGGCTCTACTCCATTCCCTGAATTGCTCCACTTTACACTTGATCCTTACCCATATATATATATATATATATATATATAACATAACCACACCGCCACCAGCAATCTCAACTTCTATTAAAAACTCGTATATATATATATATATATATATATATATATTTATATATATATATATATATATATATATATATATATATATATATATATTCTAGTTTTCATATATATGTTTATGCGAGGTTTCAATTGAAGTCTGAGGGACAGAAAGTCACATGAGGTCTCCAGGAGTCTTGTAAGTATTCTAGCTTATTTGTACCGAGTTGGTTTCTGGATGGTTCCAAATTTTTACGTGAACACCAGTTTAGCTAGTCTCTTTTCCAGATTCTTGGAAACCGTTCAAAAAACACAGATCACAATTGCTATCACCTTCAGCTTCAATTCTGACATTTTTCGAAGGATCCAAGTATTTGTCAAACTTTTCACTTTATTTCATTGTCATTTGGCGCACCGATCGTAAGTTCTTCTTTTTTTTCATATATATTAACACAAGGTCACGTCTTCTGGCCGGGATTCGGTTATCACTTTGTATCGCGAAGTTCCAGAGAATTTTATGCAAATCTTTTTCTTGGGCGGATTCTGGCTTGTGCCGATATCATTTGGGAGTATGATAATTCTTTAATCCCTCGTACGTTTCTCATAGAATCTTCTTTCACTCCTAGTCGTGCTAAGTCTTATACTAAATTTGTACCAGTCGGCTTGTTACGAAAAATCAAAAGTAAAGGAAGTTATTGATGATAAGTATTCTAAGTATTTATTTGTTGTTACTGTCTCTTTTGAGTGATAATTTTTCAGTCACATTGACAGTACTCTCTTCAGGAAATGAGCTGTTCCGCAAAGTGCAATATTCTTTTAATCTTACATTGGCTTGGACTGCTTAATTTTGAGTTAATGTGTTTATCTATTCCATAATTATCATTTTTATTTTACTTACGTCTTTTCAAGTTTTTCACACCGCCGTTAGCTGATGGTCCTTCACTGAAGTTTGAGTGACAGCAAGTTTCTACAAGTCTCCAGGACTCTTCTCAGTATTCTGACAGATCAAAATAATGTAGTAGTTTCGATGGTCTCTTTCAATTTCTCACACACTTCCAAGTGGATCACCTTTTCCACGCAGTCGTGTCTCGTCCTATATATCATTATTATTATTATTATTATTTACACATTAGAGTTTTTCACATCAGCGTTAGCTGATAGTTTTTAAGTGGAGTCTGAGTGACAGCAAGTTTCCTCAAGTCTCCTGGACACTTCGCAGTATTCTGGCCATTCTCATTTAATATATTAGTTTGGGTGGTCTCCACTCCAGGCCCTTTAATAATCCTTTAGTTACTGTACCAAACGCACCAATTAAAATTGGTATAATTGTTCCACATTTTTTTTCAATTACCTAGCAAGGTCGAGGTACTTATCCTTCTTTTCACATTCTTTCAGTTTTATTCTGTGGTCAGTCGGGACAGCAAAGTAGACAATTTTGCAAGTTATCTTCTTTTTTATTATTATAACGTATGGTTTTATGGCCGAGATTAGGTGCTCCGTGTGTATGTCAAAGTCCCATAGTTTATGTGTGTCATTTTCTAGGACAGGTGCTGCTTTTGTGTATATACCATTTGTTTGTATGGTCTAAACCATTTGTTGTTGTTGTTGTTGTTGGTGGTGGTGGTGGTGGTTGTGATTGTGGTGTTTTTGTTGTTATTGTTCTCGTTTATATGGATAAATAATTTCTTTTATTTTGTGAGTAACGTTAATTAAAATACTAAAGAAAATGTTAACAAAATAAATACTAAATTTTCTAATTGAAAAGTGCAATTGATTGTATGGTTGTTTGTCTAATTCGTTTATTTTCTTGTTTTGTTTGTGGGTTGGTTGATTGGCTTTACTCCATGTCGAACTTGGTTGAGTTTATCAATGTTGAAGTTATTATTCCTGTGAGCACTTAACTAGTTTCAAAAAAGTACTAATAACCTCTTGTACATCATTATATAGGGTGTCTCAATATACATGGGGCTCTTATGTACGAATATAAGGGTGTTTCAATATACAGGGGACATATGTGTACGAATATAAGGAGTCTCGATATACATGAGACATTTGTGTACGAATATAGGCTGTTTCAATATATATGGGACATATGTGTACGAATATAAGGTGTCTCGATATACAGAGGACATTTGTGTACGAGTATAGGCTGTTTCAATATACAGGGGACATATGTGTACGAATATAAGGTGTCTCGATATACATGGAACATTTGTGTACGAATATAGACTGTTTCAATATACATGGGATATATGTACGAATAATTCTATTGATAATATTGTGTTTTTTCTGTTTCTGATTTGAAAATAGTATACAATAACAACTATTAATCCTTGATCCCAATGTCTTGAACAAGAGAAAAACTATTTTACGTCACTACTTATTTGGAGACAATATCATTCAAAACTGTCTCCTAATAGATGCAAACCATTTAGAGGATAATAATTGAATTACAGTGACAAGGAACTCAAATAATGATTAAATGTCCTGGAAACTGATATAATAACAATTAGAATATATATTAAGTTGATATCTTTAGCTCAAAGAATGCAGATGGTGTCCTCTTGGTGTTGTGGTTAAAGCGATGGACTACGGAATCGTGAACTCTAGTCGCTCTTTTACATTCACTTTCGGACAAATATCCTTGGGAAAGGTATGAACACCCTTATCCTCCTAGCTATGGGTTAAATTGTACCACTACTGTTCTTTTTAGAGAATGGGCATTAAATAACCTACAAAGGTTGATATGCCATTAAACAAAGAAACCTAAACCTCAAAGAATGCATTATTTTACGGCACGTGTTCCAAATGACAGCCATTGCACTTGTTTCAGTAATAAATCATTATCATATTATTGAGTTGCATCTGTTTTGAGACACCCTGTAATTTTAATTATTGATTCCCAAATTCAATAATATGCACACAAATCATATCAATCTTTGTGGGTTATTTAATGCCAAATCCATTTTTATACAAATAATCAGTTCTATTTACAATCAATAATAAGAAGGATCCTTTGGAAACATTTCTAACTTTTAAAAATTATTCTGAACACAATTAATATACATATAGTTACATGGTTTAACCTGTCGCAATCTGATAAACAGATTATTTTATGTTGAACGCAAACCGTTACGAGTTGGACTGGAAGCTGAGACTCTACACTCCCCAGAGATTGAAAACCGGATCCCCATCATTAAATATCACTTAGTGCTATATCCAAGACACTTTTGGGGGGACAAGATGTCGTATCCGCCTACAAGGGCTGCTGTAGGGGTATTCTAAGCCACACCAACTGGGCTGTCAAGCATGCTGTATCTAAGTGGACGTCTCATAGCCTTAATCAAACTCTCTAGATATAAAAAAAAATGTTGAAATAGAACGAAAATTACAATGCAAAATCTTGGAGACACTTTTATATTAAAATTGCATTCATCCATTCAGGCACATATTCTTTATTGGTATTTTCACTTTTTAACTAGTTTGCCTAAACGACAGTATCTTACTTAAGGTTGGATTAGGTTGGTTGGGTTTTATGGCATATCAACCTTTGTGGGTTATTTAACGCCAAATCCACTTTTTTACAAATAATCAGTTCTATTTCAAACAATTCAGTTTAGCATAAGTATGCAGATTAAATATAAGTACACAGTTTAATAGTCAGAAGCATTTCTATTTCAAGCTATTCAGTATAGTCAAACAGTTCTAATTTAGATAATTCAGTTTAGCATAAATATGCAGTTAAATTCTCTTTAACTCATATCATCAAGTAGGCGCTACCATTCTGGACAAGAGTAGACCTGGGAGCAATAGCAATGACGTTTCATTATCACTGGAAAATCATAATCAGATTGTTTTGTGTCATATCCAGGACACTCGTTAGTGGGGTGTTACCTTTCTACTGAGGTGCAGTCGGTGTATTTCACTGCTATCCCTACTGACAGGACGATACCATATCTGGATCAAGTGTATTGTAATCAAAACCACACTAAATAACGTGAACTAAAACTAGCTATAAAATAACTATTCATTTAAACTAGACCTTAACCACTATCATATAAATTAAGTTATTGTGTGGTAATGGTTAACGAGTGACATTTCGCTGGGTTGCCAAAGCAAAGGTATCGTACCTGGATCTAGTGCATTATAATCAAAATTACAATCAACTACAGGAACTAAAACTAGCAAAAAAATATTTATCTAAACCAGCCCTTAACCTCTACAGTATGAATTATCTTAAAAGGTGGTAATGGTGAACGAGCTGCTGGTCAATTGGTTTCCTAAGTGACAGTATCGTATCTAGATCCAGTGTATTATAATCAAAATCACAATGAATAACAAGAAATTAAACCGGCAATAAAATATTTAAGAATATTCATTTAGAAACAGCTAAAAATGATTTTTCTAATCATTTTGTAGAAAACTAAAGAGTGATGAGGGTAAAAAATAATAACAGATCTAATACAAATTTATTCTGTTTTAGTTAGTTATATTTCCGTGAAAACATACCGAAGGTACAACGTCCTTGAAAGACAGAATACTAATTGAAATCCCGAAAGCATATTTAGTCTGATACTTCACAGCAACCGAATATTGTGTCCAAGTAGAATTTTCTGAAGAAAAAACATCAACAAATGAAAGGAAAAATAATAATGAAATAATTATAATAATAACAAAACGTTCATCGACACATTGTTATCCAGTTGATCCTTACATCATATACACCTCGTATATATATATATATATATATATATATATATATATATATATA
Organism: Sepioteuthis lessoniana; assembly: GCA_963585895.1. Lineage (NCBI taxonomy): Eukaryota > Metazoa > Mollusca > Cephalopoda > Myopsida > Loliginidae > Sepioteuthis > Sepioteuthis lessoniana. The sequence continues at coordinate 69,542,531 of OY757933.1, read as the reverse complement.
TATATATCATCATGTCGTGCTGCCAGCACGGATATCCCTGACACTCTC
>OY757933.1:69432483-69532483 GCA_963585895.1 Sepioteuthis lessoniana | reverse complement strand
ATCACTCATTTTTAGACATATATATATATATATATATATATATATGCACGTATACATATATATATATGTGTGTGTGTGTGTGTGTGTGTGTGTGTGCGTGCGTATTTATATTTATATATATATGTCATATATATAAAATATATAGTAATACAGCTATTAGATATATATATATATATATATATATATATATATAGTTATAAGCCCATCATGTATATGAAATATATAGTAATACGGCTATTATATATATATATATATATATATATATATATATATATATATATATATATATATATATATATATATATACTAAATGCTAACTAAACGTGTGGAGAAAAGCCTGACGGCAGTTACACAAGAATGCTGCGAGCAAGTCCTGGATGCAACACCCCACAAAACAGTAACAATAGAGCCACTTACTACTTATCACGAAAACTATCCAGAACCCTAGCACAGACGAACCAGACATGTAGGACGAACTCATAAGTGATATACTTCTGTGGACCCCTTCACATGGACGAGCAAAGGCAGGAAGACCACCTTCAACCTATATACAGCAGCTGTTTTCCGATAAAGGAGGGGCTTGAAGACCTCCCGGGAGCAATGGAAGATAGAGGCGGGTAGCGAGAAAGAGAGTCAAGGAGATCCATGATGATGATGATGATGGTTGGATTTGCTTCGTTTTGGTTTAAGGGCATATCAACCATTGATTGTTTTTCAATGTCAAATCCTTTCTATTTACATATGTATTAAATATATGATTTCTAAATACTTATTGGTTATAAGCCATTATATATATATATATATATATATATATATATATATATATATATATATATATATATATCTCAAACAAATTGTTCCATAGCACACAAATACATGCATATAGATAAATACTTTCTGTAACACGTACACACACCCACACCCACACCCACACACACACACACACACACACACACATATATATATATATATATATATATATATATATATAAATATATATATTTCTTCGTACAGGTGTGTGTTTGCGTGTCATATAATGATCCAGAATACTGTGATATATATATATATAATGTTGTGCATCTTTATTGGCTTAGAGATTTAGATTCTTAATGACTGCCAGCTGTACTTATATATATATATATATATATATATATATATATATATATGTATATATATATATATATATATATATATATATATATATATTATATATATATATCAATTATACAACATTTGGAAACATATTTTATAGATAATACTTTTAAACAAGATTGATCTCATTTTTAGACATAGTTAAATGGTTACAAGTATTGCCATATAACAGTTATAATTTAAGATCAGACACTTGGTTGCTCACATAGTTTGTTCTGTTTGACCAATAGACAGGACACTTTTAGGAATCACTCCAGGTCAGAATGGACCTAGGAGCAATGGCATAATATTATTAACTCCTACATTTGAAAAGAAGGTGTCTAAAAAAGAAATAATCACGATTTATATATATATATATACATATATATATATATATATATATATATATATATATATATATATATATATATATATATATAACAATGTTGGTTGTCACTAAATGATTTTGTGGGTTTGTGTCGAACTAAGTGCAAAATAATATGGAAAGTGCTCAATATCTAGGACAAAGCTATAATATAATAAAATGATAACAATATACTTTATTCCAAGGAATTTAGCCTGCGATACCTGGCTTTTATGAAGTCAGGTACGTAGTTACTTGTTGGGGGTTATAGTCTAAATTCCGTGGAATTATATATATATATATATATATATATATATATATATATATATATATATATATATATATATATATATGTAATTGTAGATTTTTTTTTTTCATTGAAAAACATTTTAAGATGTCCAATCGAAAACATAAGACAATTATAGATTTCACACTTAATATAATCTCATGTGTCGAAACAATTATATTCATATGAAATAAAATCTCTTATCTTCAACGGGTAGCACTGACAGTGGTATGACTTTATCTCCTAAGTTTCGGCCTTGTCCCCTGATAACCTCACCATGATATAAGAGCGTCAAAATACACTAATACCCCGTTCATTTTGATGTTACCCTCATTTATTTATGGTAGCGAATTTTACAGTAGTCACCGAAAGAGATGTAGAAAAAGAATTACGTCAGATAGGTGAACAGGCCGGAGATGAAAAAGTAAGACAAATACCTTTTTTTTGTAAATTTCCGCCCCTTGGCCTCTCTGCACATGCGTGACTTCTGCTGTCTCTGTCTCCTTTCGGGGTCTGGCTCCAGTGAGGCCCCGTCCATGTCTCTCTCGTGAGTGTCCCGTCTCCAGTCAACTCCGAGTCTTCAAATGCGTTTTGTACATCTACATCCTGAACTCAACAATTACGCAACCGTTAAATCACACGTCAGTGTTATGTCCTTTTGTGATACATCATTGCTAAGTCCCAAATATAATCGAAAACAGTTCGATTGTTTATCTAAGAGTACAAAATATCAGCTAATCCTAAAAAAACTGCCCACCTTCAAATTTGCTTATTATTTCAGGATTGACATGTCAACCTTGACCTTTCTAAAAGAAATCCCGCAACTTCAAACTTCTAGTTTAAAGAGAAATATTTACGACTAAATATATAAATATGAATATATAAGAACAGCCTAAGTCTGGCCTTATTAGAGCTTTTTTTCTTTGCTTTGGTAGAGGCACGAGCGTAGCACGTCGCGATCGAGGAGGCGGCTTGGCTCATCCAGAGTCATGCCGGGGTTTCTGTCGGATCCGATATGATGCAAGAATAACCCGAAATCGGTGATGAAGACAGTTGCATCACTGAAGACCTCCTTGATGCATCTAGGATGTATGATTGAAATTATAAACTGAAATCCTTAATTATTTCACAAAATATTTTACAATATATTTTAGATTATATATATATATATATATATATATTGCACTTGGTTCGACACAAACCCACAAAGTGATTTAGTGACAACCAACACTGATATAATATATATATATATATATATATATATATATATATATATATATATATATATATATATATTCTAAACATATTTTACAATATATCGTTAATCATATTTACCCAAACCCTCCGCTCGGGCAGGATATGACACAAGGTCAATTTTTTAAGCGGAGTTTAACAGGTGTGAATTCAGAGTTTTCCTTCTCCTAGACAAGTGGCCTCACCAAGGCTGAAGAACCTACTCTGCCCTACTATTTACCCATAGCTGGAAATATATCGTTAATAGCCTTGAAAAGTCTATGAATCTAACAATTTCTTCCCAGATGCTCTAAAATAGCCGGACATACTGTGTTCTTTAGTCTCCGTATTGTTACCTGTCTAATAGAAGAAAACCTCCAATTTAAACCAGAAGTACACGCTTATAAATTGACCTTGCGTTTCATCCTACTCTTTATTGAAGGTTGAGGATATATTGACAATAGATAATACCTTCATGAATATCTTGGGTTGATTTTGGTTTTACAGTCCAAAACAGATGAGTAATTTGCTTAATAGTTAATATAGACCTTTTTGTGGCTTATGATATACGAAAAATGAAAAAATGTTGTTAGTGAGAAGTCAGCGGTTACCATTGAATCACAAAGAGCAAAAAACGCAGTTCATAACCTTGGGATATTGTTGGAACTAGATATTAAATCCAAAATGCTTTTCAAAGCTTATACAATAAACTAAAAAAAAATGCCATTGATCATCAAATTTATTTTTATTACACAATTGAACGCAAGAGTAAAATAATGCACGAGAAAGAACGACTCTTGAATGATGAGCTCAGGGGAAGTGTCCGCTAGCTATGTAATATATATATATATATATATATATATATATATATATATATATATATATATATATATATATCACGTGTTTTAACTGAATTGAAAGAGTAGACATGAAAAATAAATTGATTAACGAAAGAAAATATATTCAATATTTATTTTGATATGTCTTTGCACATCTTGTCGTTTTTAAATTAATGGAATACACACACACACACACACACACATATATATATATATATATATATATATTTGAACCCTAAAACTCCGTTACATGTACATGTAGAAAAGATTTATTTAACTTCTCACCCATTCTGATTTGACAGAAAATGATTGATTTTCTCGGTATTCCTTCTTTGATATCCTCCCTAACACCAAGAGACCAATCCAGCCCAGCTCAGCCCAGCCAAGTAGGTACTACCAGGAGAAATGATGCACTAGGTTAAGATGATCAAGTAAATTCAACGCACCCCTTGTGAACGCCAGGTAAGGCCCTAACGAAGTCAAGTAGGTGGTTACTTGTAGAGGGATATTTCCGTCTGATGATTGAGCATCCCACATGAAACTTCAAATAATTGACTTTAATGTTTGAAATTATGATTTACTTTGCGTTGTATATATATATATATATATATGGGGGGTTGTGTGTGTGTGCGTGCGTGTGTGTGCGTTCGTGTGTGTGTGTGTGTGTGTGTGTTAAATATTTGGTAGGGACGGCATATACACGGGATGACATATTTAGTAATTCAAACTTTCGAAATAATGGAAATAAATATAAAATTCTGATAAGAACCTCTCACTCATTTATAAATAGATGCGTTGATATCATCAGGGACCGCTGTTACAATGGGATTTCAAAGTGTTCACGTTTATACTATCGTATGTATGAACACGGAGAGCGGCGAAGTTGTCTTGCCATTTCGCAAAAGAAATCACATCGGAAAACAAAACTGAACCTGAAAAAAATATGAAAATATAATGATTATCATCAGTAAATAAAGAAAAAATGACGAAAAAATATAAGAAAGAAAATGGTGGTCGCAAAAAAAAAAAAATTAAGTAGAAATCTTAATAAAACTATCAACGAAATAAAATATAATTTCGAAGATACGTGGGAATCAAGGAAAAATTTAAATGAGATCAGAATAGGCTAGTGTTTTCCTATTTTTTTCTTTTTCTTATTTTCTTTTTTTCTAATTTGTTTGTTTGTTTTTAGGCCCTTAGAAAAGCGATAAACATATTAAAGGTTCGTGAATGCCAAAGAGAAAAAAAATATTTGGGAAAGAATTTTAAATATGCAACGAAAAAAGTAGGAATATACATAGGATAGTGGTAAGAAAGATAAGAGGTTACAAACGATAAAGCCGAAACAAAAAATAAATGTAGACGATAGAATGTTTGAGAATGTTCCAGATATCAGAGTAGGTCGAAAACTTTATCTCCAATGCAATGAAAAACGAGAGAATGGAACTAGAACCAAGAGGACAAACCCTGGCTGAAATAAGAATCTATATAAACAGCAGGCTCGTCGATGGTGCTTAGAAAGAAGCCGACTGTATCCCATACAGAAGGATAAGTCCCCCACAAAGAAATGGGTATCCTGGGTGTTACTCTGAATGGCATCTAATGGTGAAGCTTCTGTTCTGGAACTCTTTGTAGTGCCCAGTAACCCTTCATTGCAATTACTCCCAGGTCCACTCTGATTCGTCGTAGTTGAACTATGTATGGATCAAGTAAATGTGTTTGAAAAATTGTTGCGTTCGATAAGATTGTAACATTCCCATGATACGGATATGTGAAATAGTCATAGGGAATCTAAAAACACGAAATTCACGAAATTGATTCAGGTACGAAACTTTTTATTACCTTTGAGTTAAAGGTTTTCGACATGAGGAGAGAGAGACACAATCTTTCTAAGCTGACTACTTCGTCAGTTCTCAACCCAATCAACGCGCGGCGTCAGTAGTGCAAAAGTCGTCTGGCCTCACCCAGCTCAGAAAGTCAACCTTCTTCTTCCTAGGCGGGAACTCAACTCACTGCTTTTTCTCAAATCTCAGCCCACGCTTCCGGTGCGTGACGTCACCTAAATATCCTGGTCCAATTCCTATCTGGGATTTTTATTTTGACATCTCTGAATGACACATTCTTTCCGCGTGCGGATGAACTCTTGCATTAATGTTGCACCTAACTAACCCAAGCACTCAGCAAAGGGTTCTCAGCCTAACTAAACCGAAAGGCAAGACGTATTAAACGAAATCCCTCGGCAATTGTATTACAAGATTTTGTTCAAGAAAACGTAAGTAAAGATAAGAAAATAAAAATAATTTAAATAAAGAAACAAATCTACTGAGTGCGGAGGCAAAATTAGGAATATTTTTCTATAATAATAAACAACTCTATGATAAAACAAGATTAATTTTGATTTTAAGAAATAAACAAAAAAATAAGAAGGTTGACACAAAACCGTAAATTTACTCAATATGGCCACCATTTTGTCAATTAATGTATCAGCACTCCTTCAAAACGATTTGCATGCCTTCAAAATAAATCCTTCAGACATTTAATTCCATTCCACCAAAAAACAGTCTTAAGCGAAGCAATATTTGGATGGAGAGTGACATTTGTTTTGTTTTCTAGAATGCCCCAAATATCATAATCAAGGGTATCACGGTTGAGGTTTAAATTTTGTTTAAATGTTTTCCTCACTGTTTTCTCGTGAACTCTCTATTCATTAGCATGCTTTATCATTGACATTGTAGGGGCCTTTTTAATCACCGTAGTGAGGGAACTTAAAAGGCCTTTTTCCCAGTTTTGGTTCAATCCTATGCTCCTCGTTTTCCTTAAAAAGCTCTTTTTTCCGTATTTTTTTTCTTTGTTTTGTATGGTCAGCAAAGAAATTTTGGTTTGGTTTCGGCGTTTAGCAAATCATAGATTCTTGGTCATTTCTTTTCTTGCTCACTCATACAGAGCTGAATCTTTAAAAAGAAGTGCTTGAATAATAGAGCTAATCATGTAAATCTAAATTTATTGCGACTTTTTTTTTCAAAAACTGGACTAATCCGATTTTTTAAAAAAAAATAATCATTCCATATTTTGCTTCCGGACGCTGTACAACACTAAACATAAAATACGAATCCGAAGTTGCCTAACACCTAGGCTTGAAGTAAATCAAGATGGGTTGATATGCCGTTAAATTCAATCAATCAACCAAATATACATTATCGACACAACTATTTGTAATAGCAATGATGCAATTAAATTATATACAGACAAATTTTAAAGGAACCTACGCATTTACTTAGCCGTTGGAAAACTGCCTTGTGTACATTGGTGATATCAAGATATTTGTCAAGAATGGAAAATAACTAGAAACCCTTATAAAAACTATTAGAATCTACAGCCAAGATACAGGAATAGACTTAGAGATAGAAAATTGTGCGATGCTTATAATGAAAAAAAAGGGGAAAAGATAAACAATCTCATGTATATGGATGACATCAAGATATTTACCAAGAATGAAAAAGAACTTGAATCCCCCATACAAACTACTAGATTCTACAACCAAGATACAGAAATAGAAGATGGGATGGAAAAATGTGCGATGCTTATAATAACAAAAGGGAAAAGCTAAACCATCTCATGTATATAGATGATATCAAGATATTTGCCAAGAATAAAAAAAGAACTAAAAATCCTTGTAAAAACTCTTAGTATCTGTAGCCAAGATACAGGAATATGATTTGGGATTGAAAGATGTGCCATGCTTATAATAACAAAAGGGAAAAGATAAATAATAACGAAAGGAATATAAGTAACTAATCAGGAAAGTATCAGAATACTAAAAGAAAAAAAGGAAACTACAGATACCAAGTAATATTAAAAGAAGACAACATCAGGCAAACGGAGATAAAACAAAAATTTCTTTAAAAATGTACTGCAGAAGAATAAGGACATTTCTCGAAACCAAAATTTGCGGTAGACATCTAATTGAAGGAGTATTCATTCGAGCAAAATGATACTCCGGATCCTTCCTCGATGGATAAAGGATGAAATCAGACATATGCATCAAAATACGGACATTGATGAGAATGTACAAGACCTTATGAGTGAGAAGTTCTCATCAGAATTTTATATTTATTTCCATTATTTCGAAAGTTTGAATTACTAAATATGTCATCCCGTGCATATGCAGACCCGACCAAATAAACACACACACACACACATATATATAAATATATAACACAAAGTACTCGTAAACATTGAGGATTGCTTAGATGTAACAATTCAAGGATTTGAGCAATATGCAAAAAAAAACAAAAACCAAAAAAAAAAAAAACAAAAACAAAACAAAAACAAAAACAAAAGAAGAATTAGAACAGACAATGATATTATTATCAATAGAAATAATTTAAAGACAATCAGAAAAAATAACAAACAAAACATAAAGAAGACAAAACTGTAAAGAAAAAACACCTGTACAGATGTTACATAGGCATAATATGGCTGCATAAAACGTACATATAATGTTCATAACATATATACATAGAACATAGGAATCTCGAAACACGAAAAACACCTACGGCTTCTTAGGTCAGGTACGAAACTTTTTATTACCTTTGAGATACACATTTTTTCTATTCTGGCCTTTTCATCAGCCCCTCCCCCCAACATCTCGTGCGGCGCCCGTAGCGCGCAAATTCGTCTGGCCTCAGCGAGCCCCGAAAGTCGACCCTTCTCGTTCGGTGTCCAGTTCTCAACTCAACTAACTTTCTTCAAAATTCCCTAAATCCTCCGCGCGCTTCCGGTGCGTGACGTCATTCTGTTATACCGGAACTATACACTCAGTGACTCTTTTTAGTATGACACCGGTAAAGGTATAAATGGACGGTGTCTGACTACTTCAGGGGGAAAAAGCGTTAATCGCTCTCTGATAGACTTGCCAACTCTTCGGCTTGTACCTGTGGAATACCTTTATTGAACCAACGATACTACACATTCGCAATCTCTAGCCCGGTTTCCCATCTGGGTTATTGTGACATCTCTGAGTGACACGTCTGCTCTGCGCGCACGCGCGTGAACACCTGCGTTAATGTTACACCAAGGTACTATTTACCAACCCCTCCGCTCGGGCAGGATATATGACACAAGGTCAATTTTTAAGCGGAGTTTAACAGGTTTGAATTCAGAGCTTTTCCTTCTCCTAGACTAGTTGCCTAACCATGGCTGAAGAACCTAGTCTGTCCTACTATTTACCCATAGCTGGAGGGAGAATTATTGGATTCATACCTTTCCCAAGGGTATTAGTGCTATGTGAAATGCAATCAGTCTCGTCCAGGATTTGACCTCGTATCGCCGTGTTACACCAAGGTAACCCATGCACTGAGCCGAAAGGTTCTCAGCCAAAGGCATAAAAGGATGTCACTCGGCCATTATATTACACGGATACTTCAAGAGACAAACTAAAGACTGAATGCATAGAATTGCATAAACAAGTTTGTGTAGCCAAACATTTCAGATCAGCAATTGCTCAATGTACATGGTAGGTTGTATGAACACCACCAAAACATATAGAGAATGATGAGTTTAAGATACTTTGAAATTGCACAATAAAAACTCATAATACGATCCAAGCAAGACATACAGTTATTCTCATCTTTGAGAAGGCCCCCAAAGAAAATATAATTACAGATATAGCCATATCTGCAGATGTTTCTCCCAGGAAACTGTCGTATCGATACTGCTGTATGGATGCACTACATGGACGCTAACAAAACGGCCTAAAAAGAAGCTAGACGGCAATTACACAAGAATGCTGCGAGCAATATTGAATAAGTCCTGGCGGCAACACCCCACAAGACACCAACAATACGGCCACCTGCCTCCCACCACAAAAACTATCCAAGTTAGACGAACCAGACATGCAGGACACAGCTGCAGAAGCAGGGACGAGCTCATAAGTGATTTACTCCAATGGGCACCCACATATGGTCGGGCAAAAGCAGGACGACCAGCACGAACATACATTCAGCAGCTATGTGAAGATACGGGGTGTAGCCCTGAAGACCTTCCAGAGGCGATGAACGATAGGGAGAAGTGGCGATAGCGGGTCAGGGATATCCGTGCTAGCGCCACGACATGATGATGATTATGACAGATGTGAGGCTTTTCTTTTGTTTTTATGGCATATCAAACTGTGTAGCTTATTAAATGTCAAATCCAATTTTATACATATCATCATCATGCTGCACCGCCAGCGCAGATCTCCCTTACCTTCTGCCGCCACACTTCTCTATCGTCCATCGCTCCCGGTAGGTCTTCGAGGCTACATCCAGTATCGGCACAGAGCTATTGAATGTTGGTTCCTGCTGGTCATCCTGCCTTTGCTCGTCCATGTGAAGGGGTCCCCAGGAGTATGTTGATTATGAGTTCGTCTCTACTCCTCCAGAGAGCCCCGCATGTCTGGTTCGTCTAACTTGGATAGTTTTCGTGATAGATGGTAAGTGGCCATACAGTTGCTGCTTTGTGGGGTGCTGTCTCCAGGACTTGTTCAATATTGCTTGCAGCATTCTTGTGTAGTTTCCGTCAATCTTTTTCTGCATACGTTTAGTTAGCGTCCATGTAGTGCTTCCATACAGCAGTATAGATACGACTGCTTCTTGGAAAAAAACTATGATTCATTTTATCGGTCAGATCTGACTTCTATATGACCGATAGCCAATCGATAGCTATCCATGCCTTTGCTAGTCATGTGTATGTCTGTCTTGGTTGATGAGACACTGCTTCCTCGATAGGTGAACTTGTCTAGGTGAACTAGTTTCAGAGAACTACTGCTTAGTGTGGAGATGTCGCCTCTTTGATTAAAGCACATGTATTCCATCTTTTCATGAATATAAACAGTTTTATTTCCACCAATACAGTTTTTAAGTTAAGAACACAGTTCATATGTCAAACCAGTTCTATGTGAACAATTCAGCTTATTGTTAGGGCACTGTTTGGTTATCTAAGACCCATAGAATGGACCCGTTCAAGTGCTACCACTCCGGGCCAGGGTGGACCTGAAAGCGATGGCAATGAACGGTTAATCTACTTTCTTCTCCAAAGATCCAGCATCATTCGAGCCTCATCATCAGATTGTTTTGTGTCATATCGAGGAAACTGGTTGGGGGAGTCTTACCCCTCTGAAGAGAGTGTATTCTCCAGCCCCAACCGAAAAGATATAGAAGTAATCAGGCGAATTGGACATATACAAAAATCTAAAATACACGGAACATTAAAGCTCATCAGAAAGGTATTAGTTGATATCTAAAGATTCATGATACTACCTGATAACAAGAACATACATCTAGCATAAGCTGTGCAGACCATGAATAATAGAATTTTGAACCTGTTACAGTTTGTTCTTCTATTTGGAACAGCCTAATTCCGATATAACATGAAATATATATAACATGAGTACGAAATGCTCTCTTTGTAGCAATTAAAGTTTCACCAGTCTTTTAAAAACATGTTTCAACAGCAAACCTACGGTATGCACCGGTCCAACTCATAATTATAAATGATTGTAGATGAAAAAATGGTAAAACAAGAGCTGGATAGTACTACCATGGCCATCTGCTTAACTTCACTTGCACCATATAGGTGAGAGTTTAAGATTAGAAAGATATTTCTGTCGGACCCTGCATAACTCGAAAACTTCCGAGTTCGGTTCTTTCTTTTCATTTCTCCATCACGGCCCCCAGCAGAAGATAATAACCGTTTTCTTCCATTAGTGATCCTAGTGCTTAGCTTTGTTACCATAAAAAAGAAAGGTTAATTAACGAAGTTTTCACTGTAAGTGGAAGAACCGGTTCCACGCACTTGAGTTGGGAATTTGGAAAAGGGTTTCATTCTGTCAGTTGTTGAGTGGCGGAGGATAAGGAACGACTAAAATTTCGGAGCTGGCGAAACTGCCTCAAATTGAGCCATTCCTTCATCGACTGAGAACAACACAATCAGCTGGGGTAGTAGAATACACCGACTGTGTCTCAGCAGCGGCCCACAGCTAGCCTCTGGTTAAGTACCTCATGACCGAGAAGCAGAAGAAGTTCTAAGTGGGACATTGAAAATAACAAGCGTTGTATGGTCAAGAGAAAAAGTTAAGGGTCAATGAAGCAGTCTCCGTTCGTCGCCCTGATTGTCTCTCCCTCGTCAACAGACGCTTTCACCCCCAGAAGAATAGAATTATGTTTATAATAAAGTGTTGTGGTTTCTTCCTTCCTTATGGCTATACAACAATAAACAGGCTATGACTTTAAATAATTTAAATTTTTATGGAGGTGCCCGTGGTGTAAAGGTTATCGTCGCAGGAATTGGACACGGCGACACGAGTTCAAATCCTGAACTGATTGCATTTCAAATAGCACTAATACCCTTGGGAAAGGTATGAATCCAATTATTCTCCCTCTTATTTATGGGTAAATAGTAGGGCAGACTGGGTTCTTCAGCCTTGGTTAGAAGGAAAACTCTGAATTGAAACCTGTTAAACTCCGTTTAAAAATTGACCTTGTGTCATATCCTGCCCGAGTGTAAATATGATGACTTTAAATCCCTTCGGTGATGTCCTTGTGGTGTAAAGGTAAAAGTGGTGGACTGCGGAATCGTAGTACGCGAGTTCGTACTCTAGTTACGCTATTACGTTCATTTTCGGGCAAATACTCTTGGGAAAGGTATAAACCCCCTTATCTTTCCAGCTATGGGTTAAATAGTACCACTACTTTTCTTCTTGGAGAGTGGCTTTGGCATTAAATAAACTACAAAGGTTGATATGCCATTAAACCAAACATAGCCTTTTAATAACCTCCAAGAGTTGATATGCTATAAAACATAACGCACCAACCGGCTGAGAAAAAATGCCTGGTTTAAAAGGAGGTTGAAACCCTAATAATAAAGTGAGTGATATTTTTCTCTGTAATCATTTTTGTCGTCAAAACGACCTGGTACGCGAGATATGTTTTTACACGCTTTGCCCCAGAGGAGTAAGTTATCTTTTTCACCAAAGTATGACCCCGCTTATTCGACTATCTATACGATCAAGAGTACCGCTACTGTTCTTCTGTAAGTATTGCTTTGGGCACTGAATAATCTGCGAAAACTGATACGCCATTAAATTCTTAGGGAAATGAATTGTCGTTTAATAAATTAACGAAGCTAATTGGTTCTAGATAAGCAAATTTTACAGTCCTATTTTTCAGCTTTAAGGAACAAAGATATCTATCTGCTTAACACTTAACAACACTTGTAAGGACATTAGTTATCGCCGTGGGAAATGCACACATTACGACCCCAGTTCAAATCCTATACGTAGCTATTTATATCTCGCATAGCGCTAATAATTTTGCGAAAGGTATGCATTTGACTCTTCTACTTCAAGTCGAAAACTTTGGGTATTTCAACCCTGGTATGGCTACCAGTCTAGGAAAATCACAAAGAAAACCCGATAAACTCCATGTAGGAATGAAACTAGCGTCGTATCCTGCCTGTTCAAGGCTATTGGATAAATAACCATAGCAAAGTATCCTCGCGTCAGAAGTCTATTTCGTATTTCGTACAAGCTGCAGATAAATGTTTACATATATTTCTATTTGGGGTTATATAGGGCTAAAGAATAAAACTCAGGTAGTGTAATGTTTGCCGCCGTAGAAAATGGACTAAGGGACAGGAGTTCAAATACTGAACAAAGTTGTTTGCATTAAACGTAGGGATGATATGTTTATGGACATATATTCAAGTAATTTCCGCTTCAGCTATTGGTAAATTGTTGAGAAAACTGTGCTCTGAAAACGCGGTTTGGCAACCAGTCTAGAAGAAGGAAAACTCTCAATTAAATCCGTTCAATTCCGCTTTAAAATTGACTTTGTCTCGCGTTTTACTGGCGGTGAAGGGCTTTGGTATATATATATATATATATATAGTAAAAAAAAGTAAAGCAAGCGACCGTAGTCGAGAGCGACCAGAAATCTCCCTTTTCAATAGCTACTACATCAAAGTGTAGGGGTGGGTGCTACTCCTTTCCAAGGATTGCTCCACTTTACTTTTGATACGTATCTTATGTTGCTGAGTGCTAAGCAAGGAAGTATCAAGTACCATTTTTAAAGTCTTTGGTATGACACGACTTGGGATTGAACCCAAGTCTCCCGGGCCATTGGCGAACTCTCTACCCACTTGGCCAATGAGCCGAACAAAATATCTGTAGACAGACGTAGATTTCCAAAAGGAGTATTTTAATTTTCATGTGGAGAAATTTGTATGAGAAAAATATAAATTCCTCCCACAGTAAACGTTCTTTACTGATATATATATATATATACTTCTGTTTTTCTTATACTAACATTCTTATCGATTACTTTTAATTTTCAGCCGGAGGACGCTGGGGAGAGAAGTAATCGATTTTTGAGGTAAACCAGTATAAGGATAGGTGATTCTATTTCTTGCGAACGACTGACACATTGTGTGGATTCTGTTGCAACCAACACTCACACCATTAGTTGTAGCGAGTAAAAAAGTGAAAGTAGATTTTTTAAAGTCTGGGTGCGATCGTGTGTTGTGATAAAGGTCTCTCAGATTCTATGTGGGCAAACGGTGGGCAAATCTAATATCCGTTATGATATATATATATATATATAGAGAGAGAGAGAGTTTGAATTTGATGCTTAAAAATTTCGATAGTTTTTCCTTTTTATGGTTTCGTATTCCCACGGCACACACACACACACACGCACACACACACATACACACACACACACACACATATATATATATATATATATATATATATATATGATGAAGTTGAGCACTTCGTAAAAAATATTTTCATAAAAGGTTGTTTCTCAAAAGCCGTTGTTGGGATGACCAGGTTGTATATATTTAGATTTGATACTGATAATATGGTTCCTTCAATAACGGAAGAAAACCACTCAAAAAACCTATTTATTCTCTGGTCTAAAAAACATTTTTCACTCTCACTCACGCATCTAATCGCTTGATGAATGCTTAGCACAAGACTAAAATTCGGCGAAGTAGAGGTTGAGGTCCAGTCTGTAACCAGGTCTGCCTGTTTTAGCAGAGAGTAAACCACTTTTTTGAAAGGGGCTGTTCCTCTCACCGTATTGTTGGCAGGAGCGACTAGTTTGACGTTATTTTAATATATATATTAGAAAAAAGCGAGCAGACGTGAAAACTACTTCCAAATACTATAGGAGGAATCCAACCAATATCAATGCACTGAAACTTAAGAAAGCACAAAAAGAATTAGCTAATATATACCTAAAATAACAAACAGAATACATACAAACTCAGATCAATAAGATTAGAGACTCGGTTGAAGATAGACAATCTAGAATAGCATGGCAGACGGTAAATGATGTGAGCAGAAGGAAGATTACAGCGAAAGCGACCACTTATTACTACCAGCTAAGAAGAACGAATACACTCGTGAATACAATATTTCGAGAATTTACTCCGAAAACCTCCGAAAGTTACCCATGAACCAATCACGAGAATTATTAGTAATCAACAAGACATCAAACTAGGGCAGTTTACGCAAGAAGAACTCGACACGAAAAATAAAACTAGGAAAGCAGCAGAGCTTGATGAAATACCCTCAGAAGCATGGAAGATGAGAGAATTCAACGACATACTGCTCCGACACTGTAATACCGTATATAACCAAAAACATAATAGACACGGACAAAAGTATACATGGCCTCTTCCGTAAGAAGGTTGGTTGGTCGGTTGGTTGGGTTTAATGGCATATTAACCTTTCTATGTTAGTTAATGCCAAAGCCTGTTTATACATATGTACGGTTTGTAAACACATAATTTAATGATACCATACTTCGTAAGGGCGACCTTGGAATAGCCAAGAACTACCGAGGTATAACCCTTACATCCATAGCGGCCAAGATCTACAATGCTCTACTACGCAACTGCATAGAAGATACTAGGAAGAACCAAACTGACTTTCAGAGAAATCGATCCACGATATCACAAAATTTGATTACCCGCCGAATTCCCGAAGTTGTACGTGCAAAAATACTTGACACTACAGAATTATTTGTCGACTTCACCTGGGCCTTTGACTCTATACACTGAGGGAAGATGGACGAAATACTACTTGCTTACGGCCTAGCCTAAAAAACCGTTGCAGTCTTAATGATGCTATATAAAAACACGAAAGTAAAAGTCTGCTTTCGGGATGTGTAACACTATGTAGGTGGTCCACCAAGCAGACGATCCCTTTATCTGTTTAGGCGCGAAACCAGACAAAGGATTTGGACCTGAGATCTCGACGTGACCGGAAGTAGGAAGGGAACGCTAGTGAGAGAGTGAGACAAAGGGACTGAGAAGAAGGCAGTTGGCGAAGGGTGACGCGTGTGGGCAGTCGACACTGGACAGCAGAAGTGACCAGTTGGCATGAGATAGGACCCAGAGCAGTGAGGGAAGACCGCTCAGGATATGTTGGCATTCCTAGTAGCTTTGTGGAAGTTTTGCTAGAAATCCACGCTAGCGTTAGTCTACACATGCACAAGGGAATACAATGTTACATAACTCCTCTCTTGCACTTTGAGTTAACCCGAGCCTTCTTGTTCGTTTGTTCTTTTGTTCTTTCCTCCCACTCCCTTGATTGTATTTCTTGTAGCTATGAAGAAATGTGCGATGCCCCTATCGGAACCACTAGATGATCACCGGCCAAGAAGTGAAATGGTTCGAAGAAGTTGACGTATTCGGGGGGCCGAGGGGTATTGTCACAGATGGAGAAACAGACTATTTCGACATTGTAGCAGGTGTGCTGCAAGAAGACACATTATCTCGATACCTGTTTATTATCTTTGTAGATTACATGCTTAGAACGTCTATTGATATAATGAAAGATAACGGTTTCAAGTGGCAAAGGAAAGAAGAAAAAGATACCCCGCACAAACAATTACGGATGTGGACTACGCTGATAACATAGCGCATCTGGCAAAGACACTCGCCCAAGCCGAGACCTTTCAATATAATCTGGAACGAGCCGCTGCTGGCACAGGCTAACATGTCAACACAGATAAGCTGAAATACATGTGCTTTAATCAAAGGGGCAACATCTCCGCACTAAATGGTAGTTCTCAGAAACTAGTGGACAAGTTCACCTACCTAGGAAGCAGTGTCTCTTCAACCATAAAAGACATCAACACGCAACTTGCAATGACACGGACAGCTATCAATAGGCTATCGGTTATATGGAAATCAGACCTGACCGATAAAAAATAACGTAGTTTTTCCAAGCAGTGGTCGTGTCGATATTGCAGTACGGGTGCATACATGGACGCGAACTAAACCTTTGGAGAAAAAAACTTACAGAATAGTGCTGCGAGCAATATTGAACAAGTCTTGGAGGCAACACCCCACAAAACAGCAGCTATACAGCTACCTACCACCCATTACGAAAACTATCATAGTTAGACAAACCATACATGCAAGATACTCCTGGAGATGTAAGGACGAACTCATTAGACACACACTCACGTGGATCCCTTCAAATGGACAAGCAAAGGCAGATCGACCAGCTAGAACCGATATACAACAACTCTGTGCAGATACAGGATATAGCCTTCGAGAACTCTCGGGAGCAATGGACGATAGAGAAGGGTGGCAAGAGATCATCAAGGAGATCCATGCTAGCAGCACGACATGAGGATGATGGTGATGATGGTTTGATTTGCTTCGTTTTGGTTAAAGGGCATGTCAACCATTGATAGTTCTTCAATGTGAAATCCTTTTCATTCACATATATAATGAATATGTAATTTCTAAACACATTTTATTGATAATATTTTAAAACGAAACTGTGTTCATTTTTTACGCAATTAATTTTTTCCTTTATTTCTTTCTAATACCAATAATTCTATTTCCAATTAATCATTTTTTCTCACGCTTAAAAGTTTTCAAGTATTGCTATTTAACACTAACAACTAAAGAAAACATAGTTGTTTGTTTACACACAGTTAAACGATTAAACAGTGCTATTTCAAGCAATTCACTTTAGCATGTTGGCACAAAGTACACAGTTTTAATGTCAAACAGTTCAATTTTACTCATAGAGAGGACCCTATCAGGTGCTACCACACAGGGATAGAGTGAACCTGGGAGTGGTGGCAACGAATGGGTACTCTGAATTCATCAAAGCTCCTGTGTTATTAGAGCCTCACCATCACTCGTTGGGAAGTCTTACTCGTCAGCAAAGATGCAAGCGGTTTATTCTTCAGACCCAGCCGACTGGGCAAGATAGATAGATAGATAGATGGAAAGAGAGAGAGAGAAAGGGCAGCTGCATGGATAGGCTCTATAAAATTAATACATTGATAGATAAATACATTTTATAATTTTGTTTTTCATAGCCTTCGGCTTTCATGAATATTTTCAGTCTTGTTTATTCCATATTATATGTATATGTAGTTAATTTTGTAATTTCCCCAAACAGGGACATATATCTTCCATTTTTTGGTCATGGAAGCGCTGCTAATGATATATATATATATATATATATATATATATATATATATATATATATATATGTCATGGCTTGCCTTTGTAAAAAAAAAAATTAAGTTGCGGCTTTACGTTGACTATCGACACGTTCATAGCCGACAAGGCCAACGAGGAATAGACAAGCACAGTCTCAGTGGTGTCTGCTAAAGGTTTGGTCAGGTTTTGATGCCATTATATCGAGGTTTTTCCTGTGCATTTTGACCTAGAGGTTTGTCCTATAGTTTGTTTTTTTTTTCAATAGAGAGACAACGTGGTTGATTGAGATATGACAAGTGTCACGCTTCTCGACAAGTATACCATTGGAGATTGTTAATTGATTGGCACTATTTTCAGATATGGCTCAGAAATCGTGGGATCCCATATCATTACTACCAATGACTTCTCGAGAGGTTCTACGAGTGCTGCCTTCTCAGCAAGCTTAACATCTGATATAGGGACATCATTTATATATATATATATATATATATATATATATGTGTGTGTGTGTGTGTGTGTGTGTTTGTGTGTGAGAGTGTGTGTGTTTGTGTGTGTGTGCGTACTTTTGTGTGTTTGTGTGAGGGTTTGGTGAATAAAAGAGTAAATGATTAAATAGAACACAGCTCTACAAATAAATAACTTTTATTTCTTTAAATTGAGTGAAATTTCCTTGAAAAACTGAAGTGTTATGTTGATATATCCCATGACGTCATTACGTTGATCCTCCCTGACACTATTAATCGCGACTGATTCTATAAACGAGACAAGTGATTTTAGTCAGTTACCGAAAACTGTTGCTGATTGTATTTGCGTAAATATGTACTGCTGTAAACATTACATCTCTTTGTGTTATTCATTTTTGGTCCTTCAAGACCACAAGAAGTTACAAAGCTATTTCATTTAGAAAATTAAAACAAAGAAAGAAAATATATAAGTCAAAGCATTTATATTTCAAGATAGAAATAGAAGATTTATGTATGAACTCCAGTAGTTTTTTTTATAGTTTCACTCTTAATGCATATTATGTGAGTGAGTGTGTCTCTGTGCAGAGAGAAAATGTATTTATGTGTTAAACATGTATGTGGCGAGTACTGATATTTCATATGAAAGATACAGATTAAATGCGAAATTTTAATATAAAAAAAAGGATTCATTGTATTTAAGATGACTGAAGGATATTGAAACAAAATGCATCTTTGAAAGAAAAGAATGTTAGAATTTTACTCTAAAAATAAATCGACTTTTTTAGGCAATCGAATAAATGTTTTAAAGATAAATATAGGCAGTAAATTAGATTTAAAAGATGATAATTTATACTTGATTTTAATTATTTAAAATATTTTAATAAATCAAGGAAGGAATAGATTCCTTAAATTATTTTGTGTTTTGATTAACCAAATTTTTAAAAGATAAATATTGCCATTTGAAATTCTCAAAGCAGAGTTTAACATATTTGAATTCAGAGTTTTCCTTCTCCTGGATAGGATGCCATATCAAATTCAAAAAGGTAACTCAACCCTACTATTTCCCCATAGCAATAGGTGGGATAGCTGGATTCATATTATTAACGAAAGTATTTGAACAATGTGAAATGCAAAAAGCCTCGTCCAGGATCTTAAATCGGGTCACTGCATCGCTTTCCTACGACGATTACCATTGCAGCACAAGAATCTCTTTATATATATAACGAAACAGTCTGTCTGTGGATGACAATATATACGCTCCCCCACGGGTGTTGAACACTCTGGCGAAGGAATTAACGGCTGCCACTTGCATAAAAAAAGCTCTTCGAATGAATTGAGCACTCTGGTATCCAGTAAGGCAAAAATGTAAACAAACGAAAGCTACTACATAATGCCATATAATTCCCGATCTGACGTGGTTCGCTTGCTAGCTGAGCGGTATGATACTAAGTCTAACGTAAAGTTGGGCGGGTTTCGATCCCAGCTTAAAGCGTCCTACGTGTGTAACCACACTGAACAGTTGTGATATAACGAAACAGTATGTCTGTGGATGACAATATATATATATATATATATATATATATATATTACTACAGTGTATGGTTGTCACTATCTCACTCAGTGGGTTTGTGGCAGACCAAATGTAGTAGAATTTGGAGAGTGCTCAATATCTGTAATAGAGCTATTATATAATAATAATAATAATAATAATAATAAATAAATTTACACTAGTTTTTATATATTTAACAGCATAAATACTTATCTGCGATCATTGAATTCATGACGTCTTAATCCGAAAATCATGAGGCAGAATACTTTTTCTACCTGATGATTGTCGTATAAAGACGGCATGAAATCAGTGATTGCAGATTAGTATCCATGCTGTTATATATATATATATATATATATATATATATATATATTGGCAGCATTTCTTAATTGATACATACATATTTGATTGAAAATAATAGATATTTTGTGTCTATACATTTTTTGTTAAACTTTTCGAATTGCCGTATTGATCATATGATATTCGGTGGGAATCGGTTGATAAAATTTTATACCAAAATATTTTAAAGGTCCAGTATAAAAAGGTAATTTCAATCAAACCTGAATTCCGTGATCTCCTTAAGGCTGAAGCCATCAAAAATAGATTCAATAAAAAACAACCTACATTACTAACTCATCAACTAAAAATTGCTTCTAAAGAATTACGCTATCACCCCAACATCAACATAAAATCAGATAAAACAAACATTTTTATAGCATTCAACAGAACAGACTACCATTCAAAACTTCAAAGTATTCTCGATGACCATACAAAATTCAAAAAATTAAATAAGAATCACACCAAACAAAATTAAAAATTAATAAACTAATCACAGCTAATAATGCCGAACTAAATAACGCAAATCTACTCAAAATAGTAAAATAAGAAAAGAAGGCTCCCTTTTCAATAGCTACAACACCAAGGTGTAGTGGAGGGCGCTACTCCTTTCCCTGTAGAGCTCTACTTTACCCTTGATACATACCTTATATCGCTGAGTGTTAAGCAAGGCAGTATCAACAGTGATTATAAACCCGGCAATCATTACGGGACGGTAAAAATACATAAACCTAATCATAATCTGTGCCCTATTATATCACAAATACCTACACCAATTTATGAACTCACAAAAACAATAAAACAACTTATTTCACCGTATTTACCTAGTAAATATAACATAAAATCGACACATGAATTAATTCAAGTTCTTCATACTATTATACCCAATAATGGTATATTAGCCTCACTGGATGAAAAAAATCTATTCACTAATGTACCAGTCAATGAATCTATTGATATTTTCATAAAAATATTTATAATAACCCATCTCTCCCTCCTCTTAAAATTAACCCTAATATACTTCAGAAACTACTCCTAACATGCACTAAGTTCCATGTTATGACCATATTGGTAATATTTAGGTTCAGACAGATGGCGTATCTATGGGTTCTACCCTGGGCCCGATCTTCAGTAAATTCTACATGTCCGACCTCGAAAATAAAATATCTAATAGCATTAAAAAAAAAACCTCCAGTATACCTAAGATATGTTGATGACGTCCTTATTCTTGTTAATAATATTAACGAAATCAACATACTACAAGACACCTTCCAAAAAATTCAGTTCTTAACTTAACTCATGAACTAAACAAAAACAATAACATTTCCTTTTTATATGTTCTCATTGATACAAACAATAATAACTTCACTACCTCTAGTTACAAAAACCCTCTAATAATAACTCTTGTACCCTCAAATTTAAAAGTGGAAGCCCCTTCAGATATAAAAAAAGCAATTATTAATATCCTGATATCCCCGAGCCAAACTGAACTTCTCCACCAAAACAATATTTTATAAAGAGACAGAAAACATAAAACAAGCTCTCATCAATAAAAGGTTCCCTAACTATATTGTTAATGAACAAATTAAACCTATGATTAAAAATGTTAACCAACAAAATAAACACTGTACCACTCTATCCAGTCAACAGATATTTATCAAACATTTTTACCGCAATCAAATGGACTACAATTATACATCGGAAGAAAAAATATTAAAAACTTTGATTCATAGAAATATACCCCCTACTGATCCTAATAAAAAAAATAAAACTTATTATATACTATAATAAATTTAAAACCTCCAACTTAGTCATTAAAAATAATTCTTCTCGCTCGATTGGAGTTTTGCAAAAATATATGTTATATACCAGTTTAAATGTCCTTTAGGAGATTGTATCTCTGAGAATAACAATATATATATATATCGGTTTAACCTCAATTACCCTATCGAGAAGACTCACAATGCACCTTTCTGATACAGGTTCCATAGCACAGCCTTTAAAAACATCCACGCCCAACACCAGCACTACGAAAAATTCTTAACGAAAACACAATTTTAGAACATCAAGATAACATGCAAAAAACACAGATTCTCGAGGCACTACATATTAGGAACATACAACCCAAACTTAATCAAATTAATTCTGAAACCAGTGCTAATGCACTTAAATATCTTTATCTACTGACGCTATATAAAGAAACAAATTCGAAAAGTAAACGCTACACAATACAACAGTACAAACGGTCATTCTTACAAAATGATTATGTACATACAAAAGTTACATCACTTTTGTAATACATCCTCCCCTGATGATGGCAAAAAATTAGGCAGAAAGTATTTGGGAAATAACTAATTACGGAAGGTTTATCAACCAATTGCCACCGAATATCATAGGATGAATAAGGGCAATTCGAAAGGATTAACAAAGAAATATGTAGACAAAAATGTCTTTTATATTTAATCAAATATATATATATATATATATATATATATATATATCACGAAAACTATCCAGGTTAGATGAACCAGACATGCAAGACATTGCTGGAGAAGCAGGGACGAGCTCAAAAGTGACGTACTCCTATGGACCCCCATATATGGCCGGGCAAAAGCAGGATGACTAGCTCGAACATATATTCAGCAGCTATGTGAGGATACGGGAGGTAGCCCTGAAGACCTGCCAGAGGCGATGAACGATAGGGAGAAGTGACGAGGGAGTGTCCGGGATATCCGTGCTAACGGCACGACATGATGATGATATATATATATATAGACATTTTTGCCAATAGATTTTGTATTTATCCTTTCAAGTATCGATTTTATGATACATTGCGGGAATTAGTTTATAAATCTTCCATGATTAATTAGTGCCCTTATACTTTCTACTTGATCATTTGAAATCATCATAGGGGATTGTATAAGCGATGTAGTCTTTGTCAGAATTGGGCGTCTATTGTTTATAGTAGTGCAATGTTGTAGCTTTTGTTTTTTAAATTTTTTCTATAGATAGTAGCAGTAGCTAAAGACGTTTATGTACATTAGCACTGGGCTCAAAATAAATTCTATTGAGTTCAGGGTATTTATTTGTAATATGGAGCGCTTTAAGAATCTGTAATTTTTGCTTGTGATTTTGATGTTCTAATGTTGTTATGCTTCGAGGTGCCCGTAGTGCAATGGTTATCGTCGTAGGCAATGGACACGGCGACACGAGTTCAAATCCTGGACGGGACTGATTGCATTTCACATAGCACTAATACACTTGGGAAAGGTATGAATCCAATTATTCTCCCTCCAGCAATAGGTAAATAGTAGGACAGACTAGGTTTTTTAGCCTTGGTGAAGCAACTAATCTAGGAGAAGGAATACCCTGAATTCAAACCTGTTAAACTCTGCTTAAAAATTGACCTTGTGTCATATCCTGCCCGAGCGGAGGGGTTGTTAAATCATCATCATCATCATATCGCGCTGGTAGCACGGATATCCCTGACCCTCTCTCGCCACTCCTCCCTATCGTTCATCGCCCTAGGTAGGTCTTCAGGACAACATCCTGTATCCTCACATAGCTGCTGAATGTACGTTCGAGCTGGTCGTCCTGCTTTTGCGTGGCCATGGGTGGGGATCCATAAGAGTACATCTCTTATGAGTTCATCTCTGCTTCTCCAGCAGTGTCCTGCATGTCTGGTTCGTCTAACTTGAATAGTTTTCGTGATACGGGGCAGGTGGCCGTACAGTTGGTGTCTTGTGGGGTGTTGCTGCCAGAACTTGTTCAGGATTGCATGCAGCATTCTTGTGTCATTGCCATCTAGCTTCTTCTCCAGACGTTTTGTAAGCGTCCATGTAGTGCATCCATATAGCAGTATCGATGTGACCGCTGCCTGGAAGAAACTGCGTTTCTATGGTTGTTAAATATGGTTCAGGATTTTTTTAAAATCAGTAGTAAAACACAATAATAAAGCATTTATCCTTTCAAGATGCCCTATCGATGTTATGATATCCGAGCGGAATTGGTTGATAAACCCTCCATAAAAAATTGTTTTCTTAGTACATTATCAGGTGGTGGGTGTATTACAAAATCGATATAACATTTGCTTGCACAAACGGCTGGGGCTGCAGAATACCGCGACTACAACTCTGCAGAGTGTCCTGGATATGATACAGAACAATCTGATGGTGAGGTTCCAGTAAAACTGGAGTTTTGGAGAATGCAGAGTCACTTTTCATTTTCATTGCTCCCGGGTCCATTCTGGCGCGGTGGGGTAGCACCTGACAGGGTTCTATTTATGGGACAAATAGAACAAAACTGAGTACTAAACTGAATTGTTCGAAATAGAACTGTTTTCGATATTGAAACTGTATACTTATGCTAAACTGAACTGCTTCAAGTAGAACTGTTTTCAAATAGAGGCATGCTGTACTTATGCTAAGTTGAACTTTTGGAAATAGAACTGTTTTGACATTTTGCTGTTTGTAAACAAAAATTATACTTATTCTAAATTGAATTATTTCAAATTTATTTCGGCGTTAAATGAACCGAAAAAGGGCTGATACGCCGTAAACCAAAACAACCAACCAACAAAAACCTTTGCAAGTACAATACCACTTTGTAAGAATTAGGGGTTTATTGTTTATTTTGGTGTTGAGTTGAAGGTTATTGTAAGATCTCTACGATAAATCAAAAGAATCAATACAAACATATGAAGAGAAAAAAATGTCTATCGTTCAATCAAATATGCCTTAACAAAGAAATGCTACCCGAATATATATATATATATATATATATATATAAAGGGTAAAAGACGTAAATTTATGTCTCTACATGATTATAGACACACACGCACACAAGAACACGAACACATACACACACAAGCACACATATAGAGAGTGTGCACCAATATAGGTATACGGTAAAACAAAATCTTTAACGGCCCTAATTTTTACGCACAAATAACTCGAATAGGATATTCACAGACATAAATCTTTGAATTATAAAGAATCATAAGCCTATATAAACAATCTTCCCTATGAAAAGCCTGAAAAAAACAGCCGTGGCCATTATTACTCTCCTGAAGACGATGATAAAATCTGAAATATGTGTTGAGCATAGTTATATTAAATTAAACCTAAAGTACCACATTCAAATTCATTTGCAGATCTACTCATTTTAATATATATATATATATATATATATATATATATATATATATATATATATATATATATATATATATTGCATCTGATGATGGTCATTCGACCAGAAATAAATTTATATGACTCTACAGATGTAATTTTTTTTTATATGAAAAAAAAATTTACTCTGCTCTTTGCTTTTTCATGTATTTTTAATCCCAAATAATTTATACGTTGATAGCCGTTCATATTGAACACTCAAACTGGATACTCATACTCTTTGGATTTTCTCCTCGGATTATATAAATGTATAGCATTATACAACTATTCAATATAATGGGTTAATGGAATGATCTTTCAACTTTAGAATAAACCAATATTTATATCTAATGATATCTGATCATACAAGATCATTAAACCATAAGTTCTCCCGGTTATACAAGATTTCACAGTTTAATCTGTGACGCTAAATTCACTCAAATGGATTGAATTGATAAAATATCTAACAATATCTCATGCTGGAAAGTCATGAAGAATGATAGGTATTACCTTTGAGACATGATGATGATAAATGAATAAAAATATATCAGGAAAGACAGATATTTCTTTTGAGAAAAGCAACTGTAATTTTTCAACACAATATTTCAATTTTTGAATCAATATAGGATTGTTTGAGGGCTCCCCTCGCTATACTCACAAAGCCTAACTCTATTATGCATTTTCTGGTTTCTTTAACTGAAAATCCATCAGCAAAGTAATATATATATATATATATATATATATATATATATATGTGTGTGTGTGTGTGTGTGTGTGTGTGTGTGTGTACATATATATGTGTGTGTGTGTATTTTATATTTACAGTCTGTTATCGACAATAATAACTTTTGTACAAATAGTATCCTCCAAGATATTGAAAAATAGAATTAGAGTGTTTTATTTAGAGGGTGGACTTGGGGGTTTCTTTAACAAAGTCTTCATCAGCAGATGACCTTGGTTTCGGGGCTTTTGCATCATTACCACAAACTCAAGCCGCAGAGAAGTATTGTTGTTGGGAATATATTCCATGTGCAATGAATTTCTTTGTAATTTTGAATTGTTATTAGAATTAATTCTAATTGTTAGTTATTATTATGATTTGGTTACATTGGCCTAGTGGTTAAATTGTTAATCAAAGGCCCAGGAGATCAGGGTTTAATCCCTGGTCGAGTCATACTAATGACTCAAAAATGGTACATGATGCCTCCTTGCTTAACACTTAGCATTATAAGGTATAGATCAAGATTAAAGTGGACCAATCCAGAGAAAGTATTCGCGCCCTTTCCAACACCGCAGTGTAGTAGCTATTGAAAAGGGAGACTACGGGTCACCCTCAACTATGGTTACCAACTTTACTTTAATTATGTATATATACACAAAAATTTCATAAATGAATCCTCATTAAACTCATGAATTGAACACTCTGGTGTACGGTAAGGCAAAATGTAAACAAGAGAAAGCTATGACATAATGCTTTTTAACTCCTGAGATGACGTATGTGGTCTGCAGGCTGAGCGGTAAGATAATCGGGCTAACCTAAAGTAGGGCAGGTTTCGATCCCAGTTTAAAGCGTCCTATGTGTCTGGCCACACTGAAGAGTTATGGTACAACGATAGAGAGTCTGTAGATGCCGATATATACGATACGCCCCCTCATGTGGTGAAGGAATTAACGGGTGCCACTCGCTTAATGCAAAGCTCTTCTAATGAATTGACTGCTCTAGTATCTTGTAAGACAAAGTGTGAATTATTCCTGAACTGACGTATGTCGTCTGTTGGATGAGCGGTAAGATTCTAAGTCTAACGTAATATTGTGCGGGGTTTGATCCCAGTTTCAAGCGTTATTCGTGTCTAGCTTCATTGAAGAGTTATGATACAACGAAACAGTACGTGTAAGGATGACAATATATATATATATATATATATATATATATATATATATAGGATGGTTCATATAATCTCATTTTTACAGAATATATAGTCTTTTTCTTAATCTTTACACCTTAAATGTAAACACTTCACAGTTCGGAATTGCTTTAGAGTAATTTGGGGTGGGGAAGTGCATACCATGTGAAATATGCTGAAGAAGCTCGTTTTGGTAAAGAAAAATGTTTACAAATTTACTTGTAACTACAACCCTGAGTTGAAAAACCGTCCTTGACGTGGAAACACAATGACTCTCCGGCAAAGAAAAAGTTGATGCTGACAGAGCATTCTGTTGCCGACTCCTGAAGCAAAATTAACGTCATTTATTAACAGACTCAAGGATGAAAAAAAGGTCAATTTTTAAGCGGAATTTAACTGGCTAGAATTCAATGTTGTCCTTCGCCTGGAAAGATTGTCATACTGTTATACATCCTACCTATGATCGTTTATGGGTATATCCTCTTACTCATAAATACGTTGGACACTATTCTGAGGGAGTAAAAATATATTAAGAAGTCACCACCAGCAGTGGTTACTTTCTTCACGCCACTGGCAAGAATTTTATTTCATGAATGCTATAAAGATTTCTATTTCATTTCCAACCTTTGTTTTGGTCATTTCTCATACAGTAACCTTTTTGTTAGGTTGAAATACATACCAAAGTCGATGGGCCCAGGCTTCTTTACTATTTACTCATGGTCCTAGGCAGAATAATAAGATTCATATCTCTCCCAAGGGTATAGGCCCTATGGGAAGTTCAAAATGTCTTGCCTAGGGCTTGAACTCTAATCGTCCTCTCCATTTCTTACGACGGCAATCAATACACCAAGAGCACCTCCATACATATGTGTATATGTGTTGGTTGGTTGTTTTCTTTTACTGCGTATTAACCTTTTCGGGTCATTTAGCACCGAATTAAATTTCAAACAATTCAGTTTAGTATAAGTATAGTTTTAGTGTACAAACAGTAAAATGTCAAAACAGCTCAGTTAAATGACAAAATAGTTCTATTTCAGACAATTCAGTTTCATCGTCGAGAAGAGTTCTGTTTAATGTAATTCAGTTTATCATAAGTATATAGTTTTGTTCTATTTGACCCATAAATAGGACATCATCAGGTGCTACAACTCCAGGCAAGGTTGAACCTGGGAGCGATGGCAATGAAAGAGTACTCCGCATTCCCCAAAGTTCCAGCATTACTGGAACCTCACCATCAGATTTTTTCCGTGTCATATCTAGGACACTCGAGGTGAGGGATTGTTTACCCGTCTGCAGAGAGGGAGTCGGCGTAATCTACAGCAGTGTGTATGTGTATAGGATATTCAAAAGACACTATTTCAAAAGAAGAATGATTGGACTAATCGATATTTCTGGAATACCAATCAGAATATTCTGAAAACAAACTTTCATATAGAGTTTTATTTTGATTTTATAAAATCTGATAATAATCTTGATATTTTTTGATCATTTTCATTTATAAACTAACGACGAAAATTATGGGATCTCCCGGAATCGTTTTTTTCTAAATTCGTGATAATGGCTAATTATGCAGTTGACCGTAAAGTTTTAAGTGAACTGTCTAAGAATAAGCAAGAATTTTTTATCAGTAAGGTTCCCGAGTTTTACAAACACCTGAAGAAGGCCGGAGGATATATCGGCCGAAACGTTATGGAAATAACAATAAAGATAAAGACATTAGTCCGAAAACCCTTAATGATAAAAATCAACAAGCTTCATCTCAGAAATTTAGACAACTAAGCAAGAATTGTTCACCTATTTATCCACTGCTTGGGAATCACTTCCACTTATATAGTTTTATAAGTTATTACAAGTTATTAGAAAGGGAACAAAAAAATTTCTCGATTATAATAAATGCTTGTGGTGTAATGGTTATCATCGTAAGAAATGGACACGGCGACACGAGTTCAAATCCTGGACGAGATTGATAGCATTTCGCACAGCACTAATACCCTTGGAAAAGGTATGAATCCAATTATTCTCCCTCCAGCTATGGGTAAATAGTAGAACAGACCGGGTTCTTCAGCCTTGGTGAAGCAGCTAGTCTAGGAAAAGGAATATACTAAATTGAAACCTGTTAAACTCCGCTTAAAAATTGACCTTGTGTCATATCCTGCCCGAGCGGAGGTGTTGATAAATATGATAATAAATGCTTGTGGCGGATTCTTTGATGAAAAGAAAATTTACATTTTCTGACTAAAATCCTGAACTCATTTTGATTTAAATTATTGCGTAATCGCATGCAAACGAACAAAAAAAATTGATTTTTTTAAAGACATCAGAATTAATTCATTTTAGAATAATAAAAAAAAGTTGTCCCAAACATTTAATTGGTTATTTCGTTGGGTTTTATGGCATATCAACCATTGTGAGTTATTTTTGCCAAATCCAGTTCATATATACATATCAAATATATGATTTGTAAACATTTTGTTGATAACATTTTTAAACGATCCTGAGCAGTTATTTACACACACTTAAATTGTTTCAAGTATTTCGGTCTAATATGAATAATTCTATTAAATATTAATTCTTTTTGGCACTGACTTAAATCATTTCAATATTGCTAGGTAACAGTAACAATTTAGTATCGGTAATTAATTTGCACACATTTAAATGGGTATACATTTATATTTATATGGTTAAAGCGATGGACTGCGGAATTGTAGTACGCGAGTTCGTACTCCAGTCGCGCTATTACGTTCACTTTCGGGCAAATACCCTTGGGAATGGTATGAACCTCCTTATCCTTCCAGCTATGGGTTAAATAGTACCACTACTGTTCTTCTTTGAGAATGGCTTTGGCATTAAATAACCTACAAAGAGTTGATATGCCATTAAACAAAGAAACCGAACCAAACCAATTTATGTTTATGTGAATATTTTGTAGGTAACTTCAGTTTTAAATGAGTTTCAACAAGTTTGTTGGCATGATACTATTGCCATTGTTTCTACACAGTTAAATGATTCACTTATTGCTAATACTAATAATAATATTCTATAGTTATCATCAGTTTTTTGACAGTGATGTCGTTTTTTTATATTCATATGTAAGTACTTAAATCTGGCGACCGTAGTTGAGGGCGACCCGAAAGCTTACTTTTCTATTGTTACTACAACGAGATGTTAGGTGGGGGCACTACTCCTCTCTCTGGAATGGTCCACTTTGCCCTTGATTCGTACCTTATAATGCTGGGTGTTAAGTAAGGAGGTATCAAGTACCATTTTTTCAGTCTTTGGTATTATTCGACCAGGAATTGAAACTCGCTCTTACGGGCCATTCGAGAATACTCCACCAATTGACCATATATATATATATATATATATATATATATATATATATATATAGATAGATAGATAGATAGATATTTATATATATATATATATATATGCCCCCACCACACACATACGTACTTGGTTACAGTTTTTGTTGTATTAGATAATGTTTTGCTGGTGAATATATGAAATCTATTCAAGTTGATGTTTTAGCTAAAATTAAATGGGGGTATTCTCGTGGGGTAATGATTTAAGCGATGGTGTGTGGAATCTATAGTAAGCGAGTTTGAACTCTAGTCTCGGTATAACGTTCACTTTCGGACAGATACCTTTAGGAAAGGTATGATCCTCCTGGTTATGGGTTAAATAGCACCACTACTGTCCTTTTAGGAGAATGGTTTGGCATTAAATAACCTACATTGGTTGATATGCCATTAAACAAAGAAACCAAAACCTAAAAATAAATGTTAATTTTCAAGTATTACTTGTAAAGATAAATAAATAAACGAAGCAAAGTATCAAAAAAGAAACTGAAAATATCCAACAGACGACGTTATGGAAATATTTATACTGACTCACAAATGAACAATGACAAACAAATTAAAAATATATCGGTATTTGTCTTTCAATTTTTTTTCCTTTTGTCGTATTCTATTTGGAGAAAATACCAGAACAGCTATGTATATATAATATCTATATTGCAATTCAGATAAAGATCATCAACCGCTTTGTTGGTTGGGTCTTAGACTATGCTGATTGTAGTCCTACCCCACTAAAAAGAGGGATGTCTAAAGGATCATACAAACCTGCATCTGGTGCTGAACTCCAATTTAGAATTTGGGGGGATTTAAACGTAACCTTTCATTGCCATTACTTCAAGGACCCCATCTATACTTTAAATAGATCTGTTTAAAAACGATTCGTAATCAATGAGACCGTGTAAAAAAAGAACATTTTTTAGGAAATTATTACCCCTAAAATGTACATATGAACATATTGAATACGATACCCCCATCTCTCGGCACTAAATAATCCTTGATGGGTTGACATGCAGTTAAGATCAATCAGTCTATCAATCTATCAATTTGTATACTTTAAATGATATGCACAATGTTATTTTTCGAAGTTTTTAAGAGTTTGATTTCGTTTATTTGTTAAGGGCATATAAACTTACGAGATATATAAAACTGAGATTTGATTTGTGAATGCTTTATGGTAATCATAACAATATTTTCTTTATTCCGTTGTATTGAGTTGTTTGATTTGTTGTTTGCTTGGGTTTTATGGCATATCAACCTTTGTAGGTTATTTAACGCCAAATCCATTTTTACGAAAATAGTTCTATTTCAAACAATTCAGTTTAGCATCACTATACAGTTTGAATGTGAAAAACATTTTGATTTCAAACTACTATGTTTAGTCAAGCAGTTCTACAGTTAAATGTCAAAACAGTTCTATATTAAACAATTCAGTTTAGTGATAGTAGAGTTTCAATGCCAAAACGCAGTTCCATTTCAAATAATTCAGTTTAGTATAAGCACGCTGTTTAAATGTAAGTACGGTTGAATTGTCAAAAACATTTCTATTTCAAGCAATTCAGTTTACTCAAACTATTCAGTTTAGCATAAGTATGCCGTTAGTTATATTTAACCCATAGATAGGGCCCTATCAGGTGCTACCACGCCGGGCTAGAGTGGGCCTGAGAGCAATGGCAATGAAGGGGTGCTCCGCATTTCCCAAAGCCCCAGCATCACTGGAACCTCACCATCATATTCTTTAGTGTCATATCTAGGACACTCACTGCAGAGGTGGCATCAGTGTATTCTACAGCCCCAGCCGACTGGGCAATCCATTGTATTAAGTTAAAGATGGAATTTTTTTGCCAATGAACATTTGTATAATATATAAAGTAATTTTTAACATCTTCAGTATTAAGGAAATCATCATCATCATCATGACGTGCGGCTAGCACGGATATCCCTGACTCTCTCTCTCCACGTCTCCCTATCATTCATCGCCTTCGGCAGGTCTTCGGGGTTACATCCCGTATCATCACATAGCTGCTGTATGAATGTTCGAGCTGGTCGTCCTGCTTTTGATTGGCCATATGCGGGGGTCCACAGGAGCACATCACTTACGATCCCATCCTTGCTTCTCCAGCAGTGTCCGGCATGTCTGCTTCGTCTAGCTTGTATAGTTTTCGAGATAGGTGGTTGGTGGCCGTACAGTTAGCGCCGTGTGGGGTAGACTTATATTTTCTCATCTGAATTTTCCCCTCACTTATAAATAGAAACATACATATTATCATGGATCATATTTTTCAATGAGATGTTTAAATAGATATGATATATCGATTCGTTGATGTGTGATTAATTGTTTGATTAACACGGTCTTATTGATTATTTATCATTTCTAAACAAATCTGTTTCACTCATACATAGGACCTTAACAGATACAGTCGAGTCGGCAAGGATTGTAGAATACACCGACTGCATCACTGCACAGGGGTAAGAGTCACTCACAACGAGTGTTCTAAATATGACATTAAACAATCAGATATTGAGGCTCTAGCCTTGGATATTTGGGGAAAGTGGAGTACTTGTCCATTGGCATTGCTCCTATGTCCACTCTGACACGGAGTGATAACTAATAGGGCCCTATCAATAGGGTCTTATCAAGGGGTAAAATAGAACAAACTATGTGTGCAACCAATGGTATTTAGTCTGTAATAAACATTTATAAATCTATTATATATTCATTTATTATTATTATATATCTCTATCTTAGATATTGAGCACTCTCCATATTATATTGCACTTGGTTCGACACAAACTCACAATGTGATTTAGTGACAACCAACCCTGTTATAATATATATATATATATATATATATATATATATATATATATATATATATATATATATATATATACTTATCTACTATCTACCAGCATTCACGGTTACCAGAAAAAAAAATTCGATGTGAGACTCCCTGATGATCTGTTGAGGTGAAACTTTAGTAGGAGAATTCCGACCGGCCATTTAAGTAGATTTTGTATATATATATATATATATATATATATATATATATATATATATATATATATATATATATATATATATATATCGTGATTTATGGACGCACTATTTTCCCAGATTTCTAAGCCAAAAATGTAGGAGGGAATATTATGACATTGCTCCTAGGTCCTGGAGTGATACATAATAGGGTCCTATCTATTGGTCAAATAAAACCAACTATATAAGCAAGCATGTATCTGATGTTAAATTATGACTGTTATATGGCAATACTTGAAACCATTCAACTATGTCCTAATAAGAGCTCAGGCTCGTTTAAGAATTTTATCTACAAAATGTGTTTCCAAATCTTGTATATATATATATATATATATATATATATATATATATATATATATTTATTTATTTATTTATATTGACAGGATTTGGTAGTAAATAGCGTACAATCGTTAATAAACAAAAACAACCAAACCAAACCAATCCTAACAGATATAACCGCTCTGGACAAAGTCGAATAAGGAGTAATATCACTAAAAAGTACTCCATACATCCCAGATCCCCAGAACTGGAAACCCATCATCAGATAACCTACTATCATACCCAAGGAAACAAATCTGTTGACATGCAGCAGCATATCACCCGATTGGGATAAGGTTTATTCTAAATATTCCGTTCTCTTCGTTTATGGAAGGCGTTAACAGCACAAACAGACACATTCTAAGCGAAAAACTGAATAATTAAAACAGTTGGACAAGAAATAGAATTGATAGTCCTGGCTTTTATGTTCTGTTTTCGATTGTAGTCTTTCTTTCTTCTTTTTTCTATGTATTTCTTTCTTTGTTATCTTTCTTTCTTTTTTTTCTCCTTTTTCCTCACTAAAGATGGAAAGACGCCACTGCATCTGAAAGGAGTGATTAAACCAAACCGATTTCGTCCCATTCTGCCTGCCTGTAAGCTACTGAGAACGAACGCTGTCTCAGACGGTTCACTGTTAAAATTTCTGTCTGCAAACAGACAACCAAACAAAACAAACAACAAAAAAAAAATACAAAAAAAAAAATACAAAAAGAAAAACAATATGTTGTTTGACTTTCTACACGCTTTATGATCTCCATTAAGTCTGCCATATCGTCAGAATATTTGATCGTCTTTTCTTTTTTAATTTAAGAAAACAAACATCAAAGACGAACATTATACCAAAATACTCACTTTCAAGAACATCTATCTGCAAACGTACGTACGCACGTACGCACACACACACACACACACACACACATACATATATCGCAATATTTACCTATATACATAAATATATGCGTCTGCGTGTGTGTGTATACGCGCGTGTATGTGTGTACGGCTACAGAGAGAAAGATAATGATATTTAAAGAGAGAGAGTTAAATAAGCAATCAAAAAAGGAAAGCTAAGATATAACAATACAAATGTTTATATAAACAGAAACACACACACACACACACACACACACACATATATATATATATATATATAATACAATAACATTGTTGTTTGGGTTGTCACTAAATCACCTTTTGGTTTTGTGGCAAACCAAGTGCAATATAATATGGAGAGTGCTCAATATCTTGGATTGAGCTATTATTCCATGGCAATAGATATATAAATCTATCATATATTTATCTATTCTTCTTCTTCTTGTTATTATTATTTACTCCTTTAGAGTATTTCACATCAGTATTAGCTGATGGTTTTTCACTCGAGTTTGACTGACTGCAAGTCTCTTCAAGTCTGCAGGACTCGTCTCAGGATTTTAGCCGTTCTCAGCAATGCTGTCATTTGGATAGTCTCTACACGTTCGCCAACCTCCAAGTCCTCCAGGCCTTTTAATAATCCTTTAGTTATCGTGACACACAATTGGCACAATCCACACTTTCAATAATTATTATTCACTCATTAGATCTTTTCACATCAGCGTTAACCGATGGTTTTTCACTGGAGTCAGAGTGACAGCAAGTCTCCTCAAGTCTCCTCAAGTCTCCCGGACTCTTGTTAGTATTCTGGCCGTTCACAACAATTCTGTCGTTTGGATAGTCTCCACTCGTCCGCCAACTTTCAAGTCCTCTAGTCCCTTTAGCAATCCTTTAGTTACTGTTCCAAACGCACCAATTGCATGTTCCACATTTTTTTCAATTCCCTAGCAAGGTCGAGGTACTTATCCCTCTTTTCACATTCTTTCAGTTTTACTCTGTGGTCAACTTAGTCGACTATTTTGCAAGTTCTCATTTTTTTGTTGATTATTATTAAATCTGGTCTTCTGGCCGGGATTAGCTGATTCGTTTGTATGTTAAAGTCCCATAGGAGTTTATGCGCGGCATTTTCTAGGACGGGTGCTTGGTTGTGCATATACCATTTGTTAGTATGGTCGAATTTAAGTTTCTTACACATTTCCCAATGAATCACCTTGCCGACCCAGTCGTGTCTCGCCTTATACTCCATCTGTGCTAATTTGCTGCGGAGATAGATAGATTGATAGTTAGCGTTTGTGTTGGGGGCGCGTTCGTACGTTTTCGGATAAATCAAATATTGAGTCAACGTTGGTTTGGGACCATCAGTTTCTTCCCTATGTAATCATCAGACCAAGTGCGAATGCAAAAGGTGAGTGTCTTTTTATATATTGTTTTCTGAGGTATGAGAGGGCCACTAGTTTAGCTTGTTCGACAATCTGGTTATTTATTCGGATATATGGCATTAATTCTAGGATTTGTTTAGTAATGTTGAATTTACTTATTTACTCCTTCGGAGTTTTTCTCATCAGTGTTAGCTGATCGTCTTTCACTGGAGTTTGAGTGACACTAAGTCTCCTCAAGTCTCCAGGACTCTTCTCAGTATTCCGTCCATTCTCAAATATGTAGTAGTTTGGATGGTGTCCACTCATCCTCTTTTTTCTAAGTCCTCCAGTCCCTTTAATAATACTTTGTTGACTGTACCAACAGTCACCTTCATGTTCGATAATTTTTCAATTCCCAAGAAGGGTCGAGGTACTTATCCATTTTTTCACTTTCCTTCAGTTTTATTCTGTGGTCAGCTAGAAAAGTCCACACTTTTGTAAGGTCTATTTTTTGTTGATAATTATAAGGTCTATTACCGGGCCTTTGGTCTAATGAGTAGAGTGTTCGCCAATGGTCCGGGAGACCGGGGTTCTATCCTTGGTTGAGTCATAACGAAGACTGAAAAGTGGTACTCGATGTCGCTTTGTTTAACACTCGGCATTATAAGGTAAGGTTCAAGTGTAAAGTTGAGCAATCTAGGGAATAGAGTAGAACTCTCCCTTACAACTCGGTGCATTTGCTATTTAAAAGGGAGCCTTCGAGTCACCCTCGATTAAGGCCGCCAACTTTACGTTAATTATAAGGTCTGGACATCTGGCTGAGATTAAGTGATCTGTTTATATGTCAAAATCTCATTAATATTATTTTTGTTGTTTTTGCTGTTGTTTTTGTTGTTATATGATTTTTTTCCTTAATTTGTCCTAATTTATTTTTGTTATGTCATTTATAAATTCATTTATTCTATTCTGATTTTAATTTGTATATGTTGCTCTGATTTAAATACTATTTTAGTCAAATATAAACATGTCAGAGCGTTTATATATATATATATATATATATATATATATATATATATATATATATATACCTCGTTTCGGTTATGCTGAACCATCATCAAGGCTATGAGGGGTTACAGTAGTGATGTTAAGTTAACGATGGATGGATAAAAAGCGTAAGAATATGATATAATGGACCTGATGATGGTTCAGCAGAACCGAAACACTATAGTGTCGACTTTGTTAATCAATAATTATCTCCATCAACTTGGATTACTTTGTAAGTAAATTTACTTTATAACTGTCGGAATACAATCCATTATTTTCTTATATATACATATATATATATATATATATCTGCACACACACACACACACACACACACACACACACACACACCCATATATATATATATATATATATATATATATATATGCACATACACAAATATATATATTTGAAACCGAGGGAAAGATATAATTTGAAATCGACATACACACACACATACATATACTATTGTTTCATAAATTAGAATATGAAAACATTGTTGACTACATATGTACACGCACAGACGCGCGTGCGCACACGCACACACACACACACACATATATATATATATATATATTTCAATCAAAGAGAAAGATATAAATTGAAATCGACACACACACATACATATTCTAATGTTTAATAAATTAGATTATGAAAAGATTGTTGACTATATATGCACACACACACACACACACACACACACACATATATATATATATATATATATATATTGTTGCTCTCAAACAATCAGGAAATGACAGGAAGTTTAAAGAATAAAGAAAATAGTCTCAAAAAAGATATAAAATGAATCGGCAAATAATATTTCAAGAAAGAAATTTGAAAAACAACGGAAAAAAACAATCAAAAGAATCTTTTTTTATTTCTTTTAATTATCTTTCTTGCCGGCTTTAAACTCCACAGGTTTATTCATCCAAACATACACGGACAAAAATATATGTATCAACGTAGCCATGACTTATTTTGACACAAACGAGTAAGATCATCAAAGTGACGGCACAAGAGTTTAAAGAGATTTTGTAAACATGAAAACCTGACATCTTCATATCTGATATTTTCCGTTGATTTTGATGTAAACACTACGGGAAGTAGACATTCACACACGGACAGACCTGTTTCGTTCTATCAGAACTCTTCAGTGTGGCTAGACGGGCTAGATTCCTGAAGCTGGGATCGAAACTTGGCTGACTGAAACGCCAATCCAAGATTATACCACTCAGTCACGAGGAAACCAGCGCAAGCGAAGGAAGTTTAAACCCTAATGTATCACATTTGTTTTTGTTTACGTATATCCGCTTAACGGCTACCGAGGGCTCAATTCATTTGAAGAGCCTTGCTTTACGCAAGTGGCAACCATTTATATATATATATATATATATATATGAGAATATACGTAAAAATTCCTTCACTAACGCACATTTCGATCCCAACTTGAAACATCCCGTGAGTGTAGCTACTCTGAATAATCGTGATGCAACGAAACAGTCTCTATGTGTTCACACATTATATATATATATATATATATATATATATATATATGTGTGTGTGTGTGTGTGTGTGTGTGTGTGTGTGTGTGTGTGTTATATAAAAGAGGAATTGATATTATATTAATTAAATTACCACGACCAGAAAATCAAGCAAACAACTACATGCGACATCCGGAACACTGAACAGCTGTTTCGACCTTAATGGTTCTCATCAGCAGTGAGTTGCGCATTCTTACCATGACTAATTGATTTGGCATGTCTTATATGTGGCATGAATTGGTGGCCCATCGGTAGAAGTTTGGTTTCTACATTCTGGGGTTGCTGCTTCGATCTCTAGTGGTGGAGAATATGGTATGTACTGCTGATGAGACCCAATAAGGTCGAAACAGCTGTTCAGTCTTCCGTAATATGCACGTGAGTGTTTGCTGGACTTTTGGTCATGGTACTTTAATTAATATATATATTGGTTTATTAACTAAAACCGGGTAACCTTTTTGAAGAAAGCAATGGATTTTTTTTTTTTTGCAATTATTTTAATTTCACAAAAAATATTTGTTTCGAAGTTATTCAAAATGACAGCAAATAAAAAAGTTTTCTCCGTTTGAATAGAGTTCTGTCATCAACTTTTTGGTGGGTGAGAAGTGCAAAGAATATGAATTTTACAGGAGAATGTATATTTTGTCCGTAGAAGCATGTTTTAATCGTATAACTGTTTTATTGATGATTCTAGCTCTTCGTATCGTATTAAATTTGACTCGTCCCAATCTACTAAGATCAACCGGATCTATATCAGCTTGGATTCACCATTCTTTCAACAACTAAAAATGTCTTATGATTTAGTAAGGAGCTGCTGTGGCGTCTTGTGAATTAGTAATGATGGCATGACTCTGAAATCATTGATGGAGGTGTCCGTGGTGTAATGGTTATCGTCGCAGGAATTGGACACGGCGACACGAGTTCAAATCCTGGACTGATTGCATTTCACATAGCACTAATACCCTTCGGAAAGGTATGAATCCAATTATTCTCCCTCCAGCTATGGGTAAATAGTAGGGCAGACTAAGTTCTTCAGCCTTGGTCAGGCAACTAGTCTAGGAGAAGGAAAACTCTGAATTCAAACCTGTTAAACTCCCCTTAAAAAATTGACCTTGTGTCATATCCTGCCCGAGCAGAGGGGTTGGGTAAATATGATGACTCTGAAACCATTCAGTGTGTGTGTGTGTGTGTGTGTGCGTTTCCAGACGTATCGTCTGACGAACGCTTTTTTGGTGGCACTGGTACAGTTGTCTTTGCATTAGAAGTTGTATGAATTTACGTGATACGTGAACCGAAAATGTCTCCTATTTTTTTCTCGGAAACTAAAAGAGATTGTATTGGAAAGTGAATCATATTAAACTTGTGAGAAAGGGTTTTTCTTCTTGTTAAATCAGAAATGATTTTTTATAAAGTCTCGAGTCAATAAAGATAACGTAATCCAGTTCAGCATTAAATTCAGAAAGTTCAAAGCTCGAAATTGATACGAGCTTTATTAAATAAGTTTCCAGACTTTTTTCGTATGGGCACTTTTATTGATAGTAGACACACGAAACTCTAGTTCCCTTCGAAGTAATCTCCTCCGGCTGTAATGCACTTGTTGTACCGTTCCAACAACTTCTGCAAGGCCCCATGGAAGTCCTCTTTTGTGAGCGTGTCAATGACCTTCGTCACAGCCTCTTTCATCTCCTTAATTGTCTCATAACGAGAGCCTCTGAGCTTAGGGAATAACCAAAAGTCACAAGGTCTGGACTATAGGGAGAATGAGGAACTATCTTGATGCCCACCTTGGTCAAATAGTCTGTGACAAGGATAGAGTTGTAGACTGGTCTATAATCCCGGTGGAAATGCCACAGACCCGATTTGAAGAGTGTTGGCCTCTTCCAAAGGAATCTCAACCTGAACTCCCTTAAGACCACAACATAGTAACCCGAACCTTAACCCTAACCCTTTGGACAATTAAATCTGGCGTACTGACTTCCTTACTCTTCCCACAGCTGTCATCATCCCTCACAGATTCCCTGCCTTCCTTAAATCTCTTATGCCACTCAAAAACTGATGTTCGACTCATGCAAGATGGTATAAAGCAGTCTGAAGAACTCCATACGTTTCTGTGGCTTTTTTTCCAAGTTTAAAACACAATTTTATTGCATATCATTCTTCCTCACATCCAGATTGCATTTTTGAAATTCACCAGCTGTGACAATCAGGCTTTAGTAGGGTGTATTTCAATTCCTGCTGTAGCTGTTCATTTGAAACTGAAATCGTAAAATTGGTCAGGCATCTCTTAAGATGTATAACAATAACAAACTCAATTTTCAAGAGTCTATGACAATTTTAAATGCCTGTACAAAAAAGTCTGGAAACTTATTGAAGGCACCACGTAAATCCAAATAGTACATCCAACATCGGTAATATGTTTCTTCCTTGCAAGGCTCGTTACAATAAATGGTTCATGTGTCAAAGTTTTCTTTTTTAAACAGAAATTAGAAGATTCATTTTTACTCAAATTACAATTGTTGTATACCATATGTATACATATGCTAAACAGGCGAACTCAGTTGTTCAGATACGAAAGGTTTTATTAACTTCTTGGATTCAGTTCTTCGACACGAGATGATAGACTCAATTCTTAAAGTCTTTCGTAATCATACTATGCTCACCCCACCCGCTACGTTCGGCATATCTTGTGGTGTTTAAGAACTCAATTCATCTCTGCCGGTAGAGTTAAAAAACTCAACTCTTCGACACAATGGCCGAATCCCCAACTCTCGTCTCAATGGCAGAAACTCAACT
This sequence comes from Sepioteuthis lessoniana, assembly GCA_963585895.1. Taxonomy (NCBI): domain Eukaryota; kingdom Metazoa; phylum Mollusca; class Cephalopoda; order Myopsida; family Loliginidae; genus Sepioteuthis; species Sepioteuthis lessoniana. The sequence goes on along the minus strand of OY757933.1, from coordinate 69,490,381 downwards.
GTCTGCCCTCATGGTCCAATGTCAACCTTTAACTGACGCTTTTTCAAAATCTTCCATATTGTCAGGTCCGTCTTTTCCGGGCATAACAACATCCACACTCTATCATCCACACTCCAGTCAACATTGTAATAATAAACCCAAGACAGTTGGGTTTATTATCACAATGGTGATTGTCATATTCTTTGCGCACGAGCGTAAACTGTACCAATTGACTATACGCCTGAACTCTTAACCCGAATAGTTCAAAACCCAACCAAAGTGAATGATAAGATATAATTAACGAAAAATAATTAATATAAAAAAATGATTCCTTAATCATATAAAACAATGTTGATGGTTGGTAATTTCAAACAAGAACATTTTTTGGCTTATACCAAGAGAACAATCAATCAGATTAAGATAAAAATCCTCATTTGAGAGGGAAATAAAAATATTTCAACTAAAAAAAGTTCCATCTAAAAATTCCTGTTTTCCTTCTGTCACTATTAGTAACTATAAATATTCCGTAACTGATGAAAAATAAAGACACAAAAACCTGAACGCCGAACTCGTAAAAAAGATACAACAAAGGCAACGTAATTTTGTTGAGTAGGAATTATTGCCTAATTTTAGAAAAAAAATGTTGTCCATCTTTCACCGGCCAAATTGTGTGTGTATTTACTGATCAAGCTTTGTTAACTGTGTTGAAAATGATTCGTCCCTTTTAAGTCTCTTTAGCAGGGATAGCAATTAAAGAAAAATCATGATTTGGCCATCACATGTTTGATCTAGCCGAGACAATTTCAGCCCAACCTAGTACACACACTCAGACATGCACATGCACATGAGAAAATTAGAACAGCTTTCAATTTCAAAATAAATCACTGAGTAATTTGTAATACACTTTCCTCAGATAAACCCCATTTCCACCTATTATTCCAACATCGACGCTAAATTTGCTATAACGGAAAAGATTTTTAAAAAATTATCAAACACCACATCGGTTCTATAAACTAATGGCTGATTGATTTTAATGGCATGTCAATCCGTCGAGTTTTATTTTATTCCGAGATGTTAGGAAATTGCATTTTTGGACTATCATACGTTATTAATGCAGTTGTTTCTTACGATGTTTTCACACGGTCCTATCGAATTTGCTTAATTTTCAATAGATCTGTATTGGACTGTAACAGGTACTTCGACACTGGATCAGCGTAAACCTGGGTGTAATGGCATAGAATGTATACTCCCCACTTCCCAAGTCTCTAAAACTGGATGCTTTGCTATCAGATCCAGTCTTTACCAGAAAATCCTTTTTGTAGTTTTGGAAACTTATTCCTCTGCAGAGTGTACAGTTTCTATATCTAGAATATTTCTCCAAAGAACAGATGAATAGCAGGAACATTATACATGTATTTAGATTTGAGTATATACATTTTTTGTAAGATGTAATATATTATTCAATAATAAATTATGAATAGGTTAATGGATTTAAGATTATGCTTATCCAATCTGTGCTAAATGAAGTAAATTCATAAAATATCGGTTTGGAAAAAAAAGACGATCAAAACAAAATCCATATCATTATTTTATCGATCCCATGAAATAACAACGGAATGGATTAGTTGTTATTTTGTTGTTTTCTTTCTTTTTTTAAGGGCATAAAAACCTTTTCAAATTGCACATGGCGACACGAGTTCACATCCTGGACTGATTACATTTCACATAGCACTAATACCCTTCGGAAAGGTATAAATCCAATTATCCTCCCTCCAGCTATGGGTAAATAGTAGGGCAGACTAGGTTCTTCAGCCTTGGTGGGGCAACTAGTCAAGGAGAAGGAAAACTCTGAACTCAAACCCTGTTAAACTCCGCTTAAAAAATTGACCTTGTGTCATATCCTGCCCGAGCGGAGGGGTTGGGTAAATATGATAAAAACTTTTTCGAGTATTTCAGTGTTAAACCCATTTTTATAGAAAGTGATTGTTGGGACAATTTAACTCGTAGCTGTATTTTGTTCTTGTCTGATATTCCAAGGATGTAACAAGGGAGGAACTTTTTCAATCAGAAATCTTATCTATCTCAAATTACAAATTCCTATTGGTAAATACCTCATGTAATTATATAAACATTTTTTTTCAGATATAAACGTTTTTGGAAATCGTAGAGGTAATAGTACCATTGCATCTCTCAAAAGAAACTTTATTGCGAGAATTATTAACGTTGTTTGGAATTGTTTTGGATATGCTTATAACTATTTAAAAACCAATTCATCGGTTGCGTTTCTTCTTACGTTCGCTGATAAGTATTGCTAAAAGTTTCCTTATATATATATATATATATATGTTTGTGTGTGTGTGTGTGTGTACCAACCCATCCACGTGAATAGAATGCGACACAAAGTCCATTTTTAAAAAGAGTTTAACAGGTTTTAAAATCAGAGCGTTCTTTTTTCCAGACCGGTTGCCACATCAACGTTAAACAGTTCAGTTGCCTAGGTATTTACCCATAGTTGAAAGGAGATTTTTTTGATCAATATCTTTCCCAAGTGTATTAGCGTTATATGAAATGCAAGCAGCCTTATACAGGATTTGAACGCGGGAAGCCATTTCAACTTAAGCACTCCACCCACGCACACATACACGCACATATACAGGTATATAAGTATATATTTTCTCTTTCCTGTTCTCCCCATCAAACACACACATAGAAACAAATTCATACGCGCGCATATATATATATATATATATATATATATAATCAGCCACAGAAAGATCTGTTTCGTTCTATCAGAACTCATCAGTGTGGCAAGGCAGGCTACATTCCCGAAGCTGGGATCGAAACCCGCTTGACTCAAACGCCAATCCAAGATTCTACAACTCAGCCACGAGAAAACCAGCGCAAGCGAAGGATATTTAAAGGGTTATGAATTACAATTGTTATTATCTACATATATCCGCTTAACGACTACCGAGAGCTCGATTCATACGAAGAGACTTACATATCCGCTAATGGCAACACAATTACTTCATTCGCTAGAGAGTTCAACCCAACAGGGGTGGGGGAGCATTTGCCGAAATAAATTTATCATCGAAGTGATATTTTGTCGCATTCTTATAACACACACACACACACACACATATATATATATATATATATATATATATATATTATAAGAATCCGACAAAGTATCACTTTCATAATGAATTTATTTTGGTAAATAGATATGTATTGTGACCTCTTCAGATGGAAAGTAACAGTTATACATTCTCTCTTTTCTTTTCTCTCCCTCACACACGCACACACAAACACGTACTCGTTGTAGGAAATGGATACTAGGAAACCAATTCAAATCTTGGATAAGGATGTTTGCGTTTCCTGTAGAAAGATCTTTCTCATTGGTATTAACCATTGACAAAGTTATGCATCCAACTATTTTTTTTTAAAATATGTGTAAATAGCAGGGATGATTGGGTTCTTTAGATTTCGTATAGCAACCATTCGAGGAGAAGGAAATCTCTTTGTTCAAAACTGTTAAACTCTATTTAAACAATTGATACTATGTTACATCATACTTGTGCGCCAGGGTTGCTTTATATATATGTATACACACACACACACACACACATATATTCATATATATATATATATATATATATATATATATACATGAGGCTGATTGTGGTTATCTTCGTGTTAATGCCTTTGAAGAAGCTACGCATCCATATTTTCCCAGATATCAAGATGTAAATATTAGGGAAGATTGGTTTTTAAGATTTGAAAGGACAACCAGTCGGGAGAAGGAAAACTCTGATATAAACCATTTTTACTGTGCTTTGTAATTAACTTTGTCTCACACGTGTCTGTTGGCTGGTTGGTTGTGTGTGTGTGTGTGTGTGTGTGTGTGTGTGTGTGTGTGTGTGTGTGTGTGTGTGTGTGTGAATACATACAATATATATTCAAAAGTTTTTAGACCCAAACTTTTAGTTTGAAATACTAATTTAAATGAAAACAGGTGTGAATTATATGTCCAAATTATATTATAAACTGGTTGTGTGTAGATGTTTAAAGAGTTGTCAAAATATATTCAATGCGTTCAGAGGTGCTTTGATTAAGAAAAAAACTCGCTGGATTAAGTTTCATTGAATATAAGAAGACATATTTTGTTTTAAAAAATGTTCATTTCAATCATTTCCAATGTAAGTATTCGTAAGAATGGTTCGACTATTGATAAAGTTTTAAACACACATCGTATTTGTATATATATATATATATATATATATATATATATATATATATATATATATATATATATAAGACGTAAAATGCAAACAGAAAAAATATTCGGGACAAATATCTCAAAATGCTTGTCAAAGCTCTTAACAGATTAATTTTATTAAGTTATGAAAATGAAGAGTACGTAAGGTTTTTATTGATATTACACTTACAACTCAAACCAATATACACATATAAGTGAGTGTGTGTGTGTGTGTGTATGTGTGTGTGTGTGTGTTGTGAGCGTGTGTGTAGATATGTGTGTGTGTGGGAATGAGTGTCTGTGTTTAAGTTTATGAAGGGGATATGTTTTGTAACTGAAATAAAATTGTTAAATTTGCATTCAGACTCCAGTTTTAAAAGATAGAATACCGAGACTTTTTCTAAAGCTTATATATATATGTATATATATATATATATATATATATATATATATATATATATATATATATACATATATATATATATATATGTGTGTGTGTGTGTGTGTGTGTGTGTATGTGCGTGTGTGTGTGTGTAAATTGAGAGATACATATGATATGAAAAAATATGGCGATGGCTTTAACATGATTGAATAATAATCTTATTGATAAAACTTCCTTACACATTTCACACTTACACACGCACACTCACACGCACGCTCTAACCTATAAATAAATATATATGTGTGTAGATGTGCGTGTGTGGGTATGTGTGAATATGTGCGTTTGGGAGGAGAAAGAAAACATCAAGGGGAAATAGATAAAATACGTACAACATAAAATCATTGACAAGTCTAACACTTCATGAAAAATACTTTTGCTTCAATGGAACTTTTTTTTCTCCGCCTGGTTGGATTCACTCTCTTTCAATTCATTTTCACATTGGTGTATTGCCGTCATTTCTTTTGTTCCTGCAAGAGCAGCCAACCGAAAAATTCTGACGCCATCTTGTTACCATACCTTATAACGATAAGTTTGTGTGAATATATTTCCACTTGTTTTTCGTGCAGACAAACGTTGTCATCACAACGGATGCTTCCACATGTCCGAGATGTCTATGCCTCTATTGATATTGTCTATTCATATATATATATATATATATATATATATATATATATATATATATAAAGAGGGAGAGAAGGAGAAAGCTTAAAGCTCTTAGTAGTTTATTGATTAAAAATATAATTCATACATTAGTTGGATTATATTTAGTGCATCTATCTATCTATCTATCTATCCATTCAACCCCCCGATATATATATATATATATATATATATATATATATATATATATATGATGGACTATACTGTCAATCTCAAGAGGTAAGACCCCACCATACATTGTCCTGGATATGACACTAAACAATCTGATGGTGAGGTTCCAGTAATGCTGAAGCATAGAGGATGAGGAGTACCCTTTCGTTACCATCACTTGTAGGTCCACTTTGGCCAGGGGTTGGTAGGACCTGATTGGATCATATTTAATGTCAAATGGAACTAAACTGTGCACGTATTCTAAACAGAATGGTTTGAAATAGAAGTGTTTTTGACATTGATACTGTGAACTTACGGTAGACTGAATTGTTTGAAATAGAACAATTTATATGTATAAAAATAGATTTGGCATTAATAACCTACACTGGTTGATATGCCATAAAACCAATCCAAACCAATCCAAAGCAATTTCATCCATCACGACATATATGAAAGCCTAACAGTTCATTTGAAGATACAAACTGATGGACTAAATCTAGAAGCCATTAGTTTACAGTCATTCTTCTTTGATGTGCTGATAACTGAGAAATTGTGCAAAAATGTGTCACAGATGCTCCTGAACAACACGGTATTTGTCGTACATCACACCGACTTGACGATTATAGCACAAAGCCTTTTTTTTTAGGTGAGTCAGTGGGGATTGAGCCCACTGGTGAAGGAATTTTCGGCCGCCGCTCGCATAATGCAAATTTCTTCGAAAGAATTGAGCACTCAGGTAGCCGATAGGGTATAAAAAAGTAAACAAACGGCTGCTGCTGTTACTACAAAAATACCTTAACAATTCCCTTAGCCAAACGTGGTATGCTTGTTGGCCGAGCGATATGAGACTTAGTCTAACCTAAAGTTGGATGGGTTTCGATCCTGACTTCGAGCGACCTACGTGTCTAGCCATACTGAATAGTTCTGATAGAACGAAACAGTCTGTCTGTGAATGACATATATATATATATATATATATATATATATATATATATATATGCATAAAATATTTACGAAATGGAAATACATTTCTTTGATGACATTTTTAAACGAGCCTGATCTTATTTCTTTTGAACGCAATTAAATGGCTTCAAGTACTGAAATGAACAATTCTATTTACTATTATTAATCATTTGTTTGCACACAGTTAAATGGATCGAAGTATGGCTATCAAATTTTAAACGAGCCTGAAATCATTTTTTGTACACAGTTAAATGGCTTTAAACATTTTTTTCTAACATGAATACATTCTATATACAATTACCCATTTGTTTGCCAGCTCAGTCAACTGGGGCGTTATAATAGACATACTGTATCTCTGGAGAGGAGTAACCTCCCTACAACGAATGTCATCGATATGACATCAAACTATCTGTTGGCAAGATTCCAACCTTGGGGATTTTGGTAATGTGAAGTTGTTCTTTATTACAGAGAGGTAAGACTACCACAAAGAGTGTCCCGGATATGATACTAAACAATCTGATGCTGAGGTTCCTGTAATGATGTAGCTTTGGGGGATGAGGAGTACACCTCTATTGCCATCGTTCCCAGGTCCACTCTGACCCGGAGTGGTAGCACCTGATAGGGTCCTATCTATGGATAAACAGAACTAAGTAAGTGTACAAAAAAAAATCCAATATAAAATTGTGATTGTTATAGATTAATACTGGAAACCATTTTACCTTGTGCGAAAAAATGAGGGTCGTTTAAAATATCATCGCCCAAGAGTATTTACAAATAAGATATATATATATATATATATATATATATATATATATATATATATATATATACGTTTGTGTGCGTGTGTGTGTGTTTAAAATATATGTATCAACATACCTGGTTTCAATTACAATGGTGGTAATACCCGCCCCCCCCAAAAAAAACCCAGACCAATCATTTGTTTGCACACAAATAATTTCAAGTATTGGTCTGTAACTGTAACAATTTAACATCAGACATTTATTTGCACAGATTTAATTAAATATATAAATATGATTTGTAAGTTAATATTTTGTGGGTAATTTTATTTTTAAATTAGAACTAATTTGTTTACCCATTAGTATTGTTATTATTTGTACACAGCTAAATGAATTCGATTTACGATGAGTCATTTCTTTGCATACAATTTAAATGTCAAACAGTTCTATTTATCCATAGATAGGACCCTATCAGGTGATTTCACTCTGAGCCAGAGTGGATCTGTGAGCAATGACAATGAAGGGGTACTCCACATTCCTAAATGCTCCAGCCCTGGAGCTCCAGTCTCAGATTGTTTAGTGTCATATCAATGACACTCGTTATGGAGTTTGTACTCTTCTGCAGATATCTAGTCGGTGTATTCTACTTTCTCAGCCGGTTTGAGTTCAACATATTTCATATATAAGAATAAATAACAGATTCATTGATTGACTTAAACGGCCTGTCAACCTTTTTATCTTTTTGTATACTGTGTAGATATTTGAATAGTTGTTTCTTTATAGGCTTTTGGCATTCATTGTTTCAAATATTCCTTTTCAATATCAATAATTATATAGTTTCAAGTGATTATCTCAATTGAATAATGGTGATAATTTGTTTGCTCACAGTTATATGGTTTTCTATAACTAATACTTAGTAATCATATATATCTTTAAGTATTCTGTGTGTCCATCCATCGCCCGGGAGACCTCGGTTCAATCCCATGTCAAGTAATACCGAAGACTCCAAAAATGGTACTTTATCCCTCTTTGTTTAACACTTAGCATTATAAGGTATGAATCAATGGTAAAGTGGAACAATCCAAGGAAAGGAGTAGCGCCCTTCATTACACCTCGGTGTAGTAAGCTATTGAAAAAGGAGCCATCGGTCACCCTCACTACGGTCGCCAAATTTACTTTGAATTTTTTTAGTATTGAGTAAGAATAAAGTAAGTAAAGTTGACGACCATAGTGAGTGAGATCCGATGGCTCCTTTTTCATCAAAGAATTGTGTAGTAGCTATTGAAAAGGGATCCCTTGGGTCACCCTTACTATGGTCGCCAACGTTACTTACTTTATTCCTATTCAATACTAAACCAATTCAAACAGTTCTATTTGACCAACTGATATGAATCTAGCAAACTATCACTTCGGTTCAGAGTGAACATGGCGGTTGTGACGATAAAAGGGTACTCCCTACTCCAGAACTGAGACTTCACTATTAGATGCAGTACACTTATTTTTGGAGTGGGGAGTCAGCGTATTCGAAACCCTACAGTCGGAGTGATTGGCGATGTGGAGATCATTAAAATCAACTCAGTCACCCAGCTTCCCACCATACCAAAATAGGAATTTGAAATATGCTTCGACCAGTTCAAATCACGCTAGAGTAGTTCGCCCGCGACTACAGTCACCAACTTATATGGTATCCAATAATTCTATAAAACTGGAACTTCTTCATCAGATGACGTTTAGTGCCAAACTCATGGCATTTCTTTTAGGGAAGATTTACTTCTACTGTTGGAGTATTCTAAGCCCCGTTGATATACCTCCGAGAGAATAAAGTATCAGAAAGCTGACTACAGTTGAACTGGTTATATGTACTCTTGTTCTAGACATTTTGTTTTATAATGACAACTGAAGATACCACAACGCTACTGAGCTCAATTCAGTCTGTGAGGTTTTTAAAATTTTGCCTGATTGAACGAATTTTTTTTTTCTTTCTAGAATGAGAAAATTAATGAGAATTTTAAATCTTTGCACGTCTTTCATGTAAAATCAAATTTAGCACAATTTTGCCCTCCAGCAGCGTTGTTGTTTTGAGAAAATTTGCAAGAAAGACATTCCATGTCGGCATCAATTAATGTAAGCCTTAACTACATAACTGTGTTTTTATATATACAAATACTCTCAAATGACAGACGCGTACACACATATTCATTGGTAAGTGTTTTCATATATATATATATATATATATATATATATATATATATCTTTAAGAAAAAACAAAAACCGGTCGAATTAGTATTATAAATTAATTTCCGTCCTGTAATGGGTTTTGGTATAAATCAATTTATATCAAAACCCATAACAGTATCGAATTAAATTGATAATCCTAATGTGACCGATTTTTGTTTTTTCTTAAAGAAATTATTGCACTGTAATATGAGTTACATTGAGCTCTTTACCAGGAAAATTTAAATGTTCACCGTTGAATGTTTTTTTTGTCCTAATGGAATTACTCCCAACTCCGGTTTAACTGTACCAAATAATACATATATATATATATATATATATATATATATATATATATATATATATATATATATATATATATATATATATATTCGCATTCATAACCCACATCTATTTGTATGTATAGAGATATATGTGTGTTTATGAATAGATGTGTTTGAATATATAATTGTTAGCACATATTTATACATCAATATATACGCATATACATGCAAACACAACCAAACACTTATAGACACACATAGAGATAAGTGCATAGATAAAAGAGACAAAGAACAAAAACACAAAAACTCGATGATCAAAAATAACATTTCTCTCTAATTGTTTATCTTAAGTATTTTTTCTACAATGTAATATTCATGAAGTGAACGCAATATATTTCCAAAAATATATTTTATTCAAATATAGTTAAACCATAAAAAAACAATGAATGACGAACCCAAAAAGCTCTCTCTCTCTCTCTATATATATATATATAAGAGAAACCCTTTTAAAAATGACACATATTTTTTGGTAATAATATTTATTTCAGAAGGCCCTATACTTTTTAAAGGTTAAATCTGCATCTTCAGACGAGGAAATAATGAGAAATATCTAATAAAAATTTATAAAAACCCAAAACCACAAAATTATATATATATGTATATATATGTATGTATCAGCTACGTAATCGTTACGTGACTAAAGATAGATACACATTTGTTCAAATTCAGTTATGTTGAATAATAGCTAACATGAAAATAGCTAACGTGAAAGTTTGAGTGGTGAGAATGTTCCCGTTGTCTATTTTCAGATGAGCTAGTATTGAACATATTTGAATTTGTAATATTAAACTGAAGAAATAGTTCATTTCTAGGCACGTGGATATTACAAGGTGTGTCTCTTTACATATATATATATATATATATATATATATATATATATATATATATATATATATATATATATATATATATATATCGGAAGCCAAGTCGGCTAGTGCAGTAGAATATACTGACTGCAACACTGCAGAGAAGTAAGACCCCCTCCCACTGAGTGTACTGGATATGACTTTAAAGGGTCTAAAGTTGAGAATCCAGTAATGTTGGCGCTTTGGGGAATGCAAGTTACTCATATATTGCCATCGCCCCCAGGTCCACTCTCGCACGAAGAGGTAGCATATAATAAGGAGCTATCTATGGTTTATATAGAGCTGATTGACATTTAAATTGTGAAAATATATGAATTATGCTAAATTGAATTGTTAGGAATAGAACAGTTTGATCATTTAACTATGTGTAAACAAATGACTGATGTTTAATTGAATTGTTAGTGATACATCACAACACTTGGAATAATTTAACTTTGCTGTCTTATCATAAATTTATCAATTAGTATTAGAACAGTTGGATTATTTAACTGTATGCATCTACAAAATGTATTTCAAATCATATATTTAATATATATGTAAAAACAGGATTTGGCATAATATAACCAACAACGTTTGATATGCCATAAACGTAATCCTAACCAAATGACATATATCTAATATATATGATAAAAGAAAATTTAGCATTCAGTAATTAAAAGTGGTTGATATACTATAAAACCTAACCAAACCAAACTAATATATATATATATATATATATATATATATATATATATATATATATATATATATATATATATACGGTGGATTATTGGTCCTTAAATGCAATAGGAAAGATCAACGATTATAATCAGTTAAAAAGATAAGGAAGTCAATAAAAGTGAACGGTTTTATATTTGAAATAAAAACAAAGGTCAATTCAACTTTTTGGGATTTAATTATTGATTTTGATTTTGAAGATTATTGGTGTGTAGGTTGGTTGGTTTTTATCACATAGCCAGACTTGTGGGTTGTATAAAGCGAAATTCTCTATTCATATATATATGATTTTTAGTGAATAATTTTGTCGGTAACTTTATTTTAAAACAAATTCTTAAACCTCCATTGTTTGATCACAGTTAGAATGTTTTAAGTATTGCTATCCTATAATAAAAAATGTATTTAATGGTCTCAAGTATTTCTATCTAACAATAATAATTATTTCTATCAAATATTCTTATCCAATTTAAAGAATTTATTCACTGTTATGTAGTTTCAAAATGATGATGATAATCTTTAGTAAATGATGGAATTGTTCTATTTAAGCATAGATAGAACTCTAAAAGTCACAACTAATTCTGTCTGAGCGGACAAAGGAGTAATGGCAATGTAGAAGTGTTCCTCTTCCCGGCCAGTGATTTCACTATCAGATAGAGTTTAGTGTTATACCCTGGACATTTATTAACGAAGAGTCTCACCACTCTTCCAAGGTGTTGTCAGCATATTCAACAGCCCCAGACTACAAGATGGAGACAAAGAAGAGCCTTAACCGTAAAGAAGACACAATAGCGTGCCCTTTTAAACAATCATGTCATCCAATCACCCTTAGATAATATTCAAACTCGTTCCCATGAATTACATATTGTCAGCTGTAATTACAACATAATCTAACAGATGACCCGTAGATATGAATCAATATTGACGAATTGTGAGCACAAGAAGACAAAGAATATCACTAAAAAAGTTCAAATCTGGTTTTACCTCCATTTAATAAATTATGAGGATCATTAAATAAGTTTCCAGCCTTTTTACGTATTGACACTTTTATTGATAGTACACACATGAAGCTCTTGTACCGTTCAAAGTAATCTCCTCCGGCTGCAATGCACTTGTTCTATCGTTCCAACAACTTCTGCAAGGCCCCATGAAAACCCTCTTGTGTGAGCGTGTCAATGACCTTCGTCACAGCCATTTTCATCTTCTCAATTGTCTCATAACGACAGCCTCTGAGCTTAGGGAATAATAAAAAGTCACAGGGAGCAAGGTCTGTATTATAGGGAGGTTGAGGAACTGTTCTGATGCCCACCTTGGTCAAATAGTCTGTGACAACGATGGAGTTGTGGACTGGTGCATTGTCCTGATGGATATGCCACTGACTCGATATGAACAGTGAATGGCCTCTTCCGACGGAATCTCCACATGAACGCCCTTAAAACCTCAAAATAGTAACCCTAACCCTAACCCTTTTCCCAATCAACTCTGGTGTATTGACTTCCTTACTCCTCCCACACCTCTCATCATCCCTCACAGACTCCCTGCCATCCTTGAATCTCTTATGCCACTCAAAAACTGGTGCTCGATTCATGCAAGAAGGTCTAGAAGCAGTCTGAAGCATTCCATACGTTTCTGTGGCTTTTTTCAAGTTTAAAACACAATTTTATTGCATATCGTTCTTCTAAATGTCCTCTCGTCCAGATTGCATTTTTGAAATTCACCAGCTGTGACAATCAGGCTTTAGTAGGGTGTATTCCAATTGCTGCTGTAGCTGTTCATTTGAAACTGAAATCATAAAAATTGGTCAGTCATTTAATAAGTTGTATAGCAATAACATATCGAATTTTCAAGAGTCTACAATAATTTTACATGCCTGTACAATAAAGTCTGATTACACCACGTAGTTTTCAATTTTGCTAATCAAATCTTAAATTTAAAAAAGAAAATTTTCACTTAGAAAAAAAAAGCTTTTCAGTGTTCCTCTAGCTTGATTTTAGTGCGTGGCACTGGAAATCAGAATGTCGGGATGAACTTGAAAAATCGGGTATTGCAAGCCATATATGGAAAGAAAATGGAATACGTCTGTACAAATGGAATAAAATTAGAATTATATCACCCAGGTTGGCGGCTGATGAGGCTAGGGTATCGCACGTGCTTTCACATGTTTTATGATGAAAATAAAAATAAAAATATTAGGAAGAAACATGGGCGAATATGACGTCATAAAGAACCAGCGCATATGTTAGACAACAATAATAATAACGAAGTATAGAGGTGGATATGATATGGGAATCAATAATTAAAAAAAAGCTAGATATGAAAATTTCGAAATGAGCTAAGGTAAAATGTGTACAAATTAAAAATAAGGAGTATCTCATTGGATGGTAAAGAAGTTACGTTTGTAATTCCCCAAAATTCACGCAGACCTCCCCTGCAGGACTCATGGTACAAATAATATAGGCGTCTATATAAAATGCTAAGGGAAATCATCTGGGGGTTGTTGGTTCAATCCTGGCTACAGATAGACAAGCAAGAATACTCAGAGCTTAGCACTCATAGACGGTTATAGTTCACTGAAACAATGCCATATACTCACTTGGATTTAAATAAAGGGTTCGGTTCGAAGTTTCGTTTAAGCTGCTCCGTATAAATTGAAACAAAAAAGATGAAGATATACGTTTGATTTCTGTAAATAATTGATAAATATTTGATTAAATCTTATCTAAAATACTGAACAAAATACTAGAGAAATAGTCAAATGGAAAATATACCCAACACAATACAGAAAATAAAATCAGGATGAACAACAGAGAAATTGTAGAGCAAGTGCGGGATTATTGTTTGACCAAAAATGACTCAACAAGGAAAAATAAGAATTGCCCGGATATAATTCATTGAGGAAAGACTGGTTGATCTTAGAAGAAAAACTACAGTCATCACAAAAATTCTTTTGGGAATAAACGATGCACTACTTGATGGCAACTACACAAGAATGCCGTAAGCAATATTGACCAAGTCCTGGAGGCAGCACCCTACAAAACAGCAGCTGTACGTCCACCGACCACCCATGAAAATTAGACGAACCAGACACGCGGGACACTGCTGGAGAAGTAGGTACGAACTCAAAAGTGACATATTGCAGTGGAACCCTTCAAATGGACGAGCAAAAGCAGGAGGACCAGCTAGAACCTACATACAACAGCCCAGTGTCGATACAGGATGTATCCTTGAAGACCAACCGAAAGCGATGGACAATAGAGAAGGATGGCAGGAGAGGGTCAGGGATATCCGTGCTGATGTCGCGACATGATGATCATCATCATTTAAAGGAATGTGGTCAATCTTTAAAAATTTATTTCACGCCCTAAAAGTGTTATTTTTAACGAAACCACTTAAGCATCACAATGGTTTTATTAATCATACTTAATGCAAGTCTTCCTGAGTCACATTGAATACTGATTAAACAAAGTAAAAGACACGAAAAATCTTAAACTTTTGATTCATGAAAAATACCCCCTTTGGCCACTATTATTGATTCACAGATTCTCGGCACCCTTTCCACCAAAGTTGGAAGTACACTGAATATAGTTCAGCCCAGTTTTTCTACAAGAGTTTCCAGAGGTGACCTACACTTGAATGTTGTCTAGCTCTGACTTTTCAGTCAAATTCATCCCACACCACTTCAATGAGATTTGTCCGCTAATTGCGCTGGCCAAGACACCAAGTGATTGACCGTTTGTTTCTCTTTACTTTTAATGTACTTCTGGTAAAATATACTTGCATGCATTGGGTCATTATCTTGCATGAGTACCAACCCACCAGCCGCATTGCACATGGTGTTGCGTAATGTTGCAGTATACAGTGATAGCCGCTTTGATTCAATTTGCCCTTCATCTGGTGCACATCCCTGACTTTGAAATTGGCAACGGTCTCACTCCATAACATAGCTTCCTCCATACATTACGATTGGTGTGATATAGGGTGTTGCAGCTTTTCACCAAATCTTCGCTGCATATAGACCCTCTTCTTTGATCCAAAGATTTCGAACTTCGATTCGTCAGTCTAAAGGACTTTATTCCACAGCTCTTTTGTACAGTCTTTGAGCGCCTTAACCCACTGCAGCCTTTTCACATTGTTTTGCTTCTTCAGCAGTGGTTTCTTGACCATATTTTCTGCCATATGGGACAGTTTCACAACGTCTTCCTCTCAAAGTGGACACTTTTCATGACTCTAATTCTGTAGTCTAGTTATATTTGGAGCAGTCAGCTAGTGTCTGATAAAATTCTCCTCTGCATAACTAAATTAGTTAGTGTCTCACAAGGAGTAATTCGACACATCATAATCTATTGTAAGTTCAAGTGGTGGTATAGAGTAACTTTTGGAAAACGCTTTGGTACTAAAGATTCAATTCAATCAATTTTTCAAAAGATAAAGAGCTTTACTAATATCAAAGTTACTGAGGAAGACTTAAATTTAATATATGAAAACATCGTCGTCCTTAGCTTTGTTGTATCGTAGAGAAATTAAACAACGCTAATGTATAAAGATATAATCCGCTTCTTTCTCTTTCCTTGTATTACCTGAAACGTTCGGTTGGGTAAGAGTGAGAACTCAAAAACGGCTAAGCTTTCTCACACAGGGGTGAATGGTACGGGTCATCTGCAAAACCCCTTTGCCTTTCGTCTCCGGTCTCTACTTCCACAAGACTGGTACAGGGCCATCTGAAAGTCTCGAATCATTTTAGTTTCTCCTCGCTTCTCTACTTTCATGAGTCTCACACAGAGACATCTCAAAGCATCGAATCATCTTAGTTTGTCGTTGCCTTTCTATCCTGAGCAATATGGCGCAAGTCTTGAGCTCACTCAGAACAACGTTAAATTTCGTAGCTGCTTTCTAACGTCTTCTCTTCTCCGTTTGTCCCGGTTGCCTATATAATATTTCAGATGTCCCCACAAAATTTCGTGGTCACATTTCCAGTCTGCCGCGTTGTATGTGGATGCACCTCCTTCTAGCATATCACCCACTCAATTCATGCGGCACTTCCTCTGTGGAACACCTGCATGCTGTTTACTTTAGGAAAGTACTCTATTTTCTGCTTTTTTTTTTGTTGATCACGATTTCCTTCTAGCATGCCATTCACACAATTTTCGCTGCACGTCAAAAAGGATCTTCAAGTCATGCAACAACTAATTGCACTAGAAATAATACTTTTAGTGTTGGAAATAAAATTTATTGACTGGTATTGTATTTGTTTGCATAAAGAAAAATCTAATGATAGATTAGAAAGTAATGGACCCATTCTAAAATATCGTATGCTTGCAATGAAAGTGTAGACTTCATGGCGAATTAGTACTCTAAGGAAAGGTGTGTACCTCCTTATCTTCTATCTATTGATTAAATAATACAACTGCCGTATTTCTACAAAGATGGATTTCCCATTAAACAATCAAAGAAGGTTTATATACCATTAAATAAAGAAACCAAACCAAACTAAACTTGTAATGAAGGATCCAAGCAAAATAAAAAGTGTTTAGATGACAAATTGTTTAAGTGTTCCGAATCCAAGAAATAAGTCGAATGTGAGGTCAAAATTTCTATCAAAATATCAACACAAAGTTAAACCCTTATTTTGTAATTTACTGCCACTTGAACCACGAAACAAAAAGGAAATTCTGTGTACACGTCAACGTTTTAAGTCTAAAAAAAATCTTTATAAAACTAGGGGGTCGATTTATTCGGTAGGGGTAAAATACAAACCTTTAATACAGAAGGGTCGACCATTCAAACGGTAATCATTACAATCGATGGTATTTTAGTGTTATAAAGAACCCCCACCTTTTGGGGGGGAAGGATACCTTTGCAGTTCTTACAGTCTCTGTATTGTAAGGTTTCTCGAGAAGGATTTTTAAAAATCTAATAAGGGGATGTCCTCGTGGTGTAATGGTTAAAGCGATGGACTGTGGAATCATAGTAAGCGAGTTCGTACTCCAGTCCAGCTATTACGTTCACTTTGGGCAAATACCCTTGGGAAAGGTATGAACCCCACCCTTGTCCTCCCAGCTATGGGTTAAATAGTACCACGACTGTTCTTCTAGGAGAATAGCTTTGGCATTAGATAACCTACAAAGGTTGATATGCCATTAAACAAAGAAACCAAACCAAACCTAAAATCTAATACTAATAATTTATACGAAATTATTTGACATAGAGTAACTATTGGTGGTTAATAATTGATTTGTTTGGACTCAATGATATGGTTTCAAGCAATAAAATGATTTCAGTGAACTAATAAAAAGCCTCTTTTCTAGTTTATCTAAAATAAAACAGGATTTTTCCGAGCTGTGGCCGTGTCAATACTACTGTATAGTTGCACCACATGAATGCTAACAAAACACCTGGAGAAAACGCTTGATGGGAACTACACAAAAATCATACATCCTGTTTGATAATACTCATTTATTTGTTCACACTTATATGGTTTAAGTATACTTACTCAAATCAATCCATTGGCCTAGCGTTTTGAGTGTTCGAAAAAGGTCCGAGAGACCGGGGTTCAATCCCAGGTCGAGTCATATCATAGACTCAAAAATGGTACATGATGCATCCTTGCTTAACACTCAGTATTATTAGGTATGGATCAATGGTAAAGTGGAACAATCCAAGGAAAGGGGTAGCGCCCTTCATTACACCTTGGTGTAGTAGCTATTGAAAAAGGAGCCATCGGGTCACCCTCACTACGGTCGCCAACTTTACTTTGAATTTTTTTAGTATTGAGTAAGAATAAAGTAAGTAAAGTTGAAATACCATAGTGAGTCTGATCCGATGGCTCCTTTTTCAAATAAAAAAATTCAAACAATTCTTTTTAACCTACTTATACGAATCTAACAAGTACTATCACCTCGGGTCAGACTGAACATGGATGTAGAGACAATGAAAGGGTACTCCTCTCTCCAGAACTGAGACCTTACTATTAGATGCATTATCGTCCCCTGGACAGTCTTTTGGGGTCGGGAGTCTTACCCCTCACCAGGGGATAGAGTCAGCGTATTCAAAACCCTACAGTCGGAGTGATTGGTGTAGTGGAGAACATTAAAATCAACTGAGTCACCCAGCTTCCCAACATTTCAAAACAGGAGTTTCAATTATGCTTCGACTAGTTGAAAGCACGCTGGAGTAGGTCCGGAAATAGGGGAAAATTGAAAGAAAATTAACGTTTCATTTGTTGCTTATTTCTTCTCGGTAAATACAGCTTCAGTTCCGATTCTTTTTTAACACACTTTGTATCCTTCTATAGCAACGCACACACACACACACACACACACACACACACACACGCACACACACACACACACACACACACACACACACACACCTATATTGCAATAGATCCCCCGCATTGATTTATAGACGTTCAGATACACATATAAATGTGAATGTATCAATGCCATTAGTCGTATCGATATTTCTGATTCGCTTGCAAATGCTTGAAGATTTGACTACATCCTCTGCAAGGAAAAACAATGAAAGCATTTCTCTAAATAATCGAACGCTGAATCAAAGAAAAGTTATTGATGTTCTTTCGGAAAAAATACAGGAACTCGATAAAAAGCTCAGATATTTTTTTCAGGTACATAATCTTCGATTATTAGCAAATGATAAAATAAATAACAAAAAAAAAAAGAAAAAAAGTCAAAAATAACGAGCTGCAAACAAGTAAAAAAAAAAGTTTAAGAGACGAGAATTCTATTTTATTGATATCTTTTTTAGAATGTTTGAGAATTATATATGAACAGAGTCGATTATCCTCTTGAAGATAATTTTTATAAAATAGTGTAGAAATATTTACCAATTATTTAAAAAGAAAAAGGAAAAAGGAAAAAAAATATTCAGCAGCATTGATAACATATCAGAAAAATGTGTTTACTTTAAACTTTTTATTACGTTTAGGTTTTCTACACAAACTATTAAAAAAACTTTCATTCATTCTAATGATTGTTAATATATTTTCATTCATTCTAATGATTGTTAATATATTTTCATTCATTCTAATGATTGTTAATATATTTTCATTCATTCTAATGATTGTTAATATATTTTCATTCATTCTAATGATTGTTAATATATTTTCCTTCTTCAAATGATTGAATATGTATTTTCATTCATTCTGATGATTATTAATATATTTTCTTTCTTCAAATGATTAAATATATATTTTCCTTCATTCAGTTGATTATTAATATATTTTCATTCTTCAAATGACTAAATATATATTTTAATTCATTCTGATGATTATTAATATATTTTCATACTTCAAATGATTGAATATATATTTTCATTCTTCAAATGATTGAATATATATTTTCATTCATTCAGTTGATTATTAATATATTTTCATTCTTCAAATGATTAAATATATATTTTCGTTCATTCTGATGATTATTAATATATTTTCATTCTTCAAATGATTGAATATATATTTTCCTTCATTCAGTTGATTATTAATATATTTTCATTCTTCAAATGACTAAATATATATTTTAATTCATTCTGATGATTATTAATTTATTTTCATACTTCAAATGATTGAATATATATTTTCATTCATTCTGATGATTGAATATACATTTTCATTCATTCTGATGATTATTAATATAATTTCTTTTTTCAAATGATTGAATATATATTTTCATTCTTCAAATGATTGAATATATATTTTCCTTCATTCAGTTGATTATTAATATATGTTCATTCTTCAAATGATTAAATATATATTTTCATTCATTCTGATGATTATTAATATATTTTCATTCATTCTAATGATTGTTAATATATTTTCCTTCTTCAAATGATTGAATATGTATTTTCATTCATTCTGATGATTATTAATATATTTTCTTTCTTCAAATGATTAAATATATATTTTCCTTCATTCAGTTGATTATTAATATATTTTCATTCTTCAAATGACTAAATATATATTTTAATTCATTCTGATGATTATTAATATATTTTCATACTTCAAATGATTGAATATATATTTTCATTCTTCAAATGATTGAATATATATTTTCATTCATTCAGTTGATTATTAATATATTTTCATTCTTCAAATGATTAAATATATATTTTCGTTCATTCTGATGATTATTAATATATTTTCATTCTTCAAATGATTGAATATATATTTTCCTTCATTCAGTTGATTATTAATATATTTTCATTCTTCAAATGACTAAATATATATTTTAATTCATTCTGATGATTATTAATTTATTTTCATACTTCAAATGATTGAATATATATTTTCATTCATTCTGATGATTGAATATACATTTTCATTCATTCTGATGATTATTAATATAATTTCTTTTTTCAAATGATTGAATATATATTTTCATTCTTCAAATGATTGAATATATATTTTCCTTCATTCAGTTGATTATTAATATATGTTCATTCTTCAAATGATTAAATATATATTTTCATTCATTCTGATGATTATTAATATATTTTCATTCTTCAAATGATTTAATATATATTTTCATTCTTCAAATGATTGAATATATATTTTCATTCATTCTGATGATTATTAATATATTTTCTTTCTTCAAATGATTGAATATATATTTTCCTTCATTCTGATGATTGAATATACATTTTCATTCATTCTAATGATTATTAATATATTGTATTTCTTCAAATGATTAAATATATATTTTCCTTCATTCTGATGATTGAATATACATTTTCATTCATTCTGATGATTATTAATATATTTTCATTCTTCAAATGATTTAATATATATTTTCATTCTTCAAATGATTGAATATATATTTTCATTCAATCTGATGATTATTATTATATTTTCTTTCTTCAAATGATTGAATATATATTTTCCTTCATTCAGTTGATTATTAATATATTTTCATTCTTCATATGATTAAATATATATTTTTATTCATTCTGATGATTATTAATATATGTTCATTCTTCAAATGATTGAATATATATTTTCCTTCATTCAGTTGATTATTAATATATTTTCATTCTTCATATGATTAAATATATGTTTTCATTCATTCTGATGATTATTAATATATTTTCATTCTTCAAATGATTGAATATATATTTTCATTCTTCAAATGATTGAATATATATTTTCATTCATTCTGATGATTATTAATATATTTTCTTTCTTCAAATGATTGAATATATATTTTCATTCTTCAAATGATTGAATATATATTTTCATTCATTCTGATGATTATCAATATATTTTCTTTCTTTAAATGATTGAATATATATTTTCATTTATTCTAATGATCATTAGTAATATTTTCATTCTCCTAATGATTGCATATATATTTTCAATGAATCTAATGATAATTTATATACTTTCATTCATTTAATTGCTTATTTATGTACCTTAATTAACTTACATCATTGCATTTGTCATTCATTCTAATAATTATTGATATATTTTTATTCTCTCAAATGATTGCATATACATTTTCATTTATTGTAATGATCCTTTATATCTTTTTATTCATTGTTTGGTTTGGTTTCTTTGTTTAATAGCGTATCAACCTTTTTAGGTTATTTAATTCCATAGATATTCTTCTAGAAGAACTGAAGTGATGCTATTTAATCGATAGCTGGGAGGATAATGGTGTTCATACCTTTGCCAAGGGTATTTGCCCGAAAGTGAACGTAATAGCGCGACTGGAATACGAACTCGCGTACTACGATTCCGCAGCCTGTCGCTTTAACCATTACACTACGAGGACACCCCCATTAATTATTTGTATACTTTTACTTACCCTCATAATTACATATATATTTTCATTCATTTTTATGATTATTTATTCCTTTTCATTCACTCTAATTGTTATTTGTTGAATTTTCTTCCGTGTAATGATTACAATCCTTTAAAATTATTTTCTCTACAATAAAAAAATGATTCAGTTTCTCTCTTCAGGTTTTCTTTTCAAATTCCTTTCCAGGTCATCTCATGAGGAATTTCACGTTTGTTTTATTATTATTATTTTACTCCTTTGAGAGTTTTTTTTTTTTCCCACCAGTTTTAACAGAGGATTTTCTATGAGTTTAAGTGACAGCAAGTCTCCTTAAATATCCTGAAATCTTCTCGGTATTCCGGCCAATATCTGCAATGTTATATTTTCGATGGTCTCTACTGGTCCTCTGATTTTTAAGTCTTCCACTCCCAATAACAATCCTTTGAGGATTTTTCCGAGTGAACCAGTTATACTTGGTATCACTGACACCTTTATTTTTCCATAATTTCTTTCTTTTCTCAACCAAAATCTAGATATTTATTTCTGTTTTCGCTTTCTTTTAATTTTATTCCGTTGTCTGCAAGGACGGCAATATCTACTATTTGACAGATCCTCTTTTTTTTTTTTTTGGTAGCTATCTCTAGGTCTGTTCATCTGGCCCTGGCTAAGTGATCCATTTGTATCTCAAAATCCCGGAGAAGTTTGTGCATGTCATTCTCCAGGACTAATTCCGGGTTGTGCATATACCACTTGTTCGTATGGTCAAATTTAAATTTCTTATAAAATTCCGTGTTGATCACCTTCCCCATCCTGCTGAGTCTAGTTTTATACTCTTTGCCGCATTCGTTTATTTTGTGATTAATAGTTTCGTCTCAATCACCATATAACCTACATTTTCGATTTTTTTGTGTCTTATCAATTTTTGTTTTAGCATACGTTAGCACCATATGTGTCTATTGTCTTCCAAAACTACGTACTTCGAACATCGATAGATCTAATAAAAGAAAATGGTTTTGCGCTAAAAGAGGCAAGAGGCAGATGATATCCCACAGAAATTATCACAGACGCAGATTATGCAGATGATCTAACTCTTTCTGCAAATATATCAGCCTAAGCCGAATCTCCATTGCCTAGCCTAGAGAAAGTATCAGGAGGCATTGGCCTCTAGGTTAGCACAAATAAAACTGAATACAACTGTTTAACTAAGAAGGAGCCACCTCCTCACCAAGTGGCAGACATCTTAAAATATTAGATAAGATTACATACCTCGGTATCAGTATCTCGTCTACTAAAAGTGATTTTAACTGACCTCTAGCAAAGGCAGGGCGTGCTATCTATCGTATGGAAGTCTGAGCTATGCGATAAAGTGAAACTGTATGTTTTCCCAGATGTGGCTGAGTCTATACTACTGTTCCGATGCACCACATGGATGCTAAAAACCGCATGGATGGAGAAACTACACAATAATGCAATATGCTATTTTGAAAAATTACTGGAAGCGATTGTACTACTACATTCCTCACATTTCAAAAACTATTCACTTTCAACGAACAAGATTGGTGTGTTGGTTCTTTTATGGCATATCAACTTTTGTAGGTTATGTAACGCCAACTACATTTTTATACAAATAATAATTTCTATTTCAAACAATTCACTTTAGCATGAGTACACAGTTTGTCAAAAACATGTCTATTTCAAGCTATTCAGTTTTGTCAAACAGTTCTAATTCAAACAATTCAGTATAGTATGAGTATACTTTTTGCCCACACATGATTAAATGTCAAAACTGTTCTATTTCGAGCAATTCAGTTTAGCCTAAGTATGCAATTTAGTTCTATTTGACCCATAGATCAGACTCTATCAGATGCTACCACTCCGGGCCAGAGCAGACCTTGGGGTGATGGCAATGCGGGGGGTACTTCTTATTCCCCAAATCTCCATCATTACTGGAACCTCAGCATCAGATTGTTTAGTATCTTATCCAGGACACTCTACGGGGGAGTCTTACCTCTCTGTAGAGAAGCAGTCGGTTTATTCTACAGCCCCTGCCGACTGGGCAAGAGGAACAAGGTAAGCAGGACTTTGCTGGAGAAGCAAGGACGAACTTATAAACAATTTCTTTTATGGACCCCTTCACAAGGACCTGCCAGTGTTGGCCGACAAGTATTTAAATGATATCTATGAGGATATTGGATGTAGATTGGAAGACTTTCCGGAAGCAATGGATTATAGGGGTGGATGAGGAGAAAGATTCAGAGTAATCCATACTGTCAGCAGGTCTTG
This sequence comes from Sepioteuthis lessoniana, assembly GCA_963585895.1. Taxonomy (NCBI): domain Eukaryota; kingdom Metazoa; phylum Mollusca; class Cephalopoda; order Myopsida; family Loliginidae; genus Sepioteuthis; species Sepioteuthis lessoniana. Next base: position 69,465,978 of record OY757933.1, on the reverse strand, counting down.
ATGATGATAATGATGACTCACATCAAATGTGGATCATTTTTAAATCGATCTATTTCAACATTGGATGGGCCCTAACTGGTACTACCAGTCAGGCCAAGAGAGAGTCTGGGAGAAATTGCTGTAAAAGAGAACCCCCCCACTCTAATGAGCTTCTAGAACCTCACTATTAAATGAGTTTTAAATACATAAACAGCCCACATCCTTTTCTTGTTTGTAGGTCTAATACCTCGACATGGTCAACAGCGTATTCTAAGCAGATCGAGTAATTTACGATTTATAGAACATAGAAAATACTCAAATGTATATATACGAAAGATCTATCCACAATTAGCATTGTGTTGTTATTTCCCATGATAAATTAACCTGATCTCAGAGAGCATGAATGATACTGTATCTAATCTATGATGGAAATTCTCTTTATTTTTTAAGAGCATCTTAACAGTCTACAAAATGCTAGCTACCATGTGCAATTTATTTGACGTTAAGATATGCACAAAATTAGTGCGTTTGCGAAAGGATTTGGTTGGGTTGGGTTTTATGGTATATCAACCATTGAAGGTTATTTTATTCCAAATCCTCTCGATACATATACATTACATTTATATCATTTGGTTTGGTTGTGTTTTATGAGACATCAATCATTTAGGTTATTTAATGCTATATCCTGTTCATAAATATATATTGCATATATATATATATATATATATATATATATATATATATATATATATATATATATATATATATATATGTGTGTGTGTGTGTGTGTCTGATTTGTAGACACATTTCGCAGATGACATTATTAAATGAGCCTGGGTTCTTTTTTGTACACAGTTAAATAATTTTAAGTATTGCTATATAACTGTGACAATCGGACTTGTTGGCATAAAGTTTGTTCTCTTTGACCCATAATTCGGACCTTATCAGGTGCTCTCACTCCGGGCCCGAATGGACATGAGAACAATAGCTATTGACGAGTAGTCTACGTTCCCCAAATCTCCAAAGCTGGAGCCTCGATATCAGATTTTTAAGTGCCATATCCAGTACACTCTTTGGGGGTTTTGATCAGTTTGGTTTGGTTTTATGGCATATCAATCACTGTTGATTATTTTAATGCCAAATCGTTTTAAAACATATATATTAAATACATACTATTTGTAAACACATTTTCTTGATTACATGTTTAAACAAGCCCGGGCTCATTTCTTTTGAACACTGTTAAATAGCTTCAAGTATTGCAATCTAATACGAACAATTCCATTAACAATTATTAATCATTAGTTTGCACACAGTTAAATGGTTCCAAATATTACTATCAAATACGGATATTTCTATTTACTATTATTCATTTGTTAGCACGCAGTTAAATGTTTTCATGCTATATAACAGTAATACTTCAACATCAGTCATTTGTTTGCACACATTTAAATAGATTTACAGAAGAAATTAGAGATTAGTTTTTCGGCAATTTCATTTATGAACGAGTTAGAAAAACTTGGTTCGTCTACAAGTATTGAAATAGATTCTACATGGTAAATGGTTTCAATTATTGCAATCTCACACTTATAATTCTATTGATTATTCTGCAGACAGTGGAGTGGTTACGAATATTGCTATTTAACACAAATGCTTCTTTTCAACTTCATTCATTCATTTACACACAGTCAAATTGTTCCAAGCATTATTATGTAATACCGATGATTCAAATAGTGAGTAGTGTTCGCCAATGGTCTGGAAGACTGGGGTTCAATCCCAGGTCGCGTCATACCAAAGACTTTAAAAATGGTACATGTTGCATCTTTGTTAAACACTCAGTAATATAAGGTACATATCAAGGATAAAGTGGAACAATCCAGGAAAAGGAGAAGCACCTTCCCCTACACCTCGGTGCAGTAGCTATTGAAAAGGGAACGTTCTGGTACTTTTTATTTAAATTGAATAATTCTGTTCATCCTTGTTCATTCGTTTACACGCAGGTAAATGGTTCCGAGTATTGCTACGTATCACTAAAAAATTCATTAATTCATTACATACCAGTTATTTGTTTCCACAAGTTAAATGATCAAACTGTTCAATTTCAAGTAATTTAATATAGTATGCACCATCTGTTAGCTCATATTTTAAATGTCAAGCAGTTCTCTTTGACACATAGATAGGACATATCAGTTGCTACCATTCCCGGGCAGAGTGGGCCAGGGAGCGATGACAATGAAAGCATACTCTGTATTCCCCAAAGCTCCAGTATTACTGGAGCCTCACCATCAAATTATCTAATGTCTTATCTAGGACACTCTTCTGCAGAGAAGCAGTCGGTATATTCTACAGCCACAGCCGACGGAGCTGGAAGCTGTTTGAGTCTCACTTGACTGTAAGGCATGAACCCGTGATTTTTCGTCTGTTATAAGCAAATAACAGGGTACACTGGGATATTTAGTTTTGGTGTGGGACAAAGAGAACTGACCTCGGGTCACATCCTGGTCATGACGGAGAATGTAGTATAATGGTTATTGTCATTGGAAATGGAGAACCTGACCCGAGTTCAAACTCTGAAAGACGCAGTTTGGGAAAACTGGACATTGGCATAATGGTTAGAATGTTCGCCAATGACCCGGGAGATCGGGGTTCAATCCCAGTTCGAATCATACCAAGGACTCTAAAATGGTACTTGATTCTTTCTTGCTTAACACTCAGCATTATAAGGTATGGATCAAGAGTAAAGTGGAGCAATCCAGGGAAAGGAGTAGCGCCCTCCCCAACACCTTTGTGTAGGGGCTATCGAAAAGGGAGACTAGGGGTCACATCTCGACTACGGTTGCCAACAACATGACAAAGTGGCTAACGTACTGGACTATGACACCGTAGTTAACGAGTTCGAACTCCAGTCACTCTAATTCGTTCAATTCCGGATTAATTCGTTTGGGAAAAGAATGACCCCTCTTATTCTCTCAACTCTGGGTCCAATAGTACCTCGACTATTTTTATACAACGACGGCTTTTTCATTGATAAATCACGAAAGTTGATATGTCATTTAACATAGAAACCAAGCCCAACTAAACCAAATCGAACCAAAATCATCATCATGGTACTATTTACCAACCCCTCTGCTCGGGCAGGATATGACACAAGGTCAATTTTTTAGCGGAGTTTAACAGGTTTGAATTCAGAGTTTTCCTTCTCCTAGACTAGTTGCCTAACCAAGGCTAAAGAACCTAGTCTGTCCTACAATTTACCCATAGCTGGAGGGAGAATAATTGGATTATGATCATCATGGTCATCATCATCATCATGTCGATCCACCAGCGCGGATTTCCCTGATCTTCTCACGTTACCCTTTTCTATCGTCCATCGCTCCCGGGAGGTCTTCAAGGCTACATCCTGTAACGGCACTGAGCTGTTGAATGTACGTTCTGCCTTTGCTCGTCCATGTAAAGGGGTCCACAGGAGTTGGTCTCCCCCTTTCCAGCTGTATCCTGTATGTCTATTTCGTCTAACTTGGATAGTTTTCGTAATCTGTGGTAAGAGGCCGTACAGCTGCTGCTTTGTTGGGTGCTGCCTCCAGGACTTGTTCAATATTGCTCGCAGTTTTCTTGTGTAGTTGCCGTCAAGTTTTCAAGCTTTTTCTCTATACGTTTATTTAGCGAACCAAAATAAGATCTTCATATTATATAAGACCCAAATAATTTCTATAAATATTGCAATTGTTACGTATTGACCGTTGACAGACCACTCAGTTAGAGATTTCGTAATCAGGACGCACCAGAGTAAACAAGGAGACAGTGGAAATTAATCACGTGAGTTGGGATCCTGATGAGGAAGGCGCGGGCGTTATTATATAAGCACACAGTTTCAACCCTAACAGGACAGGTGCTCAGTTAGGAGAAGCGGGCAGATTCGAAGAACAGACAGCGAGTACCCAGAAAGAGGGTCACACCCCACGACTGAGAAGTAGAAGAAGTAAGGTTCTGAATATATCTCCACGTAGTGTAAATGATATCAGTTCTGTGTCCGTTTTTTTGGTCTGTGTCTCTCTCTCACAAACGGGCAATATCGACCCTTTCGTAAATAAACACGAAATTTAAATTTTTATAAAACAATTACTTTTGCCTCTTCATTCCAGCTTCGCAACACAATAAGTCAATTTTTTAAAAAAAACTTTCCAAATGTTCCTTTGTCTCAGCTATAAGTCAAATAGATCTGCTTAAAACTGATTCCTATCCAGTCGGACCTCGTGGAAAAAATGACTCTTAACAAAACGCTAGAAATAAAACTTAAATATAAAAATCTGTCATGAACGCATAGCACAATGAATAGCGCCTTTGGTTTGAAAGTGCTTCTCTGGGAAATCATCTAAACGTTGCAGGTTCAAACAAGTAAGAATAACAAGGAACATTTATTCATTTTTTCTTTTTTAAGTAGAGGAATTATATTGTGAATTGAATTACCATGATCAGAAAATCCGGCGAACTCCTACTCACGACATACGGACACATTGGGCTGCTATTTTGACCTTATTAGGTCTCATCAGCAGTGTATACTGTGATCTCCACCACTGGAGATCGAACCAACGATCACAACATAATTCCTCTACTTAAAAAAATAAAAAATAAAAATCTATATCCTTGCCCTTGAGGTCAAAATAATTACGCGGATACGTTTTTCTAATCCTCTTGGGAAGACGTGGCCCTGGAGGTGACTGTGTCCTCTGTAAAGAGTACGGATGTAACTTAAAGGATACATTTAGGGTTAATAAGCTGCGCAATTACTATGACTAGTTAATTTGGCGTACTAGTATGCGATATGAAGTGTTGGCTCAGTTGTAGAGTTTCGCCTCTGCAATCTGTGATCGCTGGTTTGATCTCCAGTGATGTAGATCACGATATACACTGCTGATAAGACATAATAATGTCCAAACAGCCGTCCAGTGTTTCCGTATGTCGTGTATATGTGTTCAGCGGATTTTCTGATCATGGTAATTTAATTCACAAGGAATATTTACTCTAACTTAAAACTTGAACCCAGTCATGGTTAATTGAATTGGAACAGGCTACCCACAGTGATTCTAATAAAAGTATCAGTTCATGATGCTGTGAGGACCTTTAGAGTCCAACGTGTAACATCCGAAGAAGGCCAAGGGACTAATCGGCCGAAACTCTGTAAGAGGAGCATTAAATATGATGTCAATAGTCCAAATATTCTTTGTAATAACGATTATCAAGCATCATTTTATAAATTTAAACAAATAGTGCAATGGCCGTGATTATCTTACTCCCCCTTCCTCCTCTCTCTCTGTCTCTCGATATATATATATATATATATAATCACTCCCCCGCATGAGTCGGGTGTGATACAAAGTCATTTTTTAGCGGAGTTTTACTGGTTTGAATTAATAGTTTTCTTTCATCTAGACCGGTTCCCATGGATATCAGCTCTAGGTGAATTGCAGACAGCCTTGTCCAGGGCTTGAACTTATTTTGCCGTGTTCATTTCCAATGACGTTTACCACTACAACTCTTAGCATAATATAACCATAGTCTGATTGATGATCAATCAATAATAATGTTTCAGTGTTACATTACATCATCGTCAGTACATTGTAACTGATTTTATTTATGCGAGTCTGTCGAAATAAAAACAAAAGGAAACTAAGTTAACTACTGAGAAAAAGAATACGATAGAATGACTGAGTATGATGTGATTAATTATGTGTCGACCCCAAGTGTAACAACTTTCTTCTCTCCAGTCCTCGTTTCAGACGCCCCCTCAATCTTATAAAAGAATAGCCTTCCCCTTTGGGCTTTGTGTGTGAAAGCCTTATAGGCATGCCGACCGTCATTCTATTCCCATCTATTCGGTAAAACGTCTTTTACATCTACAAGACATATCGTCTGTAGCAGAAACCCCGCCAAAAGAGGCCTCCTAAATTTAACTAACCTGCTGACATTGTGTCAGACATAATGCGTCAAGGGCATTGTAGCAACGATGACAAAATCTATTTCCATTTGTCGCCCCTATCCCACCAACACAAACACCATTCTCTGAGGTGTCGGTTTTAAATTTCAACGCTTGACAGGTTGTTGCTCAGTTACTCTTGCGCGTTGAGAGGAGGAAAAAGACTCCTGAAAAGCAATGAGATATAGATGTCTGACGGCTAGATATGAATAAAATTCTTTCATAGACATACGTATGAATATGTGGATTTAACTATGTATTTTCGTCAATGATGAATTGGTCGGCCAATAGACAAAGCTGAGGGTGTGTATTATTTTCAAGAACTTCCTAATGTTTCAGAGTAAGATACTTAATCTTTCATGTGTGAGAGGGAAGACTACAAAGTTATATCATTTTCATATCTATTTATCTGTTTCTTTCTCGATCTAACTATCGATCTATATATCTGTTTGTTTGCCTATCTATCTATCGATCTATCTATCTATCTATATGTTTGTTTGCCTATCTATCGATCTATCTATCTATCTAAACTTAGTCGCATGGTGCTGTAGATTTCACTGAATGTATCTCAGCAGAAAGGTATGATCCCTAAACGAAGACCCTGATATGACAAAAAACAACAGTGAGGATCTTTGCTAGATTTTGGGGTAATGTAGAGTAAACATTTACTGCCATTATTCCCAGGGCAGTTTTGATCCAGAGTAGAATTGTATGGCATCTGTAGGTTAAATAGAAGTATTTAATAATTTACTATACTTGAAAACATTTAACTTTGAGCAAATAATAGATAGCAATACCTGAAACTCTTTAAATGTGTTGCTATCAAATGGTTAACATTACGAGGATCATTAAATAAGTTTCCAGACTTTTTTCGTATGGCTACTTTTATTGATAGTACACACATGAAACTCTAGTCCCCTTCGAAGTAATCTCCTCCGGCTGTACTGCACTTGTTGTACCGTTCCAATATTTTCTGGAAGGCCCCTGGAAGTCCTCTTGAGTGAGCGTGTCAATAACCTTCGTTACAGTCTCTTTCATCTCCCCAATTGTCTCATAACGACAGCCTCTGAGTTTAAGGAATAGCCAAAAGTCACAGTGAGCAAGGTCTGGACTATAGGGTGGGTGGGGAACTGTCTTGATGCCCAACTTGGTCAAATAGTCAGTGACAAGGATAGATTTGTGGACTGGTGTATTGTCCTGCTGGAAATGCCACTGACCTGAATTGAAGAGTGCTGGCCTCTTTTGACGGATTCTCTTCCCGAACTCACTTAAAACATCAACATAGTAATCCTAAGCCCAACCCTAAACCTTTGGCCAATCAACTCTGGTGTATTGACATCCTTGCTCCTCCCACACCTCTCATCATCCCTCCCAGACCCCTTGCCTTTCTTGAATCTCTTATGCGACTCAAAAGCTAATGCTCGATTCATGCAAGATGGTCAAAAAGCAGTCTGACGCATTCCAAATGATTCTGTGGCATTTTTCTCAAGTTTAAAACAGAATTTTATTGCATATCGTTCTTCCTTACGTCCAGATAGGATTTTTGAAATATAGCATCGACTTTCTTTCACAAACGCTTTTCTTCATTAATTTATATATATATATATATATATATATATATATATATATATATATATATATATATTCAATGAATTTGTGAATATTGACACTTGGTAGCACTGTTTATAGGTACTCTTTTTCAAGGAAATCAATCGCCATTGGTTCTTTTCAAATAATAGAAAGCTCACAGCATATCCTTATTTATTTATTTACCGTGTTTTTCCACACTAAGAACTGTTTTTTTTTTAAATGGTTGCTCAGTGCGAACTAATGTTTAACCCATTTTTAGACATTTTCTTTATCACAAAAACATGCTTTTCCGTACAAATCACCAATCTTTAAATTTCATGTGCTTTAAACTTCTCGGCCATCAAACATTTTATAACAGATCACCATTTGATTCGGAAGATGTTGCTATTTTGAATAGGTTCAAAGCAATTTTCTGCGTGAAAAAAGTAATTTTTACTACAAACCCATTAGGTTCTACCTCTTCGGGCTGGGGGACCTGGGATCAACAGCAACCCAAACAATCAGATTATTCAGTGCCATATCCAGAAGAATCTTACCCCTTTGCAGAGATGAAGTCACTATACTCAACCGCCCCAGTCAACTGGACCACATTTATTGGAGGAGTCTTAGCCCTCTGTTGAGATGTAATTGCTATACTCAACAGCCCCAACGACTGGGTCAGACTTTGTAATTTTCTATTATTAATTCCATTATTGTCTTCCAGTAGTTTTCATGGTCAGGAGGTAAGTTTTCTCTTCAACAAATGTTTTTGGAAAACTTTAAAACTTCCTAAATAAGTTGATCAGCCTCAAAATAAACAAAGACAAATTAACTCGTTACAGATGGTTAGTTTGGTTATTTGGTTTAATAGCATATAACCCCTTTAAGGTTATTTAATGCCAAATCCTGTTTATATATACAGAAGTGAAGTTGGTGACCATCGTCGAGGGCGACCTGAAGGCTCCCTTTTCAATAGCTACTATTGTTGATTATTATTAAGTCTGGTCTTCTGGCCGATTATTATTATTATTACACTGCGTTGTAGGGGAGGGTGGTTCTCTTTTTCCTGTATTGTTTAACTTTATCCTTGATAGGTAACCTATAATGCTGAGTGAGAAACAAGGGGGTATCAAGTACCATTTTCGAGTCTTTGGTATGACTCGACCAGTGATTGAACCCTGGTCTCCAAGGCCACTGTCAAACTATCTACCCACATGGCAAATTAAACTTAGTAATCGAAGTTTTTTTATTGGTAACTTGTTTGTTTGCACAGTTAAATCACTCCATGTACTGCTACTTTCAACTTATAATTCTAGTTTATATTAATTATTATTAAAACTTTCAAAAACTTTTTAAGAATAACCTCAGCCATGACCTTCAACCACTCTTGGGGTAAAATAGGGGTGGATACTTGTTTGACTCAAGAGTAGCGTTTAGAATACAGCCGGGACAATCATAAGGGAAAGGACTTGATATGAAGAGCCGATTAATTGGATCAGGCTTCTCTGGCCTTCCGCTTACCCTGGTAAGGTCCAAAGTGGAGTGTCGCAAGTCACTTGGACACTTTGCTCGGAGAGACAAGGACGGCTCAGCCCTGAATATTTCGTATTAAATCATTAATTTCACTTAGGGCCAAAAATTTGCTTCGTTGAACGCGAGATTTACCCCTCATCAGATAGGATGTCGGCATATTCTACAACGGAGGATATAGAGAGGTAGTAATGTAGCATGTTCATTCAAACTGTATGAACCCACCCACACACACACATATACACAAGCATATATATATATATATAACCATTATGCTAATGTCCGAGCCATTGGCCTAATGAGTAGAGTGTTTGCCAATAAGTTCGGGAGACCGAGGTTCAATCCCAGGTCGAGTCATACCAAAGACTCAAAAAAGGTACTTGATGCCACCTTGCTTGACGCTCAGGATTATAAGGTAAGGATCAAAGGTAAAGTGGAGCAATTCAGGGAATGGAATGGCGCCCTCTACTACGCCTCGGTGTTGTAGCTATTGAAAAAAGAGCTGCCGGGTCACCTTCGACTAAGGTCACCAACTTTACTTAAAGTATCTATATATATATATATATATATATATATATAAGTTGAAATAGTGTAGACACAGATCAACAATGGTTGATGATTAGGACTGATAATTGCATCGGCGATAAACAGAATGTTTCTGAGAGTCACTGTCCCTGTGTCTACTTAGACAGACAAAAAATGCTCTATCACCCATATTAGAAGTCTCTGTTTATGAATATAAAAATATTGATATATATATATATATATATATATATATATATATATATATATATATATATATATATATATAATGCTTTCTACGAAAAGTCTGTTCAAATACAAAATTTCAAGACAAAATGAAAACGTGTACGTATCTTTTAAAAAATTTGAACTATAATATAAACACTTTTAATATGTATAAAAAATTAAATTATTCTTTAAATATTTTTGGAACACAATAAACGATTTTATGAAACTAAGTAGTTTTTTTCGGGTTTTGTTTTTTTGTTTCATCTTTTCATTTTGAAATATTTTTTTCGATGAAGCGTTTTAAGATCTGCTTTTAATGGATCTGAAGATGGTTTAACAAGAAACCAAGATGTATGGGTGTGTATTGGGTACACGCACACGTGTGTGAGTGCGTGTATCTATGTATGTATGTATACAAAAGATACATATACATCCTTTGACCTCAAAACACCAAATTAATTTCATTCTCTCTACTTAACTTACCGTCATTCCCTTCAATCGCTATTTCCATTCTTGCATTTGTGTGCGTCCAGCCTGCACCAAACGACCTCGTTTCCATACATAATACCACCAATTAATAAAATGCATATCATTTTATGATGTATTGATTGCCATGCAAGGGCCAATTTATATCAAAATTCTTTCTCAAAGACTAAATGTAGATGGCCTAAAGCGATAATGATAATGAAGAGAAAAAAAATAAATATAGAAGTCATGAAATCATTCTTCCCATTGTATTATTGCATATCACCTCACCATTTCATTTGTTATTGAAAATCACTTTAGAAAATGCATACACATTTTTTTTAGATCTGTATAAGTCGGGGTTATATCAGTGCATATGTATCATTCACATACATACATACACATATACAAACATTCATGCATACATACTGAATCACACGCACACACTCGCAGGCAAGCATGAGAACACACACGCAAAAAACATATATATAAACACATGTAAAATCACACACATACACTCAAATACATAAATAACCACATCCAGATAAATACACTCATATATGCCTATAGTTAATATTATGCGGTTTTTCTACCCTCAGTAATATTTCATTATTATAATCATAATTATAATTACTATTATTTACTCCTTAGAGTTTTTCACATCAGCGTTAGCTGATGGTCTTTCACTGGAGATTGAGTGACAGCAAGTCTCCTCAAGTCTACAGGATGCTTCTCAGTATTCTGGTCGTTTTCAATAATGTTGTAGTTTGGATGGTCTCCACTCGTCCGCCAACTTCCAAATCCTCCAGTCCCTTTAGTAATTCTTTAGTTACTGTACTAAAAACACCAATCACAATTGGTATAATTGTCAACTTCATGTTCCATATCTTTTCAATTCCCTAGCAAGGTTGAGGTACTTATCCTTCTTTTCACGTTCCTTTAATTTTATTCTGTGGTCAGCCGGGACAGCAAAGTCCACAATTTTGCAAATTCTTTTTTTTTTAATTATTTTTAAGTCTGGTCACCTGGCCGATTATTATTATTATTATTATTATTATTATTATTATTATTATTATTATTATTATTATTTCAATTCGGTATTCTCTGATTGTACATCCAATGCATCTTATTAATTAGATATTCATCCACCAAACTCAATTCCGATCTATCAAACGAAATCTTTTCAAACTCCCTCTGCAAATATCTTAATATAGATATATAGAAACATAGATATATGACTGGGGTAAAGACAGCCGGGTTTCGATCACAGCTTGAAGTAACTCGCATGTTTAGCCACAATGATGAGTTGTAATTCAACGAAACAATCTGTCTGCCGATGACAATATAATTATATATTTTTCTAGTTCGTGCAAACTTTTTTTAGTAGATGATAGATCAAAGTTTAAAATAGATTTTATTTTCCGTTATGTCCCATCAGGGAAAGACCGTACAAATAGAAATAAACTTAATGATAGTTGAGAACAGAAAAATAAAATAAAAATCCCCACAATGGAGGAAAAAAATATTTACTATATATATGTACATATATATGTGTGTGTGTGAGTGTGTGTGTATAGATACATGTAAAAGTTCAAATATAAAAAATCTAGGTATTCAGATGATGTTTCTATTCATAGTTAAATTAGTTGCCAAGGTTAAACCGTTCAGTTTCTTAAATTAAACCATCATCAGGGCATTTATTATTATTTCAAGGAAAGTCAAATGAGAAAGCTTTTAACATTCTATTTCTGTTTGTTTTGTTCTGATTAAAAACTCTGACACGTAATCAGTGTTCGAAGTTTATTTTATTGCATATCATATTTCCTTTAAAAAAATATAAATGAATTTAGAAACCCCTTCGCCTGATCAGGATGTGACTCTTGGTCAATCTTTTAAGCGATGTTTGAATTCAAAATTTTGCTTTTTGTAGACCGGTATTCATTGGAAGGTTAAAGAACCCAGTCTGCCCCACTAATTGCCCATATCTTGTGAAATAAATGGTAATTTGATAGTCGGAAATTTTGGGTTTCTCTTGTCATATTCCTAGTCATTGTTATTTTTGCTTTCGTATCTTTTTTGATAACTTAGATGACGTTATGGATATACTTCCAGGAGAGAGGCTTATTTAGAGAAACGGTTGTCACTGTAGATTCCACGATCCGTGTTCAAGTCCAAGAAGAAACTCTTCGTGCTTTACTTCGTGGTAGTTTCACTTGAAAAGCCATGAATCCAGCTGTTATAGTAAAATAGTAAAGCAGACTAGTTTTTTTCTGGTCTTGGTAAATAAGGAAAAGGAAAATTCAAACCAACTTTTAGAATATTTTCTCACGTCCTACACGTGGTGGAGGGTTTGGTTAAATACATGTTTTCAAGTAACTATCTATATTTAGTAATAATACTAACTCGTTTGAATGTTATATATTGACCCTTGACTGAGCCGTCAATCCGAGATGCACCAGTGTAAATAAACAGAAGAAGCAGAAGCAAGTAAGTGTTATGAAAGAATATAGGCAGATGCCGGCGGCCGTTGAGTCAGTTGGTGACAGAAAGGCCAGTGTGAGAATTAGCTTGCAAACTGAGAACGCCAACTGAGGGCTGTTGCTTTCAGCGACTCCCGGTTGAGCAACCTCAGCCAAGATGAGGAAGAAGCGCTAAGTGGGTTCTTGAAGATAACACAGCGTGCTATGGTCAAGAGAAGATGTTAGGTCAATATACCAGTCTGTCCCTGTCTCCACCCATCTCTTATACACCACAGAAACATCGAGAATAAAGTGTGAGAGATACATATTTTTATAAAGAAGTGCGTTCGTTCGTTCGTTCGTTAAAGTTCGTAAATCAGTGTTATGATTATGGGTATAGAGCATGTAGTCAGATGTATGATTTCGAGTATTCCTAAAAATAATCGTCAAGTACTTGAAAAGCACCATCCCAATTAGTTAAAAATCATCGTGTTCTTGTAAAATCAAATCTAATTTTATAGTCCCATATTGTAGCTTTCTGTTGTCAATTTAAATGTGATATTCTGTTTTATTTCTTATGCATATTTAAAGACATTAATCACACCAGGTACACTCTTGTGGGAATTGCGTAGACAGCTTCGTATTTGTTTTATTCTTCTCATTTTCTCTTTCTTTTCCCTTTTTTCTTATAGTTGGGAAGCGTTTTTATTCGGGATATGGGCATGTATTTTTTATATCACACTGATAAGTTTGAATTTCTCGTCGTGTCCTAAAGGGATTCAGTTATATTAGATTAAGGCAAAAAGAATTTAAATTAGAATATTGAATTGTTCATCCATTGACACTTTAAATATAGAAAGAAAAATGACATAAATATTTCTCTCAATCAAAGGTTAGCACAATATTCAGGGAGGAAGATTAGTAGTTAAATAATCTGTATGGAATATCAACTATCATAGATTATTTAAAGGGACGAGGAACACCCGAACACACAGAATATACTCTTGTAAAAAGAAAAAGAAGTGACAAAAAGAGAAAGAGAGGAACAACTCATGCGGAGACGAAAATTTGTCAGGGTCAATAATCTTGAACTGAACATTCACAAACACAAATCCTGGAACAAAAATAAATCACAACCTTATAAAAACAGTCGCCACTATATGAACTAAAGAGAACATCAGAACAAACGTTTACTTCCTAAAGATGACGTAAGATCCCAGAAACACGTGTTGAAGAAAAATAAATAACTTAAAAGCAAATTCTCTTGTGGACCTATTCTTTTTAAAATATATCTACAGGGTGAAACGATAAAATTGCCGTCCTAAAGAAAACAACACTACAGCTTTATTTTAAAGCTTTTATTGAAAAAGTCAATTCAGTTAACTTGATTATGTAGTAGAGCTGACATCTATTCAATGTAGCCGCCTTTAGCTTCAATCACCGCCTCGATACGGATCCGGAACTGTGTGCATGCCTTTTCCACAAGCGCCAGCGGGAGCTCACCGAAAACTCGGCGGATGGCGACGATTAGGCTGGCTTTGGTGTTGTTGGAGGTCATGTTGGTGATTTTCTCGACGTATGACAAAACGAAGTAGTCCAGCGGGTTCAGGTCGGGGGAGGAGGGGGGCAGTGAGAGAAGGGTACAAGTCGTAGCACTCCTTCTGAAGCCAAGCCTTGGTCTCTTTGGACTAGTTGGCCGGCGACGAGTCCTACTGTCACACCCAGGGTCAAACACCGGTCACCTGATTGCACCGGGGGATCACACTCTTCAGCATATTCAGGTACACTTTGGTGTTGACTTTCAAGCCGACTTCGAAGATGTGGGGTCCCTGTTAACCGTCCCTGTTATTCGTGGCTATCCAGATTTGCATTTTGAGGGTGCTGGCAATGGTCCTGTAGTCGTAACTTGGATCGGTAGAGTGCATGGGTTGTACAGCAGCACATCTCCGATCTCGCTCGTTGAGCATTGTGTCACTTTCAGACATGATAAAGGCTCCTATCGCTCTTGGGATTTGTACACAACTGGCCAACTAGTAGATGGTCTGCAACAAAAGAAGAAAACCAATTTTCATTAAACGGAAATGGAATCATGTCGTCTTTTCAAGGGCAGTGATTTTATCGTTCCACCGTGTATTTATACTGAAAACAAGAGTGAGTTCAAGTCTCATTGAGCACCACATTTAAAAGGCCTTGTGTCACATATGTTCTCTGACGAAAGCAACCAACTGGAAACATATATATATATATATATATATATTCTCTTACTCCCGCATTTGGTAAATCCTTGTGTTTTCTCCAAAATGTTGAAGATGTGAGCATTCTTTTAAAATTTTTGGGTTGTCGCTGGGTTTTAATGATTTTTGTTTTGTCAAGTATTTCTTTGATTTTGTCCTTGTTTTTAAGTTCTAGATTTTTCATTATTTCTGTGAATACTTATCATATTTACCAACCCCTCCACTCGGGCAGGATATGAAACAAGGTCAATTTTTTAAGCGGAGTTTAACTGGTTTGGATTCAAAGTTTTCCATCTCCTAGACTAGTTGCGTCACCAAGGCTGAAGAGCCTAGTCTGCCCTACTATTTGCCCATAGCTGGAGGGGGAATAATTGGATTCATATCTTTCCCAAGTGTATTAATGCCATGTGAAATGCAATCTCGTCCAGGATGTGAACTCGTATCCCCGTGTCCATTTCCTGCGACGATTACCATTACACTACGGGCACCTCCTTCTGTGAATACTGATGGGTTATTTTTGTTGTTGGTTGTAACGTATGCTAGGGGTTTCTCGTTGTTGTGTTTTTTTTTGTTTCCTTAATTCTCTTTGTGGTATTTTTTCTGCTTATTCCAATCCTTTATTTATTAGTGTTGTTGGGTAACATCTCTAGTTTAGGGTTGTGTGTAGTTCTTTAAGGCGAGTTTTTTTTAGGTTTTTATCCGTGATTATTTTGTGTATTTTACGTACTAGAGTTTAATGGGTAGATTTTATACAATTTTTGGGTTGGTGGCTTTCGAAGTGGAGGTATTGTTGGTTGTCTGTTGTTTTGTGCTAGATTTCTGTGATGATTTGGCCATTTAGGTTTTTTAAAAGTTTGTCTAAAAATAGTGATTCTTTTAAGCAGTGTTTTAAGGTTTTGTAGTAGGTTATACTTCCCCATGGACATTTCCAGAATTTGAAGCAATCATCCCAATATCTTTTTCATGATTTGGTAAATTCTTCTTTTCTGCTGTTACCGCATTTTTTACCAATTATTTCATATAGATTTTCTTCTATGTATGTTAGGGTTAGGGTAGCGTATGTTGGCGACATTTTAATTCCCTTACCTGTTCCTTGGGTTTTGATATTGTTCATGTTATTGAACCGGAAAGAGTTATTATTAAGGATTATTTCTATAACCTTTACGATAGGTTTTTTGTTAAATCTTGGGTGCAGTGTGGGTGGATATTTATTTATCCAAAAGGAGAAGTCTTTTTTTTCCAAATTCATGGAGGAGATTGCTATAAACTCATCAACTTTTTGAATTGCTGTATATGAAAAATTGTTCAAATCTTGAAAAAATCAATTTTACGCGATCTAAAATGCCAGTAAATCAAATTGAGAGTCTCTATTCGTCAAAAAGATGTGTCATGAAATGTTTGAGGGGGGGGGGCAAATGGAAACTATGTGGAATTTACAAAAGTCTGTGTAACGTATTCAATGAAGAACGTTTTCGTGCAAAAAATTATTACAAATCACCTTAAATGCGTTTTCAACAAAGAGCCTAAACCGATAGGACAGTCAATGTTAGGAAAACACACTTGCTTTCCAGTAAAGAAGACTATGCTGGTCGTCAGCTGAAACATGCAAGGAACTATTGTAACGTAATGGCCAAGGGATTTCGGTTCATACCTTTGAGTTTAGTTAGGCTGAGAACCTTTCGGCTCAGCACATGGGTTAGTTAGGTGCAAATCTTGATGTAGGTGGTAACGCCCGTGCGGGGCGGACGTGCCACTCAGAGATGTCACAATAGCCCGAGATGACGGAACGGGGTGACAGGGTGCGGGTGACGTCACACACCGGAAGCGCGCGGAGGTTTGTGGGAGATTTGAAGAAAGTTAGGGAGTTGAATACTAGACGCCAAACGAGGAGGATCGACTTTCGAAGCTCGCAGACGTTAGACGAACTTGCGCCCTATGGGGGCCGCTCGAGATGGGGGCCAGATGAATAAGACAGCATAGAAGATTGCGTCTCTCCTCCTTATGTCGAAACCTTTAACTTTAACTCAAAGTTAATAAAAAGGTTTCGTACCCGAACAAGAAGTCGTTACGTCTTTTTGAATTTCGAGATTCCTATGTTCGATGTATATGTGTGACCAACATGCCATGTCTATTTCACACATGGCTGTATCTAGCGTTAATTGTGAATATGGTACACTATCACAATCGATCGTGTGTACATGTGTGAAGGTATTCTTGATAACTAGTTTAATAAATCTATCCATCAAAAACCAAAATTTAGATTGAATCTTTTGATTCATTATGAGGAATCCCCATGGTGTAGCGGTTAATGAGCTGGACAAAAACATCATCGTCAGGGAGTTCGATCTCCAGTCGTGCTATTAACTTTCGGACTAAAACCCTTGGAAAAGTTATGAACACCCTAATCGCACAGCTATGGGTAGATTGTTATCGCTATTATTCTTGTACAAGGATGGTTTTTGTGGTAACTTACATAAGAAGATGGATATACCCTTTAACAAGAAAGCCGAAAATAAATCCTTTATTTTCAGAAAATAAATTCATGAGTGAGTCAATATAAAGCAATATATGCAATCGGCTTTATGTAAAGCTATTTTATAATATACAAAATCTAAAATATTCTATTGACTATGTTAATCATCTGGTTCACCTGAGACACAATAAATTGTTTTGTTTATGGATTTTATCTTTGACATTGTTTTATTAACTTTTTGTCTTGAGAATTGTATTACTAAAACGGTCGCAAATTTATACATAGATCAATACATGCACATCTTTGTTTTTGTGGGGGCGGTGGAGAGTCGCTGTGGCGAAAAAGATGAAGTGCTGCACCGGAAAAGAAACTGAGTTCGAACTCCAGTTGCTCAATTACGTTCACTTTCAGACCAATACCCTTGGAAAATGTATGAACTCCCTTATATACTGTCGCCACCCGCAAGGGTTTAAATTGTGTCGCGACTGTTCTTCTACAATGAAATGAAATTAACCACAACGGCTGATATGCCATTAAAAAAAAGATAACAAATCTCTCTCTCTCTCTCTCTCTCTCTCTCTCTCTCTCTCTTCTCATGTGTGTCTCTCTAAATCAACATACGTGGGTGTGTTTAAATATATGAATTTGTGTGATTATCTATGGATATACATATGTATATACCCTAAGAAATGTTTGTGTAAACACACACACACGCAAACACATATATATATATATACTCATCAAGTGATTTGAAGATGAAAATATATATATTGGAAATAAAAAGAAAAGGCCAACCTTGTCATACCAATTGAAAAAAATCAAAAGGCACGCAATTGGTTGGTCAAAAGAAAAAAAACCGTTAGGGCTGCTAAGCTACAATGCAAAAAGTGCTCAATACTAAGTAGAGCAAAATAGTATCGATAATATATATATATATATATATATATATACAGAGGAAATGTCAAAATGTACTTATATATATATATATATATATAGGGTGCTATGAGTAAATTATTTTAAATTATTATTTTGCATATAGCTTCTGCTTTGTAGGGTGTTGTCTCCAGGACTTGTTCAATATTGCTCGCAGCATTCTTGTGTAGTTCCCGTCAAGCAGTTTCTCCATCCGTTTAGTTAACGTTCATCTAGAGCATCCATATAGCAGTATCGACACGACCGCTGCTTTGAAGAAACTGCGTTTCATTTTATCGGTCAGGTCTGACTTCCATATTACCGATAGTCTATCGTTAGCTGTCCATGCCTTTGTTAGTCGCGTCTCGATGTCAGTCCCGGTTGATGAGACAATGCTTCTTATGTAGGTAAAATGTCAACGAGTTGTAGAGAGCTTCCATTTAGTTTGGAAATGCCGTCTGTTTGATTAAAGCACGTGTATTCTGTTTTGTGTGGATTGACATGAAGGCCAATGCCGGCGTCGGCTCGTTCCAGACTATGCAGTAGAGTTTCGCTTGGTTGCGGCAAAAAAAGTTTAATGAATATATTTTTATCGGGTGGAGCGTTGCAAAGTATTTTATAGGCAAACATTTTTATTGTACGTTTAATCCGTTCATCAACATTATACCCTGGAAACCCATAACTGATGAGACTTTTTTTAATGTTTTTTAATTGATTATAAAATATAATTTGAGAGGCTGATATTAGTTTTGCCGGATATATTAATTTATTGATAATAGCTTTTTTTATATCGGAAGGGGTATTCACTTTTAAACTTGATGGTGCAAGAGTTGTTATTGGTGGGTTTTTTTTTGTAATTAGAGTTAGTAAAGTTATTATTATTAATAATATTATTATTGTTTGTATCAATGGGAACATCTAAAAAGGAAATTTTATGGCTTTTGTTTAGTTCAAGGGTAAAGTTAAGGATTGAATTTTTTTCGAAGGTATCTTTTAGTATGTTTATTTCAGACAGAAATCGGTTAATAATCTTTCCATAATTAAGTATTTTCTTGTACATTAGCCTCATGAGTAGAGTGTTTACCAATGGTCTGGGAGACCGGAGTTCAATCCCAGGTCGAGTCATGCAAAAGACTCAATAATGGTAATTGCTGCTTTGCTCAGTACTGTAAAGTATGCATCAAGGGTAAAGTGGAGCGATCCAGGGAATAGAGCAGTGCTCTCCCTTACACCTAGGTGTAGTAGCTATTGAAAAGAGAGCCTTCGGGTCACTCTCGGCTTTTTACTCAGTACTTTCAGCCAGATATTGGACCATCATCCGGGGTTGTGCATAAAGGATATTTGGATTGATATATAACGTTTGTGTTTTGCAAAACTCGAATCAAGGTGTGTGGGAAGGGAATTATTATTAATAACTAAGTAAGAGGATTTAAATTTATTATTGCATAAGCTAAGATTTAATCTTTATTAGGATCAGTGATTGATTACGTTTCTTTAAATCAACGTTTTAAAATATTTTCATCTAATTTGTAATTGCTGTACATTTGGTTGCAGTAAAAAAAATGTTTGATAAATGCTTGTTTATTGGATGGAGTGTTGCAGTGTTTATTTTGTTGGCTAACATTATTAATTGTGCGTTTAATTTATATATATATATATATATATATATATATATATATACGTTGCATATTTAGACCTTTATCTGAGTGCGAAAGTTACTGAATGAAACAAATGAGTAAGATTTTTTTTTAAATCACCTCCGTTAGTTGCGCTCTGTTTCGATTTTGGGTGATAAAACTCGCGTTCCGAAATTTATCAGAAAAGTTCAATTCTATCGATCACTTTATATATCTATATCAATGTTTATATCATTTAGTTCCAATCTATCTTCGATTAACATCTCATGATACATCTATCCATCTTTATCGGTGTTGATTTTCTTCTATCTATATATATTCAATTCAACTGTATATCTATATTTCTAAATATATATTAAAAGGTCGAAGTTTTGACATTGCTGTAGTAAAGAGATTTTTAGACCACGTTGGGGCCTTGCTGTATAAAGAGTGTACGAACGCTAGACTGTTAAACTACTCAAAGGTTTATTTCCCACAAGGTAGCAAGTAGTCACCAGGAGAAAGAAAGACGGCTTAGAAACAAAGACGTCAGCGTCAGTAGGTAAAAATAAGCAACATATCATGATGGAAAAGAGAGAGCAGAAAGAGACTTTAATTTTTTTTCTGGTTCTAACATGTTTGTCCGCTGGTTTTCGTGGTCTAACGCCCGCTTTGGAACACACCCCAAAATCAGGGCTCGTAATCTTTCGTCTCTTTACATCTTCGTTGTTGGTGTTCTACAGACATCTTTAAATTATCACTTCTCACCGTCAACTTCCTAAAGAACACGCCTGTCATGTCAGCGGGAGGACACCCGCTTCCGCTCGCCATACGCATGCACACACGATCTTTTAACCTCCAGTTTTCTCTAGTCATTTTTAATTACCACGAATGCCTCGGTCTTCCTATTCGGAAACTACGGTCTGATTTATATATTCATTTATTAATTCATTTTCAATTTTCTGCGTGCCTTTCAATTAGGTCGGAGAAGTGAAATTAGTTTCATTAAGGGTTTTTGTGACTTTTAGAGTCAATATGACCATAAAAGGAGACATTAAAAGAACGGTCTCTTTTTTATTGTATTGTAGTTTGAAATGGTTCTCGATTAAAGAATGTTTCAGTATTTTTTATTATGTATTAAACTAACATCATGGAAATTTTTTTTTATTAAAGTTTTGATTTGGTTCTTTACTATGTTTGACCAAACATTATTTATATCATCTCTTTTTAAATGCCTTTTGTACATGTAAATTCTTCTATTAAGGCAGCGGCAAGTTTCATCTACATCATTTTTATTACAGTCCAGGTATGGAATTTCATAAATCCCCGCTCTGGATTCGATCCGAGTTTTTTTTTTTTTTTCAAATTAAACTCTTAATTGAATTTGAACTGTTAGAGACTGTTTCTATTTCAAGTTTGTTTAGTTTCTTTTTGTTTGTTCTTTTGTTTTTTTCGGTGATATTTGTGGTTGAATTGTTGGATGAAATGATATATCAATGAAATATTTTCGTTTGTACATTTTGAGAGCGTAATTTTTTTTTTGCGGGGGGATACTGCATGGAAGATTCAGGATATTGAAGTTGCGTGAAGGAATTTTCTATCTTGTCAAGTCCATTTGTTAAAATTTAGGGATGCAAATCCTAATAGCTCTAGGGAAAAGTGTTTGTCGACCGTAGTCGAAGGCAACCCGAAAGCTCCCATTTCAATTGCTACAACACCGAGGTGTAAGGGAAGGCGCTACTCCTTTCTCTGGATTGCTCAACTTTAATCTTGATACGTACCTTATATTGCTGAGTGTTAAGCAAAGAGGTAGTAAGTACCATTTTTAAAGTCTTTGGTATGACGCGACCTGGGATTGAACCCACGTCTCCTGGACGATTGGCGAACACTCTACCCACTAGGCAAATGAGCCGGGTTTTTTTTTTGGTGGGGGAAACCTATACTTTTTCCCCTCTTTATTTTGGTGTTATGTTAGGAGTAATAATGTATATGGTCACTTTTATTAGTGGATTCGTGATGAATTCTAAATTCTAATTTATTGTTATTTATTTGAAAAATGTCCAAGAAAGCTAAGGAATTTTTATTTTATATTTCATCAGTTGTAGGTTCAATTTGGTCTAGTCTACTCGTTATTTTTGTTTAATCATTATTACTGGGATCATAAAAGTAGAGGGTTTGCCAATGGTCCAGAAGACTGGGGTTCAATCCCAGGTCGATTCATACCAAAGGCTCAAAAATGGTACTTCCGCCTTGCTTAGCACTCAGCACTATAAAGTAGGGATCAAGGGTAAAGTGGGGCAATAAAGGGAAAAGGAGTAGCGCTCTCTCCTAGTAGCTATTGAAAAGGGAACCTTCGAATCATCCTCGACTAAGGTCTTAATTTTTACTATATCCATAATTACCAACCCCTCCGCTCGGGCAGGATATGACACAAGGTCAAATTTAAGTGGAGTCTAACAGGTGCGAATTCAGTGTTTTCCTTCTCCTTGACTAGTTGCCTCACCAAAGCTGAAGCGCCTAGTCTGCCCTACTATTTACCTATAGCTGGAGGGAAGAGTAATTGGATTCCTACATTTCCCATAGGTATTAGTTCTATGTAAAATGCAATCAGTCTCGTCTAGGATTTGAACTCGTGTCGACGTGTCCATTTCCTACGACGATAACCATTACACCACGGGCACCTCCATAAAATTACTTTTTTCTATATCATTAATATAGTATCTATGTAACGGAAGTAGAATCTTTGAGTATTACATATATAAAAGGTCCCAGGAATTCAATGAAAAGGTATGCAAGGACCCCATTAATCTTGCTTAACTATCTATTAATTATATCCCATGATATATCTATCCGTTTTTATCAGTTTTCATCTTCTTTCTATCTCTTTCTTTTTAATTCGACTATCTGTTTATATATATATATGTGTGTGTGTGTGTGTGTGTGCATGCGTGAGCGTGTGTGTGTGTGTGTGTGTGAGCCAAAATACATAACGCGAAATTGCATTCTCATAGAAGTATGTTTTTGCTAATGCACACATATGTACACATGTGTGTGTATGTATCTGAGTGTGCATCTTTGTGTGTGTATTTGTGCAAGAGAGATATATTTCAAATATACATACAATTAAATCCTAAAATGTAGAAACACTCATATCTGTCTGTCTGTATGTATGTATGTATGTTTTTACGTAGGTTGGTATGTATATCCATGAATAATTCTAGATCTCTTAAAGTATCGATTCCACAAATAACCACATTTTATTTCTACGATCGAACAGTATTATCTTTTTCTTTCCTAATATTCAGACAACAGATTACATCTTTCGCCCACGCACTGGATTTTTTTTCATACCAATATTTAATTTATATTCTTTCATGGATTTGTTTATATTTTCCTGCGCAGTTTACGAAGGACAATTCTGCTTCTATTCAGAAATTTTATACAAGACGTGGGGTGACTACAGTTTTTGTATCAATGTTTTCAAGAAATATTTATATATTATGAAAAACTCATCAGAATCATTTTTCAACGCTACAATTAATAAATCTGACTTTTCTTTTTTCGAAATTACCTGTCTAACGAGAAGCAAGAAATACATCTGTAAACTATAGCATCAGTATCATTATTGCTATTATTTTGATCCTGGAGAATTTTTCACACTAGCATCAGTTGGTGGACTTTCACTGAAGTCTGAGAGACTGCAAGTCTCCTCAGGTTCCAAGCAATCTAAGTATTATACCTGTTTTCGACAACGCCGTGCTTTGTATGGTCTCGAATCTTCCTCTGATTTCCAATTCTTCCATTCCTGCTTTCCCTAGCCCCAGGGGGATCATTCTAATTTCATCAACTACAATTAGTATTAACATTGCCCTCATCTTCCACAAGTTTCTCAGCTCTCTGGCAAGATCTTGGTATCTATCTATCTTTTCTCTTTCTTTCGTTTTTATTGGGTGGTACGCTAGGACGGTAAAATACACTCGATGACAATATATTAGTCTTGTTAATTGATATTAGATGTAAACTTCTGACCGAGATTAAGTGATCCGTTTGTATCTGAAAGTCCTGGACAATATCAGGAATCTCCTTTTTTTAGAACGGATATTGGTTCGTGCATAAGGAATTTGTTAGCTTTGGTCAAATATTAATCACTGGCGCAATTCTCAACGGATCACACATTCCACTCTTTGTGTCTTTTTGCTGCTCTCGCTTGATTAACCGTTTCATTGATGTCCCAAATGACTTACATTTTAAATTCTGGAGGCATTCGAGGTGCAATGATTAGCGTCTTCGGAAATTAACACAAAGACCCGTGCTCGATTCCTAGACGAGACTGCTTGCAATTACCTTAGCGCTAGTTGAAATCCTCTTAAAAATTGACCTTATGTCACATACTGGACTTCCAGAGGAGTAGGTCAATATATATATTTGTTGTTCTGTTGATTATGAACAATTTTCGCTTCGATATAATTTGTCCTTATAGTGATGTTCTGTGCTGCTATTAAAGAAATGATGCAGTTTCTTTCTCAAGGTTTCTTTTTCTTAACCATGGGCTTCTGTGTGCAATCTCACTAGTTTGTCGCATGAAGTATCCGTACATTTATTTTCCTTCGTAATTTTTTCTATTTTTTTTTTTTTGTTATTTTTCTCTTTGAAATTATTTTGACTATTATTATCTAATTATTTTCAGCATTATTTTCAGTTTCTCACAAAATTTCACCGATTCCTGGCTAAGATAAAGAGTAAAGAGAGGTAGTAGTTCAAACTACTCTATGTATTTATAGTTTTTACTGTTAATCTAGATGATATTTTTTACTCAAATTGATAGTGAACTCTTAAGGAGATGATCAGTTTCGCAAAGTGCATTTGTTGGTATTTCATATTGGTTGGGACAGCCATTTGCCGTCTAAATGAGTTTATCAGTTCTTTTCTGGATCAAACCCAGCACTCCCACTATAATTTGCACGATGTCTTAAGTTTTTATTTCCTGGTTTTTATATTCACTTCTTTTATTATATTCTTTGATCGGTATATTATCATCTGTATAAATAGTCCGCAGCCTTTTTATACCCATTTTTTTTGTATTACGAATTCGTATTGCCATTTTCCCAAAAGGGAACACACGGCCGTATTAATAGAGTTACATCACAGGAACTCAATATATGGTTTATAATTGATTTTCTTAATATATCTTTTATTAATTAATTTGGCAACATTGGAGACGTAACGATCATTTGATTTTATTTAACTTTATCGGTTATAGGTACAGTGATAAAAATAATATATATATATATATATTTATATATATATATATATATACTAATTTACTACCTACCAGCTTTTACGGAGACAAAGAAAAAGAAAAAAAAACGCCAGAATTCAGAGATAACATTATATCTCGAATCACTGCCCGGGGAAAAAAGAAAAAGGTTATCGGGAGAAAAAAAAAAAAAAAGAAAAGGCCAACCTTGTCACACCAGTTGAAAAAAATGAAGAGATACGCAATCAGTTTGTCAAAAGAACGAAAACCCACCGCAAAATGCTGCAATGCTACAATTACAGAGTGCTCAATACTAGGTAGAGCAAATTACAAAAAATAATTTGCGAGTCGGGACTATCCTACTAGTTTCGCCTAAAACGGCTACACAGGGTATCTAATACCGGTATTAGGTACCCTGAGGAGCCGTTTTAGGATAGTAGTAGGATAATCCCGACTAGCAAATTAATTTATATATATATATATATAGGTAAAAATCTAAAAATGTAAGTGCCATTTGATTTTTTTATGGAAACTTCCGCCCTTGAAATAAATATTTGACAACCACAAAGATTGGAAAAAAATGAAACAGATAAACACGTGGATAAATTACTGATAATTTGAAAAAAACCTCTATTCAAAAAATTACTAGAACCCCAAAAAACAGATTAGAATCTTAATAAACTGGTCAAGTCATGCCTAATTTGAAAGGCACTCTTTAAAACCATAATAAAAATAAATCCTGCCACAAATCACAAATAGGGTGTTTCAAGCTGTTTTATATTATCTGAGATATACAAAATTAATATGATTTCGTAATCAGATATCATCACTAATTGTCATCTAAATATTCTTAAATTTTAACAGCTTTGGGAGAAACAATTCAAAATTCGATGTTTTATGCTTGAATGTAATTTCTCATTGAATGAATATAATTTTATTTTACCTGAAAATGTCGTATGATATATATTTGATTAAACATGTTTATATAGTGGATGAGGATATCTGTTTCACTTCGTCCTTTGTGAAAAAATGCATCAATATCTTCTCCTTCACAGGTGTGGGTAAAATAGTGGGGCAACCAGGGAAGTCTAAGAATTGGTATGACCATTTTTTGAGTCTTTGGTATGACTCAACCTGTGATTGAAACTCGGTCTCCTGGAATATTGGCAAACACTCTACTCATTAGGCAAACTTTCTCGCAACTGAACCCATGATGAAAGCGGTTGATCCAAATTCGAACTCGATTCCTCAGATCCAAATGACACATCAGTAATTGTTTTGTGAAAGAGCTTAACATCTCCCTCTCTCTGTCTCTGTCTGTCTGTCTGTCTCTCTCTCTCTCTTTCTCTCTCTCTATATATATAATGATAAATAGAGCATCAGCTATTTGCACTAACATCACTGTTTTCCCTAATTTATATTCTCTCTCGCTCTCTTTTCTCTCTCTCTCTCTATATATATATACATATATATATATGTAAATACATATATAGATAGACTGATAAATAGATCATCAGCTAATTGCAGTAACAGCACAGATTTCTCTGACTTATATCCTCTCTCTCTCTCTAGATAGATAGATAGATAGATAGTGTTGGGTATCACCTACTTTTTCAGCATAATCAGCTGTTCCATCTGCCATATATGGCAGTAGCGGAGATCAGTCTGGGAATAAGCCTACGATTCAGACCAGAAGAGCCGTTCCTATTGTTGAAGTATATCATTACATTATCACTAATCCAATGTTCTTATTACTAAGTCTCTTTCTTGTAAATACTCTTTCCTGTAAATATAACTATCTTCCTCACACATCGTGGTTTGTCTTATTATTATTACTACTTGTGTTCACTAACTAGAACACAACAGATAGATAAATCACCAGCTATTTGCCCGAACCGCATGGATTTCCCTGACATGTTATATCTATCTATCTATCTATCTATCTATCTATCTATCCCTAATATCATTTTTACCCTAAAGATCCTACAAAGACAACGGTGGATTAATTTCAGTGAAAAAGAAAGAAATATGAGGAGGGGAGAGGTTTTGAGAGAGAGAAAATTGAAGGGAAGAAAAGTGGAGGGATGGAAGGTGGCCGGGTGTTAGGCATATTCCGTTTCATCAAATACATTGACTTTAATAGAATATCTAAAGGGAAAGAAAAAAGAAAAATCGTCCATAAATTTTGGGGGTACTGAAGGAGAAAAATGTCTTAGTTTTTGCTAAAAAGATTTAATCTATTCTCCATTTTGATATTGTTTTCATGTAAAATAATATTTGACATGTAGGATGAAATCTGAAAGATTTCCCTCTATTTATATTTTCATATTGTCATCATTATTTTATCAATTTCCTCAATTGCTAAAATGTAGAAAAACTGTAGAAAAAGTTTTAGTCTGAAAAAGTTCTTCCCTGAATAAAGAACGAAATATCACTACTAAACCCATTTCAAGTGTTTGGTCGATTCATTTTTCCATTTATCATTATCATATATATATATATATATATATATATAACACGTAAAGATGAAAAAGCACAAGGTCTTTTGAGGATGATTTTATTTATTGAAGTATTTGAGAATTAAGATCTAAAATGCTTTCGGTTTTTAGAACCTCATCAGGGCGTGTGAGTTATTAAATGAAACAAAAATGATGTGAAAGTTTTAAAGCATTTCATTTATTTATGTTTGAAGCGTCCCTGTTTCAACTTTAGCGTTCCAAATTTTATGTGTAAAAAGAGAAAGATAAAAAAAAATCAATATATTTATCTAGTTTTTCTGTCGTAAGAACAAAGAAAATCTGCTCGCAATCGTATCTCACAAACTGGAACGATATATTTATGGGAACAAACATTTTTTATGGAACTGATTACGATCAAAAGCAAATTGTGATTTACTAATGAAAAATTTGACACTCACTGCTTTTTCCTTTAACTAACCGTTGTGATTCACATTTTGATGTGCATGAAAGGGCAACAATATGCAGTAGTAAATAGGAGTTCACTGTATATTTGCTAAGCTCCATACTGCGCCGATCAGGCTCAATGTTGTATTTTTCGAGAATACCACCATACTAAAGTATAGCATAAGGCCTTTTTATCGTGGGGAGCCGGGCGAAGGGCTATAGCCCAGACAGAGCCTTTGGACCCCGCCAGCATTCCCCTAAAAAGGATGCCTCAGGCTACAGGCGATAAACCAAGTCTTGCTGATGAAGGTAAGAGCCTTCCGGGATGGCCCCCTGAGGCCATAACCTCTTGATACAAATGCTGGGCTTCCCTAGCATACATGACATCCGGCGTTAACCAACTAACCAACCAACTAGGCTACAGGCGATAAACCAAGTCTTGCTGATGAAGGTAAGAGCCTGCCGGGATGACCCCCTGAGGCCATAGCCTCTTGATACAAATGCTGGGCTTCCCTAGTACACATGACATCCGGTGTTAACCAACTAACCAACCAACTAGGCTACAGGCGATAAACCAAGTCTTGGTGATGAAGTTAAGATCCTGCCGGGATGGCCCACTGAGGCCATAGCCTCTTGATACAAATTCTGGGCTTCCCTAGCACACATGACATCTGGCGTTAACCAACTAACCAACCAACTAGGCAACAGGCGATAAACCAAGTCATCCTGTGAAGGTAAGAGCCTGTCGAGATGGCCCCTCTGAGGCCATAGCCTCTTGATACAAATGCTGAGCTTCCCTACCACACATGACATCCGGCGTTAACCAACTAACCAACCAACTAGGCTACAGACGATAAAGCAAGTCTTCCTGTGAAGGTAAGAGCCTGTCGAGATGGCCCCCTGAGGCCATAGCCTCTTGATACAAATGCTGGGCTTCCCTAGCACACATCACATCTGGTGTTAACCAACTAACCAAAGACACATACGAGCCAAACCGTGCCGGTCAGAACAACACAATCGGCAAGTATGTACCAAAATATCTCAATTCTGCTGTCGAAACTGGTAACTTTCACTCCGTATTGAATGTAGACGAATCCATCTCAACATTAATTTACACAAAAACCTTAACATTCTGCCGCAGTAAAAACAAATGAAATTGTCTCATTAAGAAGTAATACTTATATCAAGCTATTGGTTATATAATTATTTAAATAAATAATTATTGTTTTATTCATTGTAGATTATAATATAGATATCAGAATAGGAAGGATATAATGCTTTCATTAAATTATATATTGTTTATACCTATATTAAGTCGTAAATCATATACTACTTATATATATTCCACATCATTTAATGTTCATATTACATTATGGATAATATAATGCGTACGTTACATAATGGATTATATAATGTACATATTAATATACACATTATATAATGTTCCTATTTAATCAGACATTTTATAAGGCTCAAATTCAATTATACATTATACGTAGTTCATATCAATTTATGCATAATATCGAATTATGCGTTATATAATGGTCTTTATGGATGATATAATGCTTATATCATAAATTGTATGAGTTTCATATTATATTAAAGATTATATGATGTTCATATTAAACTATATATATATATATATATATATATATATATATATATATATATATATAGCTAATTAATTGATTAAATGAACGCATTGAAATATTTATGTAAAATCACTGGAAATCCCCATGGAATGCATGAATAACTAAATGACTTTTGCTATTCAATATATGAACTAGGGTCATTCAAGAAATAAGGAGGATTTTTTAGTTGGCTGGCTGGCTGGCTGCTTGTGTGAGTTTTACAGCATATCAACATTCTTCGGTTATTTAAAACCAAATCCATTTTAATACAAATAGTCAGTTCTATTTATATATAGTCAATTAGACGAACCACTTTCATTATTAGTATTGAATACGTACTTATTAGTATTTATTAGTATTTGGATATATTGTCAAGGATACGAACCCTTTTGATTATTAGTATTGGATAAGTTCTTATTAGTATTTATTAGTATTTGGATATATTGTCAGTTATACGAACTACTTTGATTGTTAGTATTGGATAAGTTCTTATTAGTATTTATTAGTATTTGGATATATTGTCAAGGATACGAACCACTTTGATTATTAGTATTGGATAAGTTCTTATTAGTATTTATTAGTATTTGGATATATTGTCAGTTATACGAACTACTTTGATTGTTAGTATTGGATAAGTTCTTATTAGTATTTATTAGTATTTGGATATATTGTCAAGGATACGAACCACTTTGATTATTAGTATTGGATAAGTTCTTATTAGTATTTATTAGTATTTGGATATATTGTCAATGATACGAACCACTTTGATTATTAGTATTGGATAAGTTCTTATTAGTATTTATTAGTATTTGGATATATTGTCAAGGATACGAACCACTTTGCTTATTAGTATTAGATAAGTTCTTATTAGTATTTATTAGTATTTGGATATATAGACAATGATACGAACCCATTTTATTATTAGTATTGGATAAGTTCTTAATAGTATTTATTAGTATTTGGATATATTGTCAGTTATACGAACTACTTTGATTGTTAGTATAGGATAAGAATAACTAAAATCATTCAACTGTGTACAATGAACGTGCATTTTTTTGCTAACTTTTGATCTTGACAAAATAACTTTTATAGTTTACGGATAATTAATTGAGGGAACATAATTTCTAGTAGTAGATAGGAATACATAAAACCTAACACTTATGTGATAATTATTTGCATTAGCCAAAAATACTCGATAAAATATTAGAGTCAATTACCTGTATTACGAATAGTGACTTGAAGTTATAATTGCGTTCAAAGTATTATTAAAATAACTTGAAGCAATATAACTGCGTGCTTAATGACAATTATTGTAAGAAATAATTAAATAAATCCATTTGATATTTAGTTTTGGATAAAAATACTGAAATTTTACATACCAAATGGACGGTGGTAGCATTTCATGGCACCAAAAAAAGTGTGCCACCTACGGAGTTCAAATGAAAGTGTGTGATGATATTGTCTCAATAAAAGTTTGTACGAGACAGTGTATGAAAATTGAGTCGACCGCGTTAGTTAGAGAAAGAAAAAAACATGTCATGAGGACAGAGAGTGCAGACACAGAACTTGAATGATCTTCCACGTTTGCTTTTGTAGTTCAAACATAGGGGATCAGTCCTCACCTCTGCGCGTCTGGGTTTCAAATGCTGTTTTTACATCGTCGTGTCCTGGAGTCAACTAACTCTTTTCCTGTTTTCTATCTCGGATCCACTGCTTTAAAGAACTTTTATTTGTGTTCCTTTCAGCCAGTCAGAACTCGTCGTCGCTTAACTACTGATATATTTCTATTTTTAACCCGGGCGTTTCAAATTGTTTTAAAATACTGAAATCATAAAACTACATGCAAATAATTTGTATTAGATAGGAATACCTGGTATCATATAACCGTGTACAAAACAAATCTTAAAAAAAAAACAACAAAATAGAAATAATTGGAATTATGACTGTACGATGGACGTGAAAATTTCCTAACCTCTTGGCATAGAATAAAACTGATAAGTTGACATACCATTAAAATCAATATAAAAACTAAAAGTTTATTTTACATCATATCAATCTTTGTTGAGTTATTTAAGACTAAATTTATAATGCAGGTTTTCACTAATATATTTCTTAATTTGGATTGGTTTTATGGCATATGAACCTTGTGTGTTATAAAATGTCAAATCTTTTAAAAATATCTATATTAAATTGTCTTTAATTGGAATCATTTTGAGATGAGGCTTCTTAATCTGAGAATTAATTTTTATTTATAGCGGACTTTTTGTCCTCATCTTGGTAGGTTTTTTTTTTTTTTTTGTGTTGTTTCTTCTATCACTACGTTTCGGCCAAATTTCACCTCTGGCCTTCTTCAGGTGATTTACCGCGACTTCGGACAGGAATGATGAGTCTTGTAACCGTATCCCCAGTAATTGCTGCCTTCCATATTTGTTGTCTATCGCGCCAAGTTTTTGACATAGTAAACTTCTGGCCGGCTTGGGTAGGATTTGAAACCGCTATATTCTGACAATGCTCAGCTGGAACTGTAGACACTCAAGGCCTCTATCCCTGTCAATGCACACAAAACTGAATATATGTACTTTAATCAAACAGGCGACATTTTCAAATTAGAGGGAACCTCTCTGAAACTGGTTGATAAATTCACCGACCTAGGAAGCAGTATCTCATCAACCGAAAAAGACATCGACATGCGGTTAACGAAGGCATGGACAGCTATCGATAAGCTATCGATAATATGGAAATCAGACCTGACCGATAAAATGAAACGCATTTTCTTCCAGGCAGCGGTCGTGTCGATACTGCAATATAAATGCACTACTTGGACGCAAACAAAGCGGCAGGAGAAGAAGCTACACAGCAATTACACAAGAATCCTGCGAGCAATATTGAACAAGTCCTGGCGGCAACACCACACAAGGCACCAACTATACGGCCACCTACCTCCCATCACGAAAACTATCCAAGTTAGACGAACCAGACATGCAGAACACTGCTAGAGAAGCAGGGACGAGCTCATAAGTGATGTACTCCTATGGACCCCCACATATAGCCGAGCAAAAGTAGGACGACCAGCTCGAACATACATACAGCAGCTATGTGAGGATACGGTATGTAGCCCTGAAGACCTGCCGGAGGCGATTAACAATAGGGAGAAGTGGCGAGAGAGGATCAGGGATATCCGTGCTAGCGGCACGTGATGATGATGATGAAGAGCTAATGTATAAATGTAGTTAAAACTCGTTGTAATACTGGTCACGAATATATGTTTGACTCACAAATAGAAATTCTTGATATTATATAACATTGCAAGAAGAAGAAAAATACTCATTAGAAAGTACTGTCAAAATATAAACATAAATACACAATGAACACAATTTACAAATATGTAGGCATAAAATAACCCCAACAACTTGACATGCCATTAAAATCAACCTAACTTTATTCCTTGTTTTAAAATATTTTTTGATCTTGTGCCACACTTTCTTTTTAAACACCAAACCCAGCTTTGGCAATATCTAATTTTAACAGTTGCCATCTTGCTGAACGTCCTTCCCTTCGTAACACTGCTTTTCTTTCCAATTGCGTTATTCAAATTTCCTTCCTCTCACACGGACAGCATCAATTCCAACACCGATCACCCCACTATCCAAAACCCCACCCCACTTAACACCGCTTTTTACTTACGTCTCTTTCGACATCAACAATATAAATGCAAATCCACCTTGCCCGAGTGCGAGCACACTCTT
>OY757933.1:69402483-69427483 GCA_963585895.1 Sepioteuthis lessoniana | reverse complement strand
AAAGATGTATATTTATATTGTTTACCCAAGTATGATATGAACATACTTTTAGATCAAAGTCAGTTTAGTCGCTTTAATACAATACCATAACTAATGAGCTATATATATATATATATATATATATATATATATATATGTCTCAATAGTTGATATTTTTAAATGTTTACAGGGTAAAACGCACACACTGACACACACATAACGCACACATAACACACACACACACACACACACACACACACACACACACACACACACACAAACATATATATATATATATATATATATATGTCTCAATACTTGATATTTTTAAATGTATACAGGGTAACAC
Source organism: Sepioteuthis lessoniana (assembly GCA_963585895.1). Taxonomy (NCBI): domain Eukaryota; kingdom Metazoa; phylum Mollusca; class Cephalopoda; order Myopsida; family Loliginidae; genus Sepioteuthis; species Sepioteuthis lessoniana. The sequence goes on along the minus strand of OY757933.1, from coordinate 69,427,155 downwards.
GCACACACTGACACACACATAACACACACATAAAAACACAAACACACACACACATATATATATATATATATATATATATATATATATATATATATATACATGCCTACATTTATTTATATATATTCATATTTTAAGTGTCAGTAAACAAATTATTGATTTTAAACTAAACAGGAATACTTGAGAAAATGAACCAATATAGATTAGAACATACTTACAAACATTTTGTTAAAAAATTTAATATATATATATATATATATATATATATATATATATATATACAAGATTTGGCATTGCGAGCAATACTGAAAAGGTCCAGGAGGCAACACCCCACAAAGAAGCAGCTATACAGCCACCTACCAACCATAACTATAAAAGTTAGACAAACCATACACGCGGGACACTGCTGGCGAATCAGAGACGATCTCATAAGTGATGTTCTCCTATGGACCCCCTTACATGGCAGAGGAAAAGCAGTGCGACCAACGAGAACCTACATACAGCAGTTCTGTGCCGATACGGGATGTAGCCCTGAGGACCTGCCAGAAGCGATGAACGATTGGGTGGAGTGGCGAGAAGGGGTCAGGGATATCCGTGCTAGTGGCTCGACAAGATGATGATGATGAATCATCGAGGGTTGATATGGCATTTAACCGAATAACCTAAGATATGTTTTATATAAAAAATAATGATCATAGTGATTCATAGAAATACTTCAAACCATTTACCAGTATATAAACAATTTAAAAAAATATTTTAAAAAATTATTTGTAATAATTTGCAAGGTTTCAAACTATTTAAATGTATGCAAAAAAAATCGATTAGCTTTTAATTTCGAAGGACAACCTGATAAACAGAACCAGTAATTTTAAATTGTAATATTGAACATATGTAACTATATGAAGACAACTGAACTCTTATTTCTTCGGTAATAAAGTTACATCCAAATTATTCACTAAAAATTACACACACACACACACACACACACACACACATATATATATATATATATATATGTGTGTGTGTGTGTGTGTGTGTTTTTTAATGAATGATTCACAAATATTGACCATCCGTAGAATCCTTGAAGGCGTTCGGACAAAAAACCTTCTGGCGACATTACTATTTGTCGACTTTACTAAGGCCTTCGATTCCATCCACAGAGGGAAAATGGAACAAATCCTACTAGCATACGGCCTACCAAAAGAAACCGTAGCAGCAATAATGATTCTCTACAGAAACACAAAAGTGAAAGAACGTTCACCAGATGGAGCCACGGAATACTTCGACATTGTTGCAGGAGTACTACAAGGAGACACGCTAGCCCCATACCTCTTTATCATTTGTCTAGACTACGTGCTTAGAACGTCGATCGACAAATTCAGAGAAAATGGCTTCGAGCTGACTAAGAAAAGAAGCAAAAGGTACCCCGCAAAAACAATCACAGAAGCCGACTACGCTGATGACTTGGCGTTACTGGCGAATACGCCTAATCAAGCAGAGACACTACTGCATAGTTTGGGACGAGCCGCCGCAGGCATTGGCCTCCATGACAATGCACACAAAACTGAATATATGTTACAACCAAACGGGCAACATCACCACACTAGACGGAGCCTCTCTGAAACTAGTAGACAAATTCACCTACCTAGGAAGTAGCGTCTCATCAACCGAAAACGACATCGACACACGACTGACGAAAGCATGGACGGCTATCGATAGGCTCTCGATCATATGGAAATCAGACTGACCGATAAAATGAAATGCAGTTTCTTCCAGGCCGCGGTTGTATCGCTACTGCTATATGGATGCACTACATGGACGCTAACTAAACGGCTGGAGAAGAAGCTAGATGGCATCTACACAAGAATGTTGAGAGCAATATTGAACAAGTCCTGGCGACAACACCCCACGAGACACCAACTATACGGCCACTTGCCTCCCATCACAAAAACTATACAAATTAGACAAACCAGACATGCAGGACACTGCTGGAGAAGCAAGGACGTGCTCGTAATGTATGTACTCCTATGGACCCCCACATATGGCCAAGCAAAAGCAGGACGACCAGCTCGAACCTACATACAGTAGCTATGTGAAGACACAGGATGTAATCCGGAAGACCTGCTGGAGGCGATGAAAGGTTGGGAGAAGTGGCGAGAGATGGTCAGGGATATCCGTGCTGGCGGCACGACATGATGATGATGATGATGTATATATAAACAGGGTTCATCATTAAATACATAGGTCGATCTGCCATAAATCCCCACCTGACAAAACTATATCTATATAATTCATATACTAATATACTATAATTCATATACTAATATACTATAAGTAATATAGTATAATTAGTATACTAATATATGTCGCTGAATTGAGATTCGATCTCTGCCTAATGATTGTGAACGAAGACTTCATCGTACGCATTTTTTGTAAAAGTAGATATTTTGAAAGTTGACTGGGTTTTATGACATATCAAACCTTGTAGGTTATTTAATGACAGATCCTGTATATACATACGTATGAATTAAATATATATAATTTGTAAACGAATATCTTCTGGGTAACATTTCAAAACGAGTAGAGTTCATTTATTTGGATAGAGTTTAACAGGTTCAAGTATGGAACAATAACCATTCAGTTTAACATCGATTGTTTGTTTGCCCAGTCGTGGAGAGCTGCAGAATACAACAACTGCTTCTCTGCAGAGCAATAAGACCATCGTACTTATTCTAAACTGAATTGTTTGAAATAGAACTGTTTTTGACATTTAAACTGCGTACTAATGCTAAACTGAAATGTTTGAAATAAAAGTGTATTTTGACATTGAAAGTGTGTACTCATGCTAAACTGAATTGTTCGAAATAGAACTGTTTTTTGGCATTAATAACCAACAATGGTTAATGTTCCATAAAACCAAACCAAACCAAACCAATTATTTGTTTGCACACAGTTAAATAGTAAAACAGTTATATATAACTCATAAATCGGAAGCTAAAAAGTAATTCCACTCCGGGTCAGAGCTCTAGGAATGGAATCTCACGAGCGGATACACTTTATGGTCATATTAAGGACACACGCTGAGGGCTCTTTCTCCTTTGCAGAGATACAATCAGCGTATTCTACAGTACCAGACGACTGGGCTTAGATATTTTTGAATGATACCAATGAATGTAAGAATCTATTGGTAAAACTTACATTGTTTCTTCTGCATAGGAAGAAAATCACAATAAGGTCGAATAGTGACTGATGATGAAAAATCCTTTTTGTAAAAACCTTTAAGATAAACATTTACTATGACTGCTGTCAGAAGCCATTTAGCGTCGCTATCAGTTTCACAATATATATTGATCTTCAGACGCTTGTCTAGAAGGCAATTACCTCCTGATTAAATGCAAAAAAAAAAAAATATGAAAAAAAAGGACGTGAGAATATGTACATTTTTTTTGGATGCCGACTCTGACTCGTTCCGCCTCCTTATTAGGGTTAGATAGGGTCATCATTGCAGTCCTCACTAATTAACAAATGATAACTCTTCCTCTGATCGCCATTCTCTTTTCCCGGCATTTAGGTACCGTTCCAAGAGCACCAACTACAAGTAGTTTCAGACTCACATTTTAGTTCCACAGCTTTTCCAGCTCTCTGGCAAGATCCGGGTTTTTGTCTATGTTTTCGCTTTCTTTGATTTTTCCTCAATGGCTGACTGGGACAGCAAAATCGACGAGTTGAACTTTTCTTTTTTCTTTGTTTTTGATTGTTTCGGGAATTAACACTAGGTCTGACATTCTGGTCAGAATTAGGTGATCGATTTGCATTTCAAATACAAGAAAATTTTATGCATCTGATAATCTTGGTCATATTCTGCTATGTTCATGTAAGAATGATACAATTTTAAATTTAATCGATCACTTTTCCCACCTCATCATGCTTGGTCTTATACGCACATTATTAACCTTTTTTTTTACTCTATAACTTACACTTTCTATTCTTCTGTATATAATTAATTTTTGCTTTGCTGACATTCATTTTTGTGACATTGATTAGTTTAGTTTAGTTTAGTTTGGTTTTATATTATATTAAACATTGTAGGTTATTTAATGCTAAATTCTCTTTATACATACTTATTAAATATATGATTTGGTTTGGTTGAATTTTATTATATATCAAACATTGAAGGTGATTTAATGCCAAATTCTTTTTATACATACCTATTTAATATATGATTTGGTTTGGTTGAGGTTAATTATATATCAAACATTGAATGTAATTTAAAGCCAAATTCTCTTTACACTTACCTATTAAATATATTATTTAGTTTGTTTGGATTTTATAGAATATCAAACCTTGTCGATAATTCAATGCCACATTTTATGTATACATATATATTAAATATATGATTTGGTTTAATGGTATATCAAACCTTGTAGGTTAATTTTTATTTCTCTTCTATCTTTATTGTGGCCAAGTAGATCTTTAAACCTCATGTATTCTTGCATATTTTTCTGCTAGAGCATATCGAATTCGATAATTGTTTGTTCAAAGCAGCGTTCGTTACTATACGATCATTCCTGTTTGGGATCTCATGATCCCACCATTCAGGATTCCTTGGTGTGTGGAACTGTAGTAGATTCTGTACCGTTGATTTTCCATAAGTCGGTTTACTAGCCCCAACATGTTTTTTTGTTGTCTCTCCTCACCGTCAATCGTCTTTCCAATTTGTCAATCAGACTGATCCTGAGTAGTCAACCGGATTATTCCCGGGTGTCATTGATTGTGCAGAAAAATTAATGTAAGAGATAAATTTGTTTGATTAACAGGCGCTGCGTGGCCTCATCAGTTATATCTTTTAGCTGGGTCTTTGGGAGGTTTCGGGTCTCTCAAAATAATACCCACCTCGCCAGCTCGACCCGACTCGGGATGATTAATTATATATGATTGTTTTGGTTTAGTTCGGTTTTATGGCATATCAACCATTGGAGGTTATTTAAAGCCATATTCTCTTCATACATATATATTAAATAAAAATGATTTTGTTTGGTTGGGTTTTATGGCATATCAACCATGGTAGGTTATTTAATGCCAAATTCTCATTATATATAGATCAAATACGTATGATTTATTTTGCTTGAGTTTCATAACATATCAACCATTGTACGTTATTCAATGGTAAATTCTTTATATATATGTATATATATATATATATATATGATTTGGTTTGGTTGGGTTTCATGGTATATCAACCATTGAAGGTTATTTAATGCCATATTCTCTTCATACATATATATTAAATAAAAATGATTTTGTTTGGTTGGGTTTTATGGCATATCAACCATTGGAGGTTATTTAATGCCATATTCTCTTCATACATAGATATTAAATATAAATGTTTTTCTTTGGTTGTGTTTTATGGCATATCAACAATTGTAGGCTATTTTTATGCCATTTCTTCTTTATATATATATCAAATATAAATAATTTGGTTTAGTTGGGTTTTATGGTATATCAATCTTTGTTGACTATTCGACAATAAATTGTCTTTTTAAGTATATATTGAATATTATTTTTGCTTTGGTTTGGGATGGTTTTAGGTATATAAAACTTGTCAGTGATTCAATGCCATTTTCTCTACATAGATATATATTGAATATATATATATTCTTTTATATAAAAACAAAAAAAAATCTCACTTCTTTGGTGTCCTTATAAATGTAATTTTGGTTGTGAAACCCTCGTCAGCTGAAGAAAGATACTTCTTATATGGATGTTCTTGGATTTGCTGCCGGCGAAAATGGTATTTGAAAAAAAATTCCTTTTTTTTTTTTTTCTAAAAAAAAAATTTTTTTATTTAACTAATTTTTTAATACATTTTATAATTTTTTTAATCAAGAAAAAAAATTAATGGTGGAGTTATTATTTTTCGTTATTTTTACAATGTTTATACAATCCTATAAATAAACAAAAAAATCTGTTGAGCCTAATTTAAATACTACTGAAAATTAAAAAGAAAAAAACTAATTTGAGAAAAAATAAAAAGGAGAACGCAACATATTTAAATTTATAGACAGAATTTGCATTCATATTTTCGTTGAAATTACTATGTTTTATCCATATTTAATAATATATATTACTATGTTTTATCCATATTTAATAATATATATCAGGAAATAATAATTCATGTTATTCATATTAAGAAGAAATCAACATATTGAATGAAAAGTCAATCGTAATAAACAATGAATTGATATGTAATTCACGTATGGAATGTTAAGTAATCATAAGTAAAGAATTAATATGTTATAAATATTTTATTTATGACTAATAATTTATAATATGAATAAACTAAATATACGCTTCTTAAATTTATGTTTACACACAACAAAAAAAAAAACGGTGTAATAAAATAACGATGTAGTATTAGGATAATTCCCAATAATTAATCATATCATTTGTTTATTATTTTTTTAATTTTATTTCATTATGAAATAGGCTGTCGATTATATGGAAATCAGACCTAACCGATAAAATGAAACGCAGTTTCTTCCAGGCAGCGGTCGAATCGATACTGCTATATGGATGCACTACATGGACTCTAACAAAACGTCTGGAGAAGAAGCTAGACGGCAATTGCACAAGAATGCTGCGAGCAATCTTGAACAAGTCCTGGCAGCAAAACCAACAACACACCAACTGTACGGCCACCTGCCTCCTATCATGAAATCTATTCAAGTTAGACGAACCATACATGCAGGAAACTGCTGGAGAAGCAGGGACGAACTCATAAGTGATGTACTCTGATGGACCCCCACATATGGCCAAGCAAAAGCAGGACGACCACCACGAACATACATTCAGCAACTATGTGGGGATATGGGATGTAGTCCAGAAGACCTGCCAGAGGCGATGAACGATAAGGAAAAGTGGCGAGAGAGGGTCAGGGATATCCGTGCTACCAGCACGACATGATGCTGATAGTGATGATGATCTTATCATAAAACCATGTATCTAAACTTTATCCATTAAATCTACTTGTATTCTTTATTAGAAATATATCAAATCAATTAATCAGTCTATTCTGAGAAAATGATGGATTAATATATATATATATATATATATGTCTTGGCGGCAACACACTACAAGGCACCAATTATACGAAGCAGATACGCAAGACACTGCTGGAGAAGCAGAGACGATCTCATAAGTGATGTATTCCTATGGACCTCCATATATGGCCGAGTGAAAGCAGGACGACCAGCTCGAACATACATACAGCAGCTATGTGAGGATACGGGAGGTAGCTCTGAAGACCTGCCGGAGGCGATGAACGATAGGGAGAAGTGGCGAGAGAGGGTCAATGATATCCGGCACGACATGATGATATATATATATATATATATATATATATATACATATATTTAAATATATATAAATCACTTAATGGTAGTGGAATATATTTAATGCTAATGATATATGAAGTTGAATTATACTAAGAATTTAGTTCTATGTCTACATGCCGAAATCATTTCTTTTCCGGTATTAATTAAATTTCCTTTTAAATATCTTAATATAAATGTCTTCTCTTCTTAGCATAAATTATACGTACCATGTAAACTTTGTCGAGGAGGATCTTTTAATTATTTTCCAATTTATAATAGTCTTTGTTCTATTAGATTTCAGTAATACCTAGAGAGGTCATTTTGATTTTTTAATGTTCGATTTTTAAATGATTGGAGTTGGTTTTAGTATCTAAATTTTCACTTTTAGGTTGTCAAACATATGTGTGCCTTATCATTATTATAATTTTCTTTAGTTGAAATGTTGGCTTCATGTATATCATTAAGGTTACGTTATTTCCTAGTATTTATTCATTTTTAAAAAAAATTACAATTGCATGAATGTTTTAAGTTGTCAGTGGTATTCCAGTCCAGTTTATTTATTAATTTCTTTTGTGATTGTCAATTATTTTTAATATATTGTTCTTACAAAAGTAACTAATTTTTACATTATTCTTATTAATTATTTTTTTCTAAGGGGGTTATCATCTTTAAAATCTTTGTTTTCTAAACCTAGAAAATATTCCCCTATATTGATATTAAAAAGTTTGCAAAAATGGGGGTTAAACTAGATGATATTTATATGTCTATTCTTATTAATATTCTAACTTATTTTACTTTCCACGTTTATATTGTTATTAGTCCCATTGTTTTCACGATTTTAGTGACTATTGTATCCTAGATTATTGCCCTTATTCATGTGATGTCTATTGGCTTCTAGATATCTAAGTTCATTTTTATAACTGCTATTATATAAAGCTTCATTATAAAATTCCTTACGATCATTAAATATGTTTTTAGAAGATGGTAATCTGTAAATTCTAATATTAAAAGCGTTAGGAATTTGTTTAACTATGGATGCAGGGTGGTTAAAGCTAACATTATTGTATTATACTTACTAAGAATTGTTACTTAAATTGAGAGTTACGTACAAAACATTTACTATTTTCAAGTCAAAACTAATCTCTATCTTTAAACGGTATTTGTCGGCCGTCCCACCATACGGACAAGTGTGGCACAAGGCCTTTTTAAAGTGGGTATAGGGCTGGGCTGTAGCCCAGACACACCCGGCATTCCCCAAAAATGCCTCGGGTTCCGTCGCTATTCACCTAAATCAAGGCGTCTCAGGCGATAAACCTAACCCCTCCGAAGAGGGTTAAAGCCAAGGGGAACGGCCCCTGAGGCTCGAGGGACACACACAACCAGATCCATGCCGTTAACACCACGGCCACCCAAAGTGTGAACCATGTACTGGATCCAGTTGATTGAAATCAACCGATCTCTATCTTTAACCCCATACATTTAAATGACCTAATGACTTTCTTTTGCATTTTTGATGTTAGGAGTGCATTGCTATTAGGGATAGAAATTAATCCATCTCAATAAATTTCGACGCTATTCAAATTTATAAATCTATCTTGGTTGTCTAAAATGTATTGTCACGTAGTCTACCTCTGAGAGGAGAGAAATAAGGAATTTCCCCTACCCCTCCGTGTTTGAATTAACAGGCCGCCAAAGACTGACCGTTAAAAGAGGAATAAGGAATGTAGGTCAACTTCGGCCGGCCTGTTGAAGAAAGTAAAAAATGTAGGTCAGGCTATCTGTACCCTGTAATCTCACCCGGGTGATAGATATAGTAGTCCAAACGATTCACCTGACAGGGTGAAGGAAGAAGAAAGAGGCTAAATGATTGGCCAGAATCCTAAAGCGGAAGTAGCATCTTTTTTCGTCTGTGGAAATAGGGATAAAGGAAATCATTTTAGTGGACGGAGGTCGCCATGAACGCATGGGCGAATCTCATGCCAAACCCCGGGTGAAAAAGCGGAAAGAATCTTCAAGCCAAAGCTGTAAAAAAATTCCCGCTAGCCCGTAAAAGAGAAAATACTCTCAGAAGGAACCCGCCAAAAAGCTAAGTAAACATTAAGGCTGTTTCTCCCTACACCCTTCCTAAGTACTGCAATTACATACTCTCTCTCTTTCTCTCTCTCTCTCTCTCTCTCTCTCTCTCTCTTAATTTCAAGAAGGAAGAAAGAAAAGAATAAGAAAAAAATACATTTGTATTTATGTATTATCCGCTGATATTATAGCCGACACGTTAAATATGTGTGTCCGCGTGTATTAAAAACCTTGTTATATTTTCATGCCCCCACGTGTTGAAATTTATTCATTGTGTTGTCTACCTAGCAAGTTGTTTTTTGCATGCTCCCTTTCCAGCTTCATTCGCCTCAATTTATTCTCGCTCATGTCCTACTCGCCTTTAAAACTATTACACAGGAAACTGGAATTGTCGACTACGATAATTAATATTACTATATCTAAACCTAGAGGCCCATATCTACCATTATCCTAGGGGTAGCAAGAGGTAGTGGTCTGGTGGGTGTGTGTGTAACGTGAAATTTGGAAAACCCCTTGCCAGCGGCGGTCAGTACAGACAAAAATTAACCCCCACATATATGCCGGTTCCTATATGCCCGAGAAAGGATTCTGAACTCGGACTTATTCTGCGAGGGATCTAGTGCCAGGCTGCCCCGTTTTCACACGTGCGTAAAATGAACTCACATCTTGGGATAAATATTTTATACCACGTCACCGTATGTATTACTAAATCTGCAATTTGGACAGAGTCAAACGACCCCATTGTAACGTCAAAATTATCAGTTGTTTCCTTTTCCCAAGTAGTGTTTTTGTAAAATAGTACTGATGCCTACATGGTAATATAATATCCAATTCCTCCTGATTTATACCTGTATAATTCATTGCTAAGCTAATGCTATGTAATAACAATTCTTTAGTTATAGGGTGGTAAAAATTTATTAGGTCAAATTCTATAAAAGTAGTTTTATTCTTATGGTTGATATCCTTAAGCCATTCATTAGTATCGAATAAGTTCTTCCACAGAATATATCTCAAACTATCCAAGATTTTTGTAACAATTCTTTGTATCATATCTTTTGATATTGTATTTCCATTTTAAAGCTCTGGTTTTGTTGGGTTAATTAATCAAGACCGTTTATTATCTTCAAAGCTCTGATTCTGATCCTTAAACATTATATATATATATATATATATATATATATATATATATATATATATATATGTGTGTGTGTGTGTGTGTGCATTTTTCTTATTAGTTTACTTAATTTATTTTTAATATTGAGTTTATTTGTGAAATTCCCAAATTTATCATACATCAATAGCCGTTGACATGGAGCACTCAAATTGGATATTCCTACCCTTGAATTTCCTCTACAGATTACATTTAAAATATATATATTAGATATATATGGTTTTAATTGTTTTGGTTTTACGGTTTATCAAACCTTGTTCGTTATTTAATGCCAAATTATCTTTAAACATATAAATGGCATATATACGATTGGATTTGTTTGGGTTTTATTGCATGTCAACATTTGTCGGTTATTTAATGAAAAATTCTGTTTTTACATATATACATTAAATATATATGATTTGTAAACACATTTTGTAGATACATTTTTAAAACAATCCTGATCTTTTTTGTTTACACACAGTTAAAGGGTTTCAAGTATTGCTATGGAACAGTAACATTGTATCACCGATTATTCGTTTGCACGGCCGACAAATACCGTTAAAAATAGGGATTAATTCTAACTTGAAAATAGTAAATTTCTTATATCTATATAGATATACATTTGATTTGTAATTGAATTGTTTTTAAATAATTGCATATTTAAATAAGTTAGAAGTTATTTGTTTGCACTCAGATATTACAATTTTTTTTACACAGTTAAATGATTTCAATTATTACTGTCGACCTATAATAATTCTGTTTAATATCAATCATTTCTTTGCACACAGTCAATTGGTTACAAGTATTTTTTAACGCAAATGAATATAGGGTGCAACGATGAAATTGTCATCCTAGAAAAGACGACATGATTCCATTTCCGTTTAATGAAAACCGGTTTTCTTTTTCTGTTGCAAACCATCTACTAGTTGGCCAGTTGAGTACAAATCCCAAGAGTGATAGGAGCCTTCTACAGGGTTGAACGATACAATTGTCACCCAAGAAAAGACATGATTCCGCTTCCGTTTAATGAAAACCGGTTTCTTTCTTTTTTTTTTTTTGTTGTAGACCATCTACAATTAGGCCTATTGTGTACAAATCCCAAGAGTGATAGGAGCCTTCTACAGGGTGGAACGATAAAATTGTCATCCTAGAAAAGACGACATGATTCCATTTCCGTTCAATGAAAACCGGTTTTCTTTTTCTGTCGCAAACCATCTACTAGTTGGCCAGTTGTGTACAATCCCAAGAGTGATAGGAGCCTTCTACAGGGTGGAACGATAAAATTGTCATCCTAGAAAAGACGACATGATTCCATTTCCGTTTAATGAAAACCGGTTTTCTTTTTTTGTTGCAAACCATCTACTAGTTGGCCAGTTGTGTACAAATCCCAAGAGTGATAGAAGCGTTCTATCATGTCTGAAAGTGACACAATGTTCCACGAGCGAGATCGGAGATGTGCCGCTGTACGACTCATGCTGTCTACTGATCCAAGTTATGACAACAGGACCATTGCCAGCACCCTCAAAATGCTAATCTGGATAGCCACGAATAACAGGGACGTGCCTAGGGTGATGAAAATTAAGTTTCCGTCTACGGTTATGGTATTTGATGTGGGCCACATCATGCCACCTCGAAGTCTGCTTAAAAGTCATCACCAAAGTGTACCTAGATGTGCTGAAGAGTGTGGTGATCCCCTGGTGCAATCAGGTAGCCGGTGGCAGACCCTGGGTGTGGCAGTAGCACGGTGCCGGACCAAAAGTCCAAAGAGACCCAGGCTTGGCTTCAGAAGGAGTGCTACGACTTTGTACCCTTGTCTCACTGGCCTCCCTCCTCCCCCGACCTGAACCTGCTGGACTACTTCGTTTGGTTATACGCCAAGAACATCATAAACATGACCCCCTACAACACTAAAGCCATCCGCCGAGAATTCACCGAGCTCCCACCGGCGCTTTTGGAAAAGGCATGCTCCCAGTTCCGGATCCGTATCGAGGCGGTGATTGAGACTGAAGGCGGCTATATTGAATAGATGTCAGCTCAACTACATAATCAAGTTACATTAATTGATTTCTTCAATAAAAGTTTTTAAATAAAGCTGTAGTGTTGTTTTCTTTAGGACGACAATTTTATCGTTCCACCCTGTAGAAGTTAGCTCTACTACATAAGCAAGTTACCTGAATTGATTTTTTCAATAAAAGTTTTAAAATAAAGCTGTAGTGTTGTTTTCTTTAGGACGACAATTCTATCATTCCACCCTGTAGATCTTAGCTCTACTAAATAATCAAGTTACCTGAATTGATTTTTTCAATAAAAGTTTTAAAATAAAGCTGTAGTGTTGTTTTCTTTAGGACGACAATTTTATCGTTCCACCCTGTATAATCAAAACCGTTCTTTTGCACACAGTTAAGTCGTTACATATATTGCTAGGCATTATTAACACTTTAATTGTACATCAGTCATTAGTTTACTCACAGACAAATGATCTAATTTCTATTTCAAAGAATTCAAATTAGCATGATTCATTTGTTTACCTTGTAGTTTAAATGTCAAATAGTTCTACTTGACCCTTTCAGAGTTTACCAATCCGGACGGTGTGGATCCGAAAGCAATGGTAATGAAGAGGTACTCCATATTCCTCAAATCTCCAAGGCTGTAACCTTTCCTTGAGATTGATTAATATTAAATCTCCCGGACTTTTCTCAATATTTTTACTGATCAGAACAATACTTTATTTTGGATGGTCTCTATCTCCTATTCATCCTTTCTTTTTTCCAAATTTCTCAAGATGGTTTTAAGTACATCGTCTAAAATTGTTATAGTTACCGTCATGCTCTACAGTTTTTTTGTTGTTCTCTAGCAAGGTCTAACTATTATTATTATTGTTATTTACTCATTAGAGTCTTTCACATAGCGTTAGCTGATGGTCTTTCACTGGAGTTTGAGTGACAGCAAGTTTCCTCAAGTCTCCAGGACTCTTCTCAGTATTCTGGTCGTTTTCAATAATGTTGTAGTTTGGATGGTCTCCACTCGTCCGCCAACTTCCAAGTCCTCCAGTCCCTTTAGTATTCCTTTAGTTACTGTTCCAAACGCAGTAATTACTATTGGTATAATTGTCACCTTCATGTTCCATAGTTTTTTCAATTCCCTAGGAAGGTCGAAGTACTTATCCTTCTTTTCACATTCTTTCAGTTTTATTCTGTGGTCAGCCAGGACAGCAAAGTCGACAATTTTTCAAATTCTCGTTTTTTTTTTTGTTGATTATTACATTGTCTGGTCTTCGGACCGAGATTAGGTGATCCGTGTGTATGTCAAAGTACCATAAGAGTTCTCTGGGACAGGTGCTGGGTTGTGCATATACCATTCGTTCCTATGATCAAATTTAAATTTCTTGCAAATTTCTCAGTGGATCACTTTGCTGACCCAGTCGTGTCTCGTCTTATATGATGTGATTGGTTCTTATGGCTTTGTCCTGTGCTGCTATTAAGAGAGATTCCGTTTCTCTTTTAAGGTTACCTTTTCTTAGCCAGATCCATGTTTTCTCGTGTGAGATGCTGTTTATTAGTCGTTTAAAGCGGCCATAGAGTTGTTTTTTTCCCATTTTTGTTTTCTAATTATTCTCATTCTATCGTCGGTCGTGTTGTCGGTATCTTTTCTGATGGCTGTAATCAGTCCTTGTTCGTGTTTTTCTATGTAATCTTCGAGCTATTGTACCAATGCGTCAACGCCGTCTTCGATGCTGGCAAGTCATTTTCCTCCTTCCTTTCTAGAAACATTATTATTATTATTATTATTACTATTATTATTATTATTATGAACAATAGAATAAGACATTATTCTGACACTTTTCAAACTATATTTTCAAGCCTCAAAATAAATAGAATTAAAAGAAATATAATTTACATCTTTTTTCAATTTTTTTTTTTAATATGCTATGCAACTTTTGCACTACTCTATATTAAGTGTTTCATTTATCTTTTTTTATTTTTTCTTTATGTGCTTATTTCCTTTTTACTTGGATAAGGATAAAATATCTGGACGTTTTGCTTAGGATTAAATTGTCATTTCTTGATAAATCTGCTTAGGAATACAGGGCAGTATTTCTACCTCGGGTAATATAAGAAAAAAATGTGTCTGCGTGTATTTACACAACATCTCTTGCGTGAAAGATACGATACAAGGCCAATTTTATCAGGGTTTTCTTTCCTCTTGGCCAGTTGCCATACCAAGGGTAAAGAGCCCAGTCTGCCTTACTGGTTACGCAAAGAAGAAAAAATAGCTGTACTGAAAACTTTCCAGAGATTATTAGCACTATGTGAAATGCAAACAGCCTCGTGCAGAATTTGAAATCGTTACGCTGTGTCCATTTGCTATGATGATAACCATTATTTAACATGGTCATTCAATAAGTAAGGTGTATTTGGCCTGCGCAGGGGGAAATAGGAAGGAATGTTTACTGTTGCAACATTTTTTAAGAGATCAATGGAAATTAATCTTTTCACGAAAATGAAAACTGCTTGAATAACATTACTGACTACTTCGCCTGGAATACTGAGAACATTTTTGCTGGAAACAAATTTTGAACAATGCAAAAGTTACATTTTCGGAAAAAATTATATATATATATATATTTATATATATATGAAATAGAAGAAATAAGCAAGTATATAACAGCTACTTTGTTGGTTTTTTTTTCTAATTTTCAATTTATTTTTGAGAAGCTGTTAATTTAGGCTGAGCATTTAATTTCATTTAAAAAAAAAAAAAACAAGAATGGATTGTATTTTCTGGCAAATCAAACATTGTAGGTTATTTAATGTCAAATGCTCTACACACACACACACACACACACACACACATACACACACACCTATATATATATATATATATAATATTTGTAAGCACGTTTTGTAGATAAAATTATAAAACAACCAGAACTCTTTTTTGCACGAAGTTAAATGGTTTCAAGTATTGCTATATAAGTCACAATTTAACATAAGTCATTTCTTTACACTCATAGTTGGTTAGAGTGGACCTGGGAGTGATAGCAATGAAAGGGTACTCTGTATTTCCCACGGCTCCAGCATTACTAGGATATTCGTTGATGAGAGGGATTCTTATCCCGCTGCAGAAATGCATTCGGTATATTATCCAGTCCCAGCCGACTTGACCGTTTTTGCTGATTTGAGTTAATGCATTTAAAAATATCTTTTTTAAAATTAAAATCATGAGTTACATTTCAGCCAATACTCAAATTTATTGTAGTACATAGTATAAAAAGATTGCTTTTTTCCTTTTTTTTTTTACTGACAACGCGTTCTGGCTTCAAAATTTGCCTGCTCACAAAAACAGTAATTTAAAAATTATTTTAAGCATGAGAACAAAAATAAAA
Source organism: Sepioteuthis lessoniana (assembly GCA_963585895.1). NCBI lineage: Eukaryota > Metazoa > Mollusca > Cephalopoda > Myopsida > Loliginidae > Sepioteuthis > Sepioteuthis lessoniana. Next base: position 69,411,173 of record OY757933.1, on the reverse strand, counting down.
TAATCATAATAGAAAAAAAAAAATTCATTCAAGTTCAAAATCTTCGTCAGGGCTAAATTGTGTGTTGCTCGTCTTCGCAAAACCAAATATGTTGCCCAGATGAAGACTTTGGACTTGCATTTCAGATTTTATTGTTGTTCTCTTTCTTAAAATATTTTTTAATTGAATGCAAGCAAAGAATATGCAAGCAAATTTAGAAGTCAGATCACGTTGGCAGAAATAAGATAAATAGATAATAAATATATCATTAACTACACCAAACATTAACCGGCTCATTGATCTAGTGAGTAGAGTGTTTGCCAACGGTCCGGAAGACACACGGTTCAATCTGAGGTCACGTCGTACCAAAGTCTTTAAAATGGTACTTAATACCCCTTGCTTAATACTCGGCAATATAAAGCACGTATAAAGGGTAAAGTCGAGCAATCCTGGGAAAGGAGTTGCGACCCCCCTACATCACGGTGCATTAGCATTCAGGTCGCCCTTGACTATGGTGACCAACTTTTACACTAAATATATATCTTTCATCTGTTTACTTTTTTCCACACACACACAAACACACACACACACACACACACACATATATATATATATATATATATAATTGAATACTTTATTTGTTCAACTGAATTCGGCATAAAATAGCCCAACATGGGTTGACAGGTCGTAAAACCAACCATAAGTGTAAACATGAAAGTCTTATTAAATCTTTTATCTCGTCGGTGTAATCTATTAGCAGATTTATAAAGCTGATGTGGATCCTCACTGGGTTCTATCATGTTTTGGCTATAAGCCAGACAAAGCTAACCCCTTGAAATACATACGCAAATCTATTACGTAAAGTGATATTTCTTCTCTCATCACGTGGTACGCCTCATCAAATGACAGGGGATTCTAATTGACCGCGTACTACCTGAACAAGCGTAGCCAAAATGAGTTGGCAGCCGTCCAATATGCACGCTTGACAGAGTCGATTTTCATCAGAAAACGCCCGGGTGTGGCGCTGACGGGTGCGGGTGGTTCCGATACCGCTTGGCGTTGTGCGGAACGCCAGCTTCCAAAGTGTTAAACTGAGAGCCTTCGGATGGGTACAGCCCCCGGTATAATATTCACGCAAGCTGTTGAATGTAATTTTTTTTTTTCTTATTGGATCTCCCTTTTAATTCGACCCTCGGCTTAGAATACGCAAAGCGTATCACCTGAAGAAAAGAGAAATGCTCTGCCAAAGTTTAGAGCACCCCTGTATTATAATTATTCCGTGGTCTGCTTTATTTCAGAGGGTCCCATCTATGAGTCAATTTGATGATTTTCATTAAAAAGGAGTTCTTTGTACCATATCACCAACATTATATATATATAAGAAATTAAAAACCATTTCAACGGCAATTATAATAAGCTGTGATAAAAGTCTGCGCTTTATATGCTTCGCAGATATTTACTTTAGCTCGTATCATATAATGTTCTGCATATCAAACAGTAATAAAAAAGGAACTTTAGATTGTCATGATTCGCTTTAGAAATACCGTCATCAGAATTAAATTATTATTCTATGTAGGTATTTATAAGAATGAATAGAAACCTCTCTCTCTCTCTATATATATATATATATATATTGGCACGCTTATCTATATATATATATATATACGGTCACCCACCACCTATCACGAAAACTATACAAGCTAGACGAACCAGACATGCCGGACACTGCTCGAGAAGCAAGGACGAGATCGTAAGTGATGTACTCCTGTGGACCCCCGCATATGGCCAATCAAAAGCAGGACGACCAGCTCGAACATACATACAGCAGCTACGTGATGATACGGGATATAACCCCGAAGACCTGCCGGAGGGGATGAATGATAGGAGGACATGGAGAGAGAGAGAGTCAGGGATATCCGTGCAAGCCGCAGGACATGATGATGATGATGATGATTATATATACATGTGTGTGTGTGTGTGTGTGTATGTGTGTGCGCGTGTGTCTGTGTGCGTGCGTGTGTAATGTTTATATGTATCGCACAAAACTCTAAACTCAAAGTATAGAATAATACCAGATAATTGGTGTTGTACTCCTTACATAAAAGACTCGCCCTCCTCCATAAATACACGTCAACGAGAGCGCCAGACGGAGTTACTGATCAATGTGACACAATCACGTTGTGATACTATTTGCATAGTGGACGTATAGTCACTACCACACCGGACTCTCAGCTTCCTATCAACTAACTACTGTTTAACCAGGTTCACTTGTATCTTGTTTCTATTACTTGAATATGTATGTTTTTCTATCAACCCTTTTTTGTTCTCCGTGTCTTTCTTTTGTCAACATCGCAACAATAGCTATGCCGTTAAAATGAATGAATGAATCAAGCAGTTTATTGGCAATCCAGCGGTTTGTTTTTTTTTTAATTATTTTGATCGTCAAGATAGCGTAGTCGCAGAGTCAAGAGTGCATCGTGATTGTTAGTATGTCAAATGTATGATCAGCAACCAAATGGTTCCCACATTGGGTGTATCACTGCGTAAACTGTTGTTTAGTCCAACAAAAACATGTACAGTGACACAAAAATATAAAATGGGACGGGTGATGTAGTTTGTAGGGTTATTTTTGAGGCTATATTCTTTTAATTTTGTTATTCGTTCATTCTTTTCTCCATTATATTTAATTTATAATTTTATTGAGCTTTCAATTATTATTATTATTATTGCGAGTTGTTAAACCAGTGTTTGCTGACGGGGTTTTACTGGAATCAGAGAGTCATCAAGACTCCTCAGATGTCCAGGACTCATTCCAGTATTCTAACCAATCTCAACAACTTTGTAGTCTAGATGATCTCGAACAGTCCTTCGATTTCCAACTCTCCTAGCCCGCAACATTGAGTAGATCCTATTATGGTTTTCTCCAACCTCTTCGTTCGAGTAAACTTTGTCCATTCATACAATAGTAATGATCCGGTCACAGTTTGAAATAATATTTCATCAGAGACGTGAGATTTCTAAATGGTAGATCATATTTACCAACCCCTCCGCTCGGGCAGTATATGACACAAGGTCAATTTTTTAAGCGGAGTTTAACATGTTTGAATTCAGAGTTTTCCTTCTCCCAGACTAGTTGCCTCATCAAGGCTGAAGAACCCAGTATGCCCTACTATTTACCCATAGCTGGAGGGAGAATAATTGGATTCATACCTTTCCCAAGGATATTAGTGCAATTTCTAAATAGTAGATAACCTGTGAATAACAGTCCCTGCTTAATCTATGGTTGGCATAATTTTCAGTAGATCAGATATTGCTACCGAGGAATGTGAACTATTCTTCTAATTTCAGAGACTTGCTACTTAATGAGGAGATTGCAGTCTCTCGATCAATATATAATGGTAGTTCTTTGTTTAAGGTAAAGAACAAACCGTATTGCTGCCAGCTCTTGACTATTCAGTAGAGATTACGTTTGTGATACTTTATTTGCAAGAAACGATCCATTGAACTTCGTAATTGATATTTTAGGCACGTTACAAATAGAAGTGGTACCAATGCATCTCTTTGCAAGACTCTAGTGACAACATCAAAGAAATCAACGCTAAGATCAAGAAAGCAACCCAGAAAGCAGAATTTAACACAAGGTCAATTTTTAAGCGGAGTTTAACAGGTTTGAATTTAGAGTTTTCCTTTTCCTAGACTAGTTGACTTCTCCTAGTTTTCCTTCTCCTAGACTAGTTGCTGAAGAATCCAGTCTGTCCGACTATTTACCCATAGCTGGAGGGAGAATAATTAGATTCATACCTTTCCCAAGGGCATTAGTGCTATGTGAAATGCAATCAATCTCGTCCAGGATTTGAATTCGTGTCGCCGTGTCCATTTTCTACGACGATAACCATTACACCACGGGCACCTCCATAACGATGTTTTATAAACCGAGTGCTAGTTAGTTACTTGTTGCTTGGCTCTTTTGTTTTACAGCGTATCAACCCTTTTCGAGTCATTTAACGCAGAATTAAATTTCAAACAATTCAGTTCAGTATAAGTATATTTTTTGTTTACAAACAGTTAAATGTAAAAGTAGTTCTATTTCAAACAATTCAGTTTAGCATAAGTACGCAGTTTAGTTATATATATATATATATATATATATATATATATATATATACAGTTGAGTATAAGTAGTTTTTGTTTACAAACAATTAAATGTCAAAATAGTTATTTTTCAAACAATTTAGTTTAGCACAAGTACACAGTCTCAATGTCAAAAACATATCTGCTTCGAGCAATCCAGTTTATAATGAGTACACAGTTTAGTTCTATTTAAAAATGATCCTATTTTAAACAGTCCAGTTTAGTTTAAGTACGCAGTTTTAATGTCAAAAAACAGTTCTATTCCAAACAGTTCAGTTTTGCTCAAGTACACAGTTTAGTTCTGTTTCACCTATAGACAGGACCCTTTCAGATGCTACCACTCCGGGCCAAAGTGGACCTGGGAGTGATGGTAGTGAAAGTGTACTCCACATTCTCCAAAGCTCCAGCATTACAGGAACCACACCATCAGATTGTTTAATGTCATATCTAGAACACTCGTTGGTGTGGGGTCTTATACCTCCGCAGAGTAGCAGTCGGTGTATTCTACAGGTCACGGGCTGATAAAATACTGGGACAGAGTAGTGTAAGTAACCTTTAATAAAAGAAATTCTACGTCCTTTATTTTTAATAACGGCCATCTTACTATCCGCATGTAATATAGATAAGTACTGCAAGGAAGCTTTAATAAAAGAAACTATTTTTCCTTTATTTTTAATAACTATTTAAAAACCGCCATGCAATATGTTAAGTACAGAACGTGAACTTTAATAAAAGCGACTGAACACTTATTCTGAATAATGGCCATCTTATAACCCGTATGTAATATAGGTAAGTACTGCTAGAATTGTTTAATAAAAGCGACTTAAGTCTTTTCTTTTTAACAATGATCATCCTACCAGGTCGGCTGGCGCGGTAGAATATGTTGACTACCATACTGCGGAGGATTTAGATCTCCTCCACAAGGCTACTAATTAGCTTTTTGTGGTAACACGTAATACTAGAGTATAGGATCCCAGTGGTTTAACAGTCCGTGACCTGGTAACTGAAGTGATCACATCACCTGCAACATTCTACTTTGACCCTTAATGGCCTAGATGGGCGGTCGAAGGGGCCCGATTCGGTCATTTGGCTGATCAGGTCAAATTCTAACACGAATATGATTGTCTTGACCGTATTTTTCAAATTGCTCGTGTATCCAAAACTTTTTTAATCATAAAAGTGCGAGTAGGAAGTGGATGAGGATCGATTACGCTAAGATAAAAATAACTGAAAGCATTTAAATTGTATGCAAACAAATGAGTTATATTAAATAGAATTAGTGTTGTTAAATAGCAGTACTTGAAACCATTTACCCGGATGTCAGCATATGATTAATATCAAATAGAATTATCAGTGTTAGATAGCAATAATAGAACCCATTAAAACTGTGATTAAAACAAATGATTATTATTAAATAGAAATATTAGTTTTAAATAGCAATTACTGAAACCATTTAACAATTTGCAAACAAATAAATTTGGCGACCGTGGTCTAGGGTACGCGAAGGCTCCCTTTTCGAAAGCTACAATGCATTGTAATATAATGGCCGAGGGATTTCGTTTTATGCCTTTGGGTTTAGTTAGGCTCAGAACCTTTCGGCTCAGTGCATGGGTTACTTAGGTGCAACATTAATGCAGGTGTTCACGTGCGTGGGCGGAGCGGATGTGTCACTCAGAGATGTCGCAATAGCCCAGAGGGGAAACGGGGCAAGAGAGTGCGGGTGACGTCACGCACCGGAAGCGCGCGGAGGATTTGGGGAATTTTGAAAAAGTCAGTTATTTGAGTTGAGAACTAGACTCTGAACGAGGAAGGGTCGACTTTCGGGGCTCGCAGAGACCAGACGAATTTGCGCGCTACGGGCGCTGCACGAAACGGGGTGCAGATGAAAAAGCCAGAATAGAAAGAATGTGTATCTCTCTCCTTATATCGAAGAGCCTTTAAACTCAAAGGTAATAAAAAGTTTCGTACCTGAACTAAGAAGTCGTTACGTGTTTTTCGTGTTTCCTATGTTCTATGTATATATGTTACGAACATTATATGGAAATTTACTAAGCTTTTTGCTTAGATGTAGCACAAGGCCATATGAAAGGGGCACCCAATGAGACTCGAACTCACTCGTTTAGGTTTGCTAGCCGAGCTTGCTAACCATTACACCACCAGAGGCGCCTTTACGAACATTATATGTACGTTTCACATATCCGTATCTGGCTATGGTATACATTCTTTCGATTGCTCCACTTTACCCGTCCCTTATAATGCTGAGTGTTAAGCAAGGATGCAAAAAGTATCAAATTTTTGAGTCTTTAGGTATGACTCGACTTGAAAACAGGTCTCCCTGACCATTGGCGAAGACACTAACCGTTATGCCAATGTCAGGTGTAAACAAATGAGTTTTAACTCGATTGAAATTAATGTTGCCACCCAAACATTCACTCACACATCATATAAACTGTATATGTATTGAAAAAATTTGGCTTTAAATAACTCACAAGGGATGGTATTCCATATTACTGAACCAAAAACAAACTAATGATTATCTTATAACACCTATGCAATATCGTTAAGCACTGTACCTTATGCTACATGAAAATGGATACGATTAAAATGAAAAGTTGATATGATCCACACAATAATGAAAAACCAAAAAGTATTAATTCTATTTTTTCCTTGCTAGGATATCAGATTTTTTTCAAAGCTAAACATTATTTCAGTGGCATTAAGGATGAAGTGGTTGACTGCAGCCTCGCAGCAAGTGTGTTCGAATTTCAGTTGATCTATTAAATTGACTTTGGGACTAATTCCCACTGGAAAATAATGTACCCCTTATTTTCCTTATTAAGGTTGAAACGTTATCAATGCTTTGAATTCTAAATTCTAAATTCTCACTCCCCAATAATGGTACGCCATTAAACAAATAAATTAAGAAAATATATTCTATTTTAAAGTTCATTATTTTTAAAATTATATATATTTTTTTACATTTATAATTTCTAGATTTTAATCTTTTTTTATTTGATATATATTTGAAATGTTATATTCTTGGTTTATACATATATATATATATATAGGTCTTCAAGGCTACATCCCGTATCCTCACATATCTGCTGTATGTATGTTCGAGCTGGTCGTCCTGCTTTTGCTCGGCCATATGTTGGGGTCCATGGGAGTACATCACTTATGAGTTCGTTTCTGCTTCTCCAGCAGTGTCCTGCGTGTCTGGTTCGTCTAATTTGGATTGTTTTCGTGATCGGAGGCAGGTGGCCGTATAGTTGGTGCTTTGTGGGGTGTTGCCGCGAGGACCTATTCAATATTGCTCTCAAAATTCTTGTGTAATTGCCGTCTAGCTTCTTCTCCAGCCGTTTTGTTAGCGTCCAAGTGGTGCATGCATACAGCAGTATCGATACGACCGCTGCCTGGAAGAAACTGCGTTTCATTTTATCTTTCAGGTCTGATTTCCATATGATCGGTAGCTGTCCATGCCTTTGTTATTCGCGTGTCGATGTCTTTTTCGGTTGATGAGACGCTGCTTCCTAGGTAGGTGAATTTGTCTACCAGTTTCAGAGATGTTCCGTCTAGTGTGGAAATGTTGCCTGCTTGATTAAAGCACATATATTCAGATCTGTGTGTATTGACATGGAGGCCAATGCCTGCGGCGGCTCGTTCAAAACTATGCAGTAGTGTTTCGGCTTGGTTGGGCGTATTTGCCAGTATCGCTATGTCATCGGCATAGTCGGCGTCGGTAATTGTTTTTGCTGGGTACCTTTGGCTTCTTTTCTTTGTCAGCTCGAAGCTGTTTTCTCAGAGACAAAATGATGGTAAAGTTCATGAATAAATTGGTTCTCAAAATACATATATTGAAATAAAAAAAAGTGTTTACCTGTTTAAAAATCTGGTATACTTTATTAATACTTTGGCTGGCTCTTTGCAGCTAAATATAAAGTGTTTGCTTGTTTACGATCAGTTAGTTTGATAATTCAAAAAGTGTTTATGTTATTGAGAAAACAGTTCCTTCAGAAGAAAATTTTGCATGGCCACATCAACCTAATACTCGAAAAGTACGAAGATCTGCGTAGGCAATTTATAAAAACCAGACGGACTACATAGAAAGTGCTTACTTATTCTAAATGATAGTAAACTTTCATACTATACTGACTCATAAATTATTGATATTGCAAGAAATATTAAGTGTTTACTTGTTTAAAATGACGTTGAATTTCATTAATACATTGACTCTTAAAAATTGATATTGCTACTAAGTATAAAGAATTTATTTGTTTGAAATTATGTTGAACATTATTAATATATGGACTTTAAAAACCTTGTATTGCAATTAAGTATTTAAGTATTTACTTGTTTAAAATGACGTTGAATTTCATTAATACATTGACTCTTAAAAATTGATATTGCTACTAAGTATAAAGAATTTATTTGTTTGAAATTATGTTGAACATTATTAATATATGGACTTTAAAAACCTTGTATTGCAATTAAGTATTTAATATTTACTTGTTTAAAATGACGTTGAATTTCATTAATACATTGACTCTTAAAAATTGATATTGCTACTAAGTATAAAGAAT
>OY757933.1:69337483-69397483 GCA_963585895.1 Sepioteuthis lessoniana | reverse complement strand
AGATAGTTAAATGATCAAACAGTTCTACTTCTCACTTTTTAATTTAGGATTATTCAACAAAGTCAAATGGTTCCAATATTACTGTGCATCACTAACAATTCAATTAAACATCAATCATTTGCTTTCACACATTTAAATCATCAAACATTTCTATTTCAAACTAATCAATTTAACAAAAGTTATTTTTTGTTTGCTCTCAGTTTAAATGTCAAACAATTCTATTTAACCAATAGATAGGATCTTCTCAGGTGCTACCACACTGGGCCTGAGTGGACCTGGGATCGATGGCAATGAAAGGGTATTTTGCATTTCCCAAAGATCCAGCACAACTGGAGCGTCACTATCAGATTATTTAATTTCATATCCATATTAAAATTCATTGGTGGGGGGTCTTACCCCTCAGCAAAGATGTAGTTAGTGCATTTACAGCACTATCCGACTGGGTTGTCACAAATAGGGTTTTGACAATGTTTGGTTTCATTCTCAAAAAATAAAAAGAACAAAACGGAAAACCCACTTTTTTTTTTCTCTTTTAAGATTCAAGATAGGTCTACTTATAATAGTTGGTTGGTTGGTTGGTTGGTTTATATGGCATATTAACCTTTGTAGGTTATTTAACGCCAAATCCATTTTCATACAAATATTCAGTTGTATTTCAAACAATTCAGTTTAGCATGAGTACGCAGTTTAATTGTAAAAAAAAAAGATTTCTATTTCAAGTTGATCAATTTATTTAAACAGTTCTAATTCAGCTAATTCAGTTTATTAAAAGTATAGATTTTGTTTACACACAGTTAAATGTCAAAACACTTCTATAGTACACAATTAAGTTTAGTGTAAGTATAGTTTCACTGTCAAAAACAGTTTCATTTCAAACAATTCAGTTTAGCATAAGCACGTAGTTTAAATGTAGGTACACAGTTTAATTGTCAAAAACATTTCTTTTCAAGCTATACAGTTTAGTCAAACAGTTCTAATTCCGTTTAGGATAAGTATGCTGTTAGTTCTATTTAACCCATAGATAGGGCCATATTAGGTATTACCACTCCAGTCAGAGTGGACCTGGGAGAGATAGCAATAAAGGGGTACACCGTATTCCCAAAAGTTTCAGCATTACTGGAAACTCACCATCGGTTTGTTTTGTTTCATATCCAGGACTCTAATGGGGGAGGGGAATCTTACCCTTCTGCAGAGGTACAGTCGGTGTGTTCTACAGCCCCAGCCGACTAGGCAACAGTTAAATGTTTTCAAGTATTGTCATATTTTGTGGGTACTGATTGGTGAAGTCAGATATTTTGGTCCCACAATTTCTGTTGGCTCATAAGCAAACGATGTAAAACGACGCGTACAAAAGAACATTCAAAACAAAGCAGTACAAACAAAATTACGTTTATATATCAACAAATACATAAAAAAGAAAATATAACATAGCATTACGAATATATTAATATAGTCTGTTAAATATTCCTCTGTGTGTGTTCGTGTGTGTATGTAACTAAGACTCCAGGTCTGATTGGACTTGGGAGCAGTTGCAATGAAGAGTTACTCTGCATTCCCCTAATCTCAAAATCACCATCTGATGGTTTTATGTCATATCCAGGATAATAGGTAATGGAGGTCTTACACGTCTACAGAGATACAGTCCGTATATTCTTCAGCCCCAGCATACTGGGTTGTGAATGTACGGATATTTCTAGCTTCCATTATTGCATTATCGTCAGCGGTGAGATTTTTTGGTCGGTTGATTAGTGATATCAACCTACGCTTAGCGAAGGCATAGTCTGCTACTGACAGATTATCGATGATAGAAAAAAACTGCTCTCTCAAATAATAAAATAGGGTTTATTCAAAGTTGTGGCCTAGTAAATACTACTGTATGGATGCAATACCCTGACGCATGTAAGGAGAACTATACATGGAAATAATATACTTGTAAGTATGATATGTGCTGTTTTTTAAAAAATAACGGAAGCAACAAAGCACAAAACAGCAGCTGTACGACCACTTACATCCCATCTTAAAAATAATCCAAGAAAGATGAACAAGACATTCGGGACACTGCAAGATAATTAATGTTGGTTGTTTGTTTGGGTTTAATAGCATATCAACCTTGGTAGGTTATTTAATGCCAAATCCATTTTTATTCAAATAATATTTTCTTGTTCAATCAGTTCAGTTTAGCATGAGTTCACGTTTTAATTTTCAAAAACATTTCTATTTCAAGCTATCCAGTTTATTCAAACAGTTCTAATTCAACCAATTCAGTTTAGTACAAGTATAATATCCAGGACACTCTTTGGGGAGGGGGTCTTACTTCTCTGCAGAATGTAAAACAGTTTTATTTCAGATTATTCAGTTTAACAGTTTAAGTCAGTTTAACAGTTTAAGTCAGTTTATTCAGTTTAAGTCAGTTTAACAGTTTAAGTCAGTTTATTCAGTTTAAGTCAGTTTAACAGTTTAAGTCAGTTTATTCAGTTTAAGTCAGTTTAACAGTTTAAGTCATTTTATTCAGTTTAAGTCAGTTTAATAAGTTTAAGTCAATTTATTTAGTTTAAGTCAGTTTATTCGGTTTAAGTCAGTTGAACAGTTTAAGTCAGTTTATTCAGTATAAGTCAGTTTATTCAGTTTAAGTCAATTTATTTAGTTTAAGTCAGTTTATTCGGTATAAGTCCGTTGAACAGTTTAAGTCCGCAGTTTAGATGTCAAAATAGTTTTATTTCGAGCAATTCAATTGAGCATAAGTACGCATACGCAGTTTTAATGCAAAAACAGTAAACTCTCGAAACCACGGTTTGACCCATAGATAGGATCTTTATCAGATGCTACATCTCAGGACAAGAGTTGACCTGAGAGCAATGGAAATAAAGAGGTACTCAGCATTCCCCAAAGCTCCATTATTACTGGAACCTAAACATCAGATTGTTTAGTGTCATATATTCAGGATAATAGTTGGAGGGGGTCTAACCCTTCTGCAGAGAAGCAGTTGATAATTTCTACAGCCCCATCCGACTGGGTAAAAATATAATTAAAGAAAACATAAATGACGTTCGCTCATGGACTCCTCCACGTGGACGCGCCAGTGGTAGTCGACCAACAAGCACATACATCAGATCTGTACAGATATTGGGTACTAACTAGAGAACGCCAGAAGTAACGAATGAACGCAATGGATAGTGAGAGTTTTGGAAACTCCTGCTTTCAGCAAAATTTGATCATTATATATATATATATATATATATATATATATATGTGTGTGTGTGTGTGTGTGTGTGTGTGTGTGTGTGTGTATGGCCATACGAAAAAAGTCTGGAAACTTATCTAATGCTCCTCGTCTACATATATATATATACCAATATATACTTATACAACTAAATATACATATGTGAGTGTGTGTGCATGTGTGTATTTGTATTTAATTTCATTAAAATATTTGACAACGTCATAGATCAAAAACTTTGAGTCTCATGTGTTTAACCAATACGAACTTCAAATGGATTCACTTAAACCAAACACCAGTAGATCGTGTTGGTAGAATGCGTGAAACTCTGAGTAATGGATCTATACAATTCCACTGGTGAAGTATTTATTTATTTTTTAAACGTATTACAAATAACGATATACATCAGTAATATTTGGAAGATTACCTTTAAAAAGATACGGGAAAAAATATTTCATTGGCATAAAGGTCTGAATGTTCGATAATGGTCCGGGAGATTGCGGTCCAATACAGGGTTGAAGTATACCAAAGACTCAGAAAATGGCACTTGATACTTCTTTGCTTTACACTCATGATTATAAGGTACAGATCAAGCGTAAGTTGAGCAATATAAGGAAATCAGTTTCACCCTCCTTACATCTATGTATAGTAACTTCGGGTAGCACTCGATTACAGTCGACAAATTTTAATATATATATATATATATATATATATATATATATATATATATATATATATATGCAAATTTCATTGAACATAATAGACATTTTATGCCTACATATTCTCTTTTGGATCCGTTCGAATTCCCGTATTACTTTTATCGTATTCGGGGGGAACTGATTAAGGTATTGTCCATAGTTGTATGTATCCCTAGTACTTTCTGCCCGACTTTGGGCCATCATCAGGGGAGAATCTGTTACAAAAGTGATGTAACTTTTGTTTTAGCAAATTACTACTGTGTAAGGACGTCTTTGCTGTTGGAGATTATGGCGCTTGCTTTTAAATGTAATTCTGTAAATAGTGCCAGTAACTAAAGACATTTAAGTACATTAGCACTGGTTTGATAATTAATTCTATTAAGTGCTGGTTGCAGGTTTCTAATATATAGTGCTTCGAGAATCTGAAGTTTTTGTTTATTATTTTGATGTTCGAGTATTGTTGTGTTGTCGGTGAGAATTTTTCGTAGTTGTGTTGTTGGGCATGAATGTTTTTTTAAATGCTGAGCTATTGAACTTGTGTCAGAAAGGTGCATTGTAAGTCTCCTCGACAGGAACACATTAACGAAGAAATGCTGCCTAAATATATATATATATATATATATATATATATATATATATATATATATATTACATGGTGACTCTGGGTTTCAGGATTTTTGAATTCATTAGACAGTCTGAAAAATTTTTTAAAGTAATTTTTAAAGTAATTTTTTAAAGTAAAAGACCGATTAATAAGGTTAACATTTTGTTTTAGTAATTTTGGAAGGAGTATTTTATTTGTGTGTACGTGTGCCTAAGTTTGCACGCATTTGAATATTAATGTGTTAGTGTATGTACATTGGCATAACGTTTAGTGTTTGCCAATGGCAATCCAATGGCAATCCAAGGTTGAGTCATACGAAAGACTCAAAAAAAAAAAATTGATGCCACGTTGCTTAACACTCAGCATTATAAGATGCATCAAGGATAAAGTGGAGCAATCCAGGGAAAGGAGTAGCGCCCTCCCCTCCGCCTTGGTGTTGTAGCTATTGAAAAGGGAGTCTTCGAGTCTTCCTCGACTAAGGTTGCCGACTTTTTTACTTTAGTGTATGTACTGTCGCTCGCATTCATGCATATTCATATCTGCGCAGATAATGGTATGTTCACATATATACACATATTTCCGCTGCATTTTGGTGGGAGGTGGTGATTAATAATATCGCAAAATTTGGTCCACCATTATCTCACCAAGAGAGCAAATGATACCAATTCAGTATATATATATATATATATATATATATGTGTGTGTGTGTGTGTGTGTGTGTGTGTGTGTGTGTGTGTGTGTGTGTAAGACAGAGAGAGAAGAAAACTACTGCACGAAAGAAGCGAATTAATATCTAAGTGTAAACCTGTTAGCATATAGTCCCCTGTATCCTCAACAACTTGATCCTGAATAATTCCATTTATTTCTATCTATTTTAGACAGCCAGATATATCCTCCGATAATCAAGCATACTATCACGTTATCACGTTAATTTTTCGTGTAGACGTCATGAGACCAAACATATTATCATGTGATTATACCTCACACTATATAGAGACTTGAGTCGGCGCTCTCTTCACATTCTTGTAGGAAAATTATATAGAACACAAGAAACTTAAGGAAATGGAATTATTGTGTCCTGAATTCTTCGATTTATAGGTTCTACACTTGCTCAGCCATACGACCATCGAAAAAAATATATATTTTGTAATAACTTTCCTTGTTTGCAGTTCATCCTTCATTTTATGGTGACTGCCGTTTTTTAATTGAGAAAGTTGATCTCCATCCCTGCAAGAGCATCCGTTGACGCTCATGTAACTCCTCAAGCGGTTTTCTCTCTCTTTAGCCCTGCCGCTTAAGTGACAAGTATAAGAACATCTTCAACAATGATATGAATAGTGTTAACTCTATTATGGCTTCTCAGACCAGCTGTAGACCCACATATCTTGTCTCAGAACAGACATGAATTACGGGTGGAATGCTGAAGAAGTGACTCTATAAAATCAGCCTACTATTGTTTGCTGGCGTGTTACAAAAATTATCGCACTAAAAGAGTCCGAGACTTACATCAAGTTCTGTAGCGTTCGATTGTTCGCATTTGAAATGCTTTACAACCGTAATCGATCATTTTCTCCAAACGTATCCATCTTTAGCCTTTAGCCTTCAACCCAATGTCTTCTTCATCTACACTAAGCCCATGAAGGTTTTTTGACGATATCTTTAAAGAAATTTCCTTACTTTATGTCTTGAACGTTTGGCACATTGAAATGCTACGTAAAACGAGGGATTATGTAAAACAACATTCTTCGTCCTTCGTGCAGTTGCAAGGCCTATATATCTAAGTGTACATGAGGATCATACCCCCATACACAAATATATATATATAGAGAGAGAGAGAGTGAGAGAAAGAAAGTAATTTAGTCTGATGGTCACATTGACGAGAAACTAAGTCCCCAAGTACGTTGATTCTGTGCCTACGCTATTCGAACCTAGAATCATATACTCTATGAACAATATAAAATATTATATAGATAGATAGATTGATAGATAAATATACGTGGTGCCTTCAATATGTTTCCAGAAATTTTTGTACAATTTTTAAATTGTAGACTCTGGAAATTCACTATGTTATTGCTATACATCTTATGTTACGACTGACCAATTTTTATGATTTCAGTTTCAAATGAACAGCTACAGCAGCAATTGGAATACACCCTACTAAAGCTTGATTGTCACAGCGGTGAATTTCAAAAATGCAATCTGGATGTGAGCACCCTTTAGAAGAATGATATGCAATAAAATTCTGTTTTAAACTTGAAAAAATGCAACTGAAACGTATGGAATGCTTCAGACTGCTTTTGGACCATCTTGCATTAATCGATCATCGGTTTTTGAGTGGCATAAGAGATTCGAGGAAGGCAGGGAGTCTGTGAGGGATGATAAGAGGTGTGGCAGGAGTGAGGAAGTCAACAAACCAGAGTTGATTAGCCAAAGGCTTAGGGTTATGGTTAGAGTTACTATGTTGAGGTTTTAAGGGAGTCCAAGAAGAGATTCCGTTGAAAAAAGCCAGCACTCTTCAAATCGGGTCAGTGGCATTTCCACCAGGACAATACACCAGTCCACAACTCCATCCTTGTCACAGACTTTTTGACCGAGATGGGCATGAAGACAGTTCCTCACCCTCCCTAAAGTCCAGACCTTGCTCCCAGTGACTTTTGGTTATTCCATAGCTCAGAGGCTGTCGTTATGAGACAATTGAGGAGATGAAAGAGGCTGTGACGAAGGTCATTGACGCGCTCACACAAGAGGAATCCCATGGAGCCTTCCAGAAGTTTATGGAACGGTACAGCAAGTGTATTTTTGCCGGAGAAGATTACTTCAAAGGGGACTAGAGTTTCATGTGTGTACTATCAATAAAAGTGCCCATACGAAAAAAAGGCTGTAAACTTATTTAATAACGCAGCATAAGTTTAAATACAGTATTATATTTTTTACACAGATGCAGTTATATATATATATATATATATATATATATATATATATATATATATATATCATCATGTCACGCTGCGAGCACGGATTTCCCTGACCCTCTCTTACCATACATCACTATCGTCCTTTGCTCTCCCGAGGTCTTCCAGGCTACATCTTGTATCGGCACAGAGCTGTTATATATAGGCTCTAGCTTGTCGTCCTACCTTTGTTCTTCCATGTGAAGGGGTCCACAAAAGTATATCGTCCTTACTTTTCCAGCAGTGCCCCGCATGTCTGATTCGTTTAACTTGGATAGTTTTTGTGATGGGTGGTAGGTGACCGTACAGCCACTATTTTGTGGGGTGTTGCCTCCAGGACACAAGGACTTATTCAATACAGCTTGCAGCATTCTTGTGTAATTGCTGTCAAGCTTTTTCTCCAGTTAGCGTCCATGTAGTCCATCCATATAGCAGTATCGATACGACCGCTGCTAGAAAAATAACTGCGTTTATTCTATCGGTCAGGTCTAACTTCCATATCCCTGATAGTCTACCAATAGTTGTTCATACCTTCACTAGTCGCTTGTTGATGTTTTTCTTGGTTGATGAAACGCAGCTTCCGAAGTAGGTAAACATGTCCACTAGTTTTAAAAGCCCACCCATTTGTGTTGACATGTCGCCTGCTTGATTAAAGCACATATATTTTGTCTTGTCTGCGTTGAAATGGAGGGCTATACCCACCGCTGCTCGTTCCAGACTATAAAGCAGGGATTTGGCTTGAGCGGATGTATTTGCTAGGAGTGCTATGTCATCGGCGTAGTCTGCGTCCGTAATAGTTTGTGCGGGGTATCTTCTGCTTCTTTCCTTTGCCAGCTTGAAACCGTTTTCTTTCATTAAATCTATTGACTTTTTAAGCACGTAGTCTAGGAAGATGATAAAGAGGTATGGGACGAATGGTTTTCCTTGCGGCACACCTGCTACAATGTCAAAGTAGTCTGTGTCTCCATCCAGTGAGCGGACTTTCACTTTCGTTTTTTTTTTTTTTTTTTTCATATAGCAACATTATGGCTGCGACGGTTTCTTTCCTCAGTGTATGGAGGCAAATGACTTGGAGAAGTCGACGAATAATATGGTAGCATCAAGGTGTTTTTGAATGTAGAGCTTCTAGAGCTCGACGAATAGTCAAAGTTTGTAACGTGGATCGATTTCTCCGAACGCCATTTTGGTTCTTCCTAAGTATTTTTTTCAATTTTGGGTTCTATGCGGTATCATTGTTTTAAAAGTACCAAAAATTTAAACACACTTAAACGCACAGACGCATACAAGCACACGCACACACACACACACACACACACATAGACACAGATAGATAGATAAATAGATAGATAGATCCAAGCTTTAATTGCGCTGTCACAAATTCAGTGTCCCTGGGAGACTGTTAGTAATACATACGGCGGGTATCCCTGTGATCGATAGATTGATTGATTGATTTTTACCTAACCCCCAATCGAGTTGTTATTCTACGTCCATATTTTTATTATCATCGTAAGAAATGGACACGGTGACACGAGTTCAAATCCTGGACAAGACTGATGGCATTTCACATAGCACTAACACCCTTGGGAAAGGTATGAATCCAAATATTCTTCCTCCAGCTTTGGGTAAATAGTAGGGCAGACTGATTTCTTCAAGCCTTGGTGGGGCAACTAGTCTAGAAAAAGAAAAAAAAAATCCAACCAGTTTTACTCCACTTAAAAATTGTCCTTGTATCATATCCTGCCCGAGTGGAGGGGTTGGTAAATATGTATATTTTTATTATCTGAGTTTATTATTATGTGTTTATTACACGTGTATACGTGTTACCAATAATTTATCTACTACAAAGATTTCCGGAAGACCTGGGTTCAATTCCAGGTCGTGTCATACCAAAGACGGTAAAAATGGTACTAGATAAGTCCTTGCTTAACACTCAGCAATATAAGGTACGTATTAAGGGTAAAGTAGAACAATCCAGAGAAAGGAGTAGCGCCATCCATTACACCTCGGTGTTGTAACTATTGAAAAGGGAGTCTTCTGGTCGCCCTCGACTACGCTCGCCAATATTACTTTTACTTACTTACAAAGAATTTGTAGTCAGTTGTTTAAAGAAACTCATGTTAATAATCCTTTTAAAAGAATTATAGATTTTATCATTTTGTATATTCTGACTATTGATCTGATCTTCATTTTTATACTGACAACACTTCGGCTGATACTTCTTTCAGCCTTCTTCACGTGTTTCAAGTCGAACTCGGGAGCCTACGCAGAATTAAAAGATTTATAGCTTCAAGTTATTATAAATAATTGACTATTATATGGTCTATAGTATTGGGATATTGATAATTTTAGCATCAATATTTAATTCTAATATTTTTCAAAAAGTTCTAATTGACATATATTCGGTCCATGGTATTGAAATTTAATTTTATATGTACTCTATCATCGATATGAAGCACACGTTACTTATACATACAGGAAACTAATTTTCAGAAGCGTTTATATGAAAAAGATATATACATAAAAAATCCTTCGCTTACAATGAGATCATCGATGGTCTGGGGTAAGATATCTGACTGATGTAAAAACCACTTCGTTTTGATCGTGGCTTGAAGCTTCTCGTGGGTCTAACCACAATAAAAAGTTGTGGTACAACGAAAGACTATATTTGGATGACAATATATATATATATGCGCATATATATATATATATATATATATATATATATGTATGTATGCGTATATATATATATATATATATATATATATATGTATGTGTGTGCGTATGTGTGTGAGTGTGTGAATGTGTATGCATAGATAGTTATATAGTTTAGTTTCTTAGTTTGATTGCATATCCCTCTCTCTAGGTTATTTAATGCTAACTTCATCCACGTAGTAGAATAGTATTGGTTTTTATTTAAAGCCATGGCTGTGGAAATAAAGGGGTTCATGCCGTAATAATATGACTGGATTTCGAACCTGCTCACTACAACGTCACAGTCGAGCACATTAGCCACTTCCCTATGCAGACACCCACATAGATATATGGATGGACAGGTATGGGTGGTGAGTGTCTGGGTGAGTGTCTGTGTGAATAGGTACATTTGAATGTTGAGTGCTCCATTATCCGTGTTGAATTTAGAAGGAAAAAAAAAAAGACCTACGCACATTGCACATGGCAGATGTGAAATCTGCTAGATCGATTGGAGATTATATTATTTCGGGAAAAACGTAAGAGGTGGACAGGACAATTTCGAAATGAAGAAGAAAGAGGTTAAGTAGAAATACACAATATGAAAGAACATGAACTCGACGGTAGGGAGGAAGGTACTGAAGGAAATTAGGAAGAAAAAAAAAACAGAGAGAAAACAGAGAGCGAGAACAAGATGAAGGAAATACGGAAAGAAAGTAAAGATTGTTTAATCGTTAGTGTTTTTGAAAATTCATCTCTTGGCGCTGTTGGTATATGATGGCTTACGTCGCTACAGAAATTGCTGTTCTACAATAACTTTATTAATGCACACACACA
This sequence comes from Sepioteuthis lessoniana, assembly GCA_963585895.1. Lineage (NCBI taxonomy): Eukaryota > Metazoa > Mollusca > Cephalopoda > Myopsida > Loliginidae > Sepioteuthis > Sepioteuthis lessoniana. Next base: position 69,386,488 of record OY757933.1, on the reverse strand, counting down.
CACACACACACACACACACACACACACACACACACACACACACACACACACACAATCAATCCAACTGACGCTCACATGAATGTGTATTTATGTGTAGAAAGATCAATGATTTGGCTTAATCTATTTGTTTAATAGCGTATCAACCTATGTAGGGATGCACATGGTGTAACGTCGTAGGAAATGAATACAACAAACCGAATTCAAATCCAAGACGAGTCTCCTTGCATTTGACAGAGAACTAATATCTTTGGTACGGATATGCATCCAGCTAACCTCCCTCAAGCTATGGGTAACTAGTAGGTCAGACTATGCGTTTTAAATATGGTTTGACAGGTATCACTATCTCAGTGAAAATGTGAATGAGTGTGCATGTTTTTATCTGTGTGTGAACGTGTGCCTATGGTTCACGGCAGAGAGAGAGAGAGAGAGAGGGGGGGAAAGAGAGAGAGAGAGGGGGAAGAGAGAGAGAGAGAGAGAATTAAGAATTTCTTAGAAAATAACTTTAAAAGAGAAAATGATCACCTTAAATCGCTTTGTGGAAAATTTGTTCTTAACTATTTACAAAACACCCGTGCCGACAGATGCTCTCTCAGTCTTTATTCACAGACGTTGCAAAGCGCATAATTAAGTATATATATATATATATACACTACTGGTTAAAAATGTGGTTGCCAAGTGGGCTGGGGCTGTAGAATACACCAACTGCATCTCTACAAAGGTGTAAGACTCCCACAACGAGTTTCCTGGATATGATAATCTGATGGTTAGGTTCCAGTAATGCTGGAGCTTTGGGGAATGAGGAGCACCCCTTTATTACCATCACTCCCAGGTCCCCTTTGGTCCGGACTGGTAGCACCTGATAGGGTCCAATCGATGGGTCAAATAAACTGCGTACTGATGCTAAACTGAATTGTTTGAAATGGAACTTTTTCTGTATTCTAAACTGGATTGTTTGAAATAGAACTGTTTTTGACATTGAAACATAACTTATGCTAAGCTGAATTGATTGTAATGTAACTGTTTTGACATTTAACTGTGTTTAAAAAAAGTAAATTGTTTGAATTAGAACTTTTTGACCAAACTGAAATGTCTTTGACAATTAAACTCAGCACTTATGCTAAATTGAATCGTTTGAAATAGAACTGTTTATTTGTATAAAATGAATTTGGCACTAGATAACGTACAAAGGTTTATATGCCGTAAAACTCATACAAACCAAACCAAATTAAAAATGTGGGACCATTCTGAATTGTTTCTCACAGTTCATAATAATATCTACATTAAAAAATATTTGTAAAGTTTTAATTGAACTGCCAATGAATGAGCAAGTATTGTTAAGAAATTTACTCACTGTTTAGAAATCAATTCCACAAATATAATTTTATAAGTTATTAGAAGCCATTTTGAGAATTTGTTCGGAAGTGATAAATGATCATGGTAAATTCCCTGATGAAATTTGATTTAATAAAAATCTTACTTATTTTATATAAATTTTTACCTAAATCATAAAATGATTGCATGCAAAATTATTCATTTAAAGGCATGAAAATTTATTCATCATTTAGGCTTAAAAAAAAAATTATTCCCTTCCCAAACTTTTGGTGGGTAGTGTATGAATATTAACATAGATACATACATATATATATATATATATAAATATATATATACACAAAACTCATTATAGTCACAGACATTTGGCCGATAGTACCCACACTCACACACAACCTCCCCAACACACACACTCTCACACACACACACACACACATATATATATATATATATATATATATATATATATATATATGTGTGTGTGTGTGTGTGTGTGTGTACAATTAACTAAATGTCTGTGACCAAAAAATTTTTTGAAGATATATAATTATTAACTTTAAGAATACATTTTCCAGATGCGTCAAGAGTTATCTTCAATCATGTACTGTTTGAATAGATGATTTCGATCTTGTTCTTCATATCGGCTCAAACGGCAAACCCAACCTGAAACTGGAAGTTACAGGTCACCTGCTTGACACCCTTGTTCTCTTTGCCTCTGTCTTATAACTTATTGTATATATATATATATATATATATATATATATATATATATATATATTTTGGCAGCATTTCTTCGTTAATACAAATTTCGTTGAACATAATAGACATTTTCTCTCTACATATTTTCTTGTTGATGCTTTTATATTGTCGTATTGATTTTATCGTATTCAGCGGGAATGGATTGATATATTTTCCATAATTGTGTATATCCCAAGTACTTTCTGCCCGACTTTGGGCCATCGTCAGGGGAGGATCTATTACAAAAGTGCTGTAACTTTTGTTTTTGCATTACTACTATGTAAGAGCGTCTGTACCGTTGGAGTATCTAGCGTTTACTTTTAAATGTGCTTCAATAAATTGAGTCAGTAGGTAAAGACATTTAAGTACATTAGCCCTGGTTTAAAAATTAATTCTGTTAAGTGTGGATTGCATATTTCTATCTCTCTCTCCTTATATATATATATATATATATGAGCTCCATGTAATGAAGCAGTGTCAAAAAGGGGGGAAACTTTTGAATTCAAAAATCTAATAATTGTTGTTCAGGAGATTCTATATAATTCTGATTTACCATTTGTCTGTCATCAGCTCCTACAAAAAGAGTTTTGATGCTTCTCTAGAGACGTTTACTACTAAAACCAATTATATCTTGGACACCTACATGTTGAGAGCGACGGAATGGTTTATTATATATATATATATATATATATATATATATATAGATAGAGAGAGAGAGAGAGAGAAAGAAAGAAAGAAAGACAGATAGAGATAGACTGACAGACAGACAGATAAAAGAGAGATAAATACAAGTATTTTTAATGTATTGAAAATTGAAACTCACAATTTTAAATGTCAACATTTACAATTTAAACCGTAACATTTTTAGTCGTAAACGACCAGAATAATAGTGCCGATTAAAAAACTGAAAAAAAAACAAAGCTAGATTTCAAAAGACTACTGAAGCATTTTATATGATGTGTTATTAAAACAAAAGCCAGTAACCTAAAGAAAGAAGAATGGAAAGAGGCCAACACATTTTTTAGCATGATACGCTTGATATAGTACTCTCTGACCTCACCGTCAAGTGGTAACGGGGCCCGGAAGTTGTCAGCTGAAGTGAAAATAGGGCTGATATGTTCGGTCCACCTCAGTATATATATATATATATATATATATATATATATATATATATCACAGAGTTCGTGATTTGGTCTCTTTTTCTCTTTGGATGTCTTGGGTCTGATCACAAAACGAGGAAGGAAACAAAGGTACAGGAAGAGACCTCTTTCCTGAATTACGGAGAAATTTACTAAACACGTGCTGCAAATTTCTTGCTGTTTCCACAGCTTTAGAGACTGAATGAAATGAGAATGAAATAAACTGAGGACCTAACATTAAAGTCAAGTTGTGTTTTTAGTATATTGCTTGAGCCACAAACAAACAGCCTCACCAACATAGTAGTCCCCCACTGTCAATATGACAGACATACACTTGAAACCGATTACTCTACGGACACTCATTTAGGGTCAGTGGTCACACTACACAACGAAGCCATTTTAATCCATATGAATAAGAAAACTTAAGGAATTGGTACATATGCTACGTAGCAGCAACTTTTTAAGTATAGGGTCGAACAAAATATGACAGCTTTTAAGTAAAAATGGAGGGCATTGAACACACTATTCTGTAATGGAAACAACTGATTTGAAAAAAAAAAAATTATACTCTGGTTGTTAAAACGAAACGACATTAGGTTTCGACTACTACACATGGTCTTTGATTAGTCTCACGGAACAATTGCTCAGAGGATAAAAGTGTTGATTGGTAGATTCTAATTAAAGACAATCCGGAAAGTCATGAGTCGAATCAATGCGATCGTGCTCAGCGGATAGAGAAGAGACATTAGACGAACGAGAGTTCTAAATAAGCGGAATTAATTAATTAAGAGTCATAGGATCGTGAAGATATATTCCTATGGATTAAATATAAGGTCAAGTTCAAACTAAAAGTTTAATGTCATAAAGCATTTGAAGAAGGTCGGAAAATGTAGCGCTGTAAACGTTGGGAATATAACAGTCAAAATGCTTTAATATTTTTTTCACGATTAGACTTCGCGGATAAAACGACATCTATCTCTGTAGACATGTTGAGGTATATTAACATCATCATGTATTAATAGGTGAGTCCCCGTCATGTCGTAGCAAACGTGCTGAACTGCGACGTCATAGATAGGGTGTTCAAACTAATCACATTATAATGTTCCGTTTCGTAGTAATACTCTTTGGAAAGGTAGCAGCACACATATCCCCAGATAAGCGTTACATAGTACCACTAAGGTTCTCCTACAAAGATGGCTTCGGCATTTAATTACTCATGAAGGTTGACATGCTATTAAACAAAGAGAAGAAGAAACCATGTTTTAAAAAGAACAAGGGAAGGTCTGAGTCTAACAGAGAACAAGGGAAAATGTAGAGGCGTTTGTATAGGTCTTGTGGTTCCAATAAATCGGTCGATTCCTCACATTTGATTGGTTGGGTTGGGTTTATGGCATATCGATTCTTGAAGGTTTTTGAATAACGAATCCTGTCATATATATATATATATATATATATATATATATATATATATTAGTTTGGTTGGGTTTTGTGGCATATCGACTCTTGTTGATCATTTAATTGCGAATACCGTTTATATATATATATATATATATATAGGTCGAATCATGCCAAAGACTCAAAAAATGGTACTTGATGCCGCCTTGCTTTACGCTTAGTATTATTAGGTAAGGATCAAGTGTAAAGTGGAGCAATCCAGGGAATGAAGTAGCACCTTCCCCTACACACTGGTATTGTAGCTATTGGAAAAGGGGGTGGGGGCTTCGGGTCATCCTCGACTAAAGTCGCTAACTTTACTTTATATAAATAAATGGGTTTCGGTTTAAATAACCTACAATTATTATTCCCTGATAAAACGAATTATATTATTTAATATTGATAAAAAATAATAGTTTCAATAAAAGTATGAATGCAAATTTTGTCTATAAATTTAAATAAATCACGTACCACTATTTACTTTTTCCCGTATTAGATTTTCCTTTTATTTTCAGTAGTATTTAAATTAGGGTTAACGGTTTTTATAGTATTGTGTCAACATTCTACGAATGAAAAATGATAATAGATATAATATCTCGACCGTTAAAAGTATATTTCTTTATTTAAAACATGATGAAATAAATCAAACAATTATTTCAATTTAATTTTTTTTTTAATTTAAAAAAAAAATTAAAAAAATATTTCTTTTTCAAATCCCATTTTCGTCGGAAGCAATACCAAAATTAAATTTTTCTTACTCCATCTGATGATCGTTTCACATCCAGAAATAAATTTATAATAACACCAAGGAAGGAAAGTTTTCCTTTTTGTTTATATATATATATATATATATATTAGATACTTTGCTAATGAATTCATTAGTGTACTGGATAGTGCCGTTTGTGCTTTAATGATACCATTAGGAAAGTCTAAATTTTATTCCTACAGCTATAGGAAAATATAAAACACTGTGTTATTTAGACTTGGTAAGGAAACTAGTCTTTTAGAAATGCTACATTCAACCGGGGAAGGCCAACCTGGCATTCATGCCAGATACTTAACTGAAGATTGAACGCTGGTTCCCGGGTGGTCGTGCCTCCTCCCAGGTTATACGAGCTTTGCTGGTTTGAGTTTATAGGTCGCTGTCTGAAACACCTCAAAAAGCGAATGCCGATGGGACCAAGCAGTTTTTAGATCAGCCATGCTTGAGTCTTCATTTGTACGTAGCTTCCAATAATAAAATGGCCTCTTGCCGAATAATCGCTTGGTGGAAAGTCAGTTAAATACCAAGTAGTCTTGGAGAAAGAAAACGTTGAATTTAAACCAGCTCTACACCACTCTAAAATTCACCTTATTCCACATTGAAGGGAAAGAAGTATGTTAAATACATAGAAGACACTAGAGACGCCGTTTTAAAGTCTGATGATGGTGGAGGCATCTTAGAGTATCGAAAGGAGGCATTCATTTTAAACTCATAGGTTTTCAAATTGTCTCTATTGTAAACCTGTAAGCACATTTTCATTCATGGTATTATTATTATTTACTCAGAGTTTTTCACATCAGCATTAGCTGATGGTTTTTCACTGGAGTGTGAGTGACAGCAATTCTCCTCAAGTCTCCAGGACTCTTCTCAGTATCATGGCCGTTCTCAATAATGTTGTACATTGGATGGTCTCACTCGTCCGTCAACTTCCAAGTCCTCCAGTCCCTTTAGTAATCCTTTATTATTATTATTATTATTATTATTATTATTATTATTATTATTATTATATAATCTACTTTTTCCTCATTCCTGTTTTGTAAAGAGAAAACTTAGACGATAAAAATACAATAAATAAAATGGGATCCGATTTAAAAGATAAAAAAGCAAAGAAAAAAGAAGCAGGAGGAATAAGAACACGCAAAATATATATCAAACTTAAAATACAATGTTGAGACTGCGGCATATTTACAAATCTATTGATAGAAAATCGATGAATTTCTGAAATTTCTCAAAGAAACGGCTAAAAGAATGAAAATAACCTGATGGGGAAAGTGAGATCCGTCGAACAAAAAAAAAAAAAAAAAAAGAAAAAAAGGCAATAATAATAATAATAATAATAATAATAATAATAATAAAAATAATAATAAATCATTTAAGTAAAAGAATTATGCATTAACGGTAAAGAGTACCACTCCTAGAAAGATGGACAGAATAGACAATTAGATGCAAAAAAACTGATACACACACACACACACATATATGTATAAAGAGTGGGTGGGAATGAAAGATATATGCAGTTACTCTCTCTCTCTCTCTCTTTCTCACACACACACAGACACACACACACACGCACGCACGCACGCATATATATATATATATATATATATATATACATATATATGAATAATTATATGACTTTTAATCGGTCTTTTCCAATCTCTTTCTCTCTCTCACACGCTTCCCCCCCTCTCTCTCTCTCTTTTGGTCTCTCTCTTTTGGTCTCTCTCTCTCTCTCTTAATATATATTTCTGTGGATGATACTATATATATATATATATATATATATATATATATATATATATATATCGATAGATAGATTTGTATAAAAATTATGATTATGTATGTACTTATTCATGGACGATTAACTATCTCAGTCAGTTCCGATCTATCAATTTTCCATTTTGAGAGACACGGCAAATCAAACGTAACTTCCTTTATGTCAGTCTGTATAAACACACACACACACACACACACACACACACACACACACACACACACACATATATATATATATAAATATATATATATATATATATATATTTCATGCGGTCAAATCTCTATAGAATGCCTGAACGATTCCTTTGTTTTGGTGCCTCGGGTTAACATAATTTCCTAATACTCAGTAATGAGACCTGTTTGCGAATATATTGCAAAAAGTTTCACTGAAATGACTCATCCCCTACGGTTTAGGCTGTAGAATGCAACGGTTGCATCCGTACAGTGGAGTAAGACCGCCCTGTCAAACGTATGTTCTAGATATGAATCTAAAGCATCTGATGGTCAATCTTCAGTCGTAGAATTTTCGGAAATATGGTGTACTCCTTCTCAGCCATTACACACTGGTCATCTCTGACTCGGAGTGACAGTATCTGTTATGGTACCATCTATGAGTCAAATGAAAATATTTAATCATTACTATGCAAGAAAACATTAAACTGTGTGCAACTATATGATTAGTAAGTAAGAGGTAAAGTTGGCAACCGTTGTCGAGGGTAATCAGAAGGCTTCCTTTTCAATAGCTACTACATCGAGGTGTAAGGGAGGGTGCTACTCTTTTCCCTGGATTGCTCCACTTTACTCTCGATACGTACCTTATATTGCTGAGAGTTAATGCAAGGAGGCATCAAGTGCCATTTTTAAAGTCTTTGGTATGACGCAACATGGGATTGAAAGCAGGTCTCCCGGACTACTTGAGAACACTGTGTAAACAGAACTAGTAGTGTTTGATAGAAATTCTTAAAACCATTTACCTGTGTAAATAAAAGTTTAGCGTTACTAATATTTGGATTTATTTAATGGTGTGCAATAAAATAAGTTGCAATACTTCAAACCATTTAACTATATGCAAACAAGTAAGTTCTCGTCCGTTTAAAAATGTTTCCGACAAAACATTCGTTTACAAATCATATAAAATATTTTGTATTAGGTAAGCTACAAGGTAGATATACCATAAAAACCAACCAACCTACCAAGCAGCCAAATTTGATAGAATTTTGATAAAAGAAGTTAGTATTAATATATTTTGTATTATATATTTTAATTCTGATTCATGTATATTTTTTTCAGGGGAACAAATGGTGAATTCGAATTCTAGACTGAATGTTGGTGAGCTACGTTTTAAGAACTGGTAGAGGGTTTTAAGGAACAAATTGTGAGGATCAGTTAAGTATATTGCCAGTGTTACATTGGCCAAACTGAATAAGATATATTTTGGCTTTTACATTTACTTACACGCATGGTGTCTCCCGTTAAACTGACCGCTTTTAACATTCTACACCTGAAGAGTTTAGGTTGAATATTGTCTTCTCTACTGGGAATGTCTATAAAGAGAAAGCTAAGAGAAAAGCAGAGAAAAACAGAGATTTGACAAGTTTAGACTTAAACATTTAACGATAGAAAAATTGATACAATATTGGAAAAATGGCAAAGAAACAAAGAATAAAAACGAACAAAAACGATAAGAGTAAACGAAAACTAGGGTAATATAACATTTTAAAAATGAAATAAAACAGAGAATAAGAGAAAGAACGAAAGAGAAAAATCTGTTGGAAAGAACGAAAGGCAAATAAATCTACAATAAGGGGTATCAAATTGAAAGTCTGCAACAGGGAGAGATGCGAACGTCGGCAAGATCGGCGGCTTTTAATGCTTTGAAGATCAAAGAGAACATTTTCATGCCGCAACCACAACGAGATCGACATTTCCACTTTCACTTTCACTTTCACTTTTCATTTTGTCCTACCCGCTTTTCTTTCGCTACCATCCACCCATCTTCCTGTCCCGCCCTCTTGCTCTCTATCTGTTATCAGTGACGCCGCCTTGTCCGACATCAAAGTGAAGCATTTGTTTGACTCAATATCAAGTAATCTCTCTTCTCTTTTTCTTTAGTGTCTGCTCAAATCTTCTTTAGCTGCGCACTCACTGTTTCTTTTAAACTTCGTTCCCTTCTTCTTCTTCTTCTTCTTCTTCTTCTTCTTCTTCTTCTTCTTCTTCTTCTTCTTCTTCTTCTTCTTCATTAGCTGCTCTACTTTAATTCATGTTTTTAGTTCTATTTTGTTTTCTTCCTCATCTTCTTTATTCGTTTTACTTTAATCTATTCTTCTTCTTCTTCTTCTTCTTCTTCTTCTTCTTCTTCTTCTTCTTCTTTGTTTATTTCTTTCATATTAAATTTTATCCAGCCTAATATTCTTCGATTACATCTTTCAAAGGTTTTTTCTTTCTTTCCTTCTTTCTTTCTTTCTTTCTTCCAAAGGTTATTTTTAACTTCTTTCTTTCTTTCTTTCTTTCTTTCTTTCTTTCTTTCTTTCTTTCTTTCAAAGGTTATTTTTAACTTCTTTCTTTCTTTCTTTCAAAGGTTATTCTTAACTTCCTTCTTTCTTTCTTTCTTTCTTTTTTTCTTTCTTTCTTTCTTTCTTTCTTTCTTTTCACTAGGTATATGTTATCTTGTTAAATATTAATTTCAATAATTCTGTTTATCTTTTTATTGTATTATTCAACTCTCTTCCCTTTTCATGTCTCTCTTCATCACAAATTTTAGATAATAATTAAATATGAATTGAACATGTCTTCATCGCGTTTTCCTTCATTATCATTGGATCTTACAGTATTCACTGGCCTTCAGAAATGAAAAATTGTATTTCTTATTTGGTTGGTTTCTTGCGTGAAAATAAATGTATCTTTCTTTCTTCCTATTTCCTTTTAATACCCAGTTTTATTTTTTCTCACTTTTTTTTTGTTTGTTTGTTTGCTCGTTTGTTTCTTCCTTTTTTTTAATTCTTCCTATTCTTAGACTTCTTCACTTTCTTTCTTTCTTTCTCTCTTTCATTTTTTATTTGTTTGTTTTTGTGTCTTTTCTTTTTTTTCTGTTTTTTTTTCTTTTTTGATTTGTTTCATTTTTTATTCCTAGTACTATTTTTTATCATTCTTCATTTTCTTTCTTTCTTTCTTTCTTTCTTTCTTTCTTTCTTTCTTTCTTTCTGTCATTTTCTATTTTCTAATTACTGTCTAATGTTCTTTCTTTCTTCCTTCCTTTCTTTCTTTCTTTCCTATTGTTTGTTTCTTTCTTTTCGTTTTTGATCTTTTCTTATTCTTATTCCCAGTGTTATTTATCATCACTTTCCATTTTCTTTCTTTCTTTCTTTCTTTCTTTCTTTCTTTCTTTTTGCTGGTTTCTTTGTTCGTTTCTTTTTTTTTCTTTTCGTTTTCGCTTTTCTTCTTTATTTTTATTTCCCGTGTGAATTTTGTTACTTTTTATTTTCTCTCTTTTTGTTTCTATTCTCGCTCTCTTCTACGACTTCTTTTACTCTTCCAGAGCACGTCGCGCAGTTTAGTTTGTTAACAAGACAAATATATGGTTCATTCGATTCTCAATCATCATCATCATGTCCTGCCGCTAGCATGGATATCCCAGACCATCTCTCGCCAGTTCTCCCTATCATTCATTGCCTCTGGCAGGTCTTTAGGGCTACATCCTGTATCCTCACATACCTGTTGTATGTGTGTTCTAGCGGGTCGTCCTGTTTTGCTTGGCCATAAGCGGGGTCCATTGGAGTACATCCCTTATGAACTTGTCCTTGCTTCTCCAGCAGTGTCCTGCATGTCTGGTTCGTCTAGCTTGGATAGTTTTTGTGAAGGGAGGCAGGTGGCCGTATAGCTTCTTTTCCAGCCGTTTAGTTAGCGTCCAAGTAATGTATCCATCGACACGACCGCTACCTGGAAGAAACTGCGTTTCATTTTATCGGTCAGGTCTAATTTCCATATGATCGAAAGCCTATCGATAGCTGTCCATGCCTTCGTTGGCCGTGTGTCGATGTCTTTTTCGGTTGATGAGATGCTGCTTCCTAGGTAGGTTCTGTCTAGTGTGGAAATGTCACTTGTTTGATTATAGCACATATATTCTGTTTATGGTGCATTGACATGGAGGCCAATGCCTGTCGCGGCTCGTTCCAAACTATGCAGTAGTGTTTCAGCTTGGTTGGGTGTATTCGCCAGTATCGCTATGTCATCGGCGTAGTCGGCCTCAGTAATTGTTTTTGCGGTGTATCTTCTGCTTCTTTTCTTTTTCAGTTCGAAGCCGTTTTCTCTGGTTTTATCAATTGACGTTCTAAGCACGGAGTCTAAACAGATGATAAAGAGGTATAGGGCTAGCGTCTTTTTGCTAAATTTTACTCACCGTAGTTAATGACAAACTTGTTTATCATTCTTATCATTGAAAACCATCTGTTTTATTGTTTTATCATTTCCAAATATTCTACCTTTAAATTCTGAATTATTCACTTTCATTATTCAAACAATTTATTTATCTTATTCATTAGGATCCTTTCGATTATTTCCACTTTTATCATCTTCGTTTTCAACTATTTCATCACTTTCCTTTTGCCCAGTCGGCTGGGGCTGTCGAATACACCGACTGCACCTCTGCAGAGGGGTAAGACCCCCCCCAATGAATGTCCTGTATGACACTAAAGAATGTGATGCTCAGGTCCCAGTAATGCTGGTGCCTTGGGGAATACGGAGCACCCCTTCATTGCCATTGCTCCCACGTCCACTCTGGCCCGGTGTGGTAGTACCTGATAGGGCCCTATCTATGCCTTAAATAGAACCAACGACATACTTATAGTTAAACTGAATTGTTTGATTAAATAGCTTAAAACAGAAATGTTTTTGACAATTGAACCGTACTTACATTTAAACTGCGTTTATACTAAACTGATTTATTTTAAATTGAATTGTTTTTGATATTGAAACTGTACTTACACTAAACTGAATTGTTATATATAACTGCTTGAATAAACTGAATAGTTTGAAATAGAAATGTTTTTGACAATTAAACTGGGTACTCATGCTAAACTGAATTGTATGAAATAGAACTGATTATTTACATAAAAATGGATTTTGCGTTAAATAACCTACGAAGGTTGATACGCCATAAAACCAAACCAAATCCCTTTCCTTCTCTAATCTTTTTCAACTGCTCTTTCATTTGATTTTTCTTTTTTTTATCCTTTGACATTCAATATTCTCGTTCTTTTATATCTATTGTCTCCATATTATCTTCATTCACTCTGTGTTCATTTATTCTTCGTCTCTTATTTAATTCTTTCCTTCCACACTTCTTTTTCGGGAACATGGTTTTATTCTTTTTTAAATATTTTCAGCACTGTCAGGTTGACAATAAGCTGACAATATCCATTGGATTGGTGGAAGATACTTCCCACGACTTTGATAGTCCAAGAGAAGTAACTAAATACGTATCCTGATTGGTCGGGGAGGTAAAATGAATAGGGAGTCCACCATCGATGATATTATTCCTAGGTCGACTCTGAGCAGAAGTGCTTGCACTTGTATATGTCCCATTTCTTCTTCTTCTTCTTCTTCTTCTTCTTCTTCTTCTTCTTCTTCTTCTTCTTCTTCTTCTTCTATGAATTTTTTTCCATCTCATTTCCTCTTACATTTTATTAGATTTAATCTTTATTTTTACCATTCAAGGTTCGTCTTTCTTTCTTTCTTTCTTTCTTTCTTTCTTTGTCCTTCTTTCTTTCTTTCTTTCTTTCTTTCTTTCTTTGTCTTTTCTTCTCCAATTTCATCTTTCAAAGTTCATCTTTATTTCTCTTTTCTTTCTTTCTTTTTCTTTAATTTATTTTTTCTTTCTTTCTTTGACTACTTTTTCTTTTCTGTTCACTTGGTATATTCTATTCTATTTAAGTTTAATGTCATTCATTGTATTCAATTTTCTTCTTTGCTTCAGCTTTTTTATTGAAATCTGTTTCAGTTTTCTTCCATGTTTTCTTTTCATTACTTTCCTTATTTTTCACTGCAGTTCTTTCTTTCTTTCTTTCTTTCTTTCTTTTTTTTTCTTATATCTTCTTGTTCATATATTTCTTTTTTACCAAACCTTCTTTATTTTCTTCTTTTCTTTACTTTTCTTTAATTTTTTTTTTTCTTTCTTTCTTTCTTTCTTTCTTTCTTTCTTTCTTTTGTTAATATTGTTGCTGCTGCTATTGTTGTTGTAGTTGTTTCTTCTTCTTCTTCTTCTTCTTCTTCTTCTTCTTCTTCTTCTTCTTCTTCTTCTTCTTCAGATATTTCTTTCTTTCTTTCTTTCTTCTTTCTTTCTTTCTTTTTTTCTTTCTTGTTGTTGTTGTTGCTGCTGCTACTGTTGTTGTTGTAGTTGTTTCTTCTTCTTCTTCTTCTTCTTCTTCTTCTTCTTCTTCTTCTTCTTCTTCTTCTTCTTCTTCTTCTTCAGATATTTCTTTCTTTCTTCTTTCTTTCTTTCTTTTTGTTAATATTGTTGCTGCTGCTATTGTTGTTGTAGTTGTTTCTTCTTCTTCTTCTTCTTCTTCTTCTTCTTCTTCTTCTTCTTCTTCTTCTTCAGATATTTCTTTCTTTCTTTCTTTATTCTTTCTTTCTTTCTTTCTTTCTTTCTTTCTTGTTGTTGTTGTTGCTGCTGCTACTGCTGTTGTTGTAGTTGTTTCTTCTTCTTCTTCTTCTTCTTCTTCTTCTTCTTCTTCTTCTTCTTCTTCTTCTTCTTCTTCTTCTTCTTCTTCAAATATTTCTGTTTTTCTTCATCTTTCTTTCTTTCTTTGTTCTAATAATAATAATATCTATTATTATTATTTTTTGTTGTAGTAGTAGTCATTGTGGTAGTAGTAGTAGTAGTAGTAGTAGTAGTAGTGCAGAGTTCTATTTCTTCTTTCATCTTCTTAATATGCGTCAGACTAAGCCGCGCTTAACAAATATTTATATGCCTCGCCTTAGGATGAACGTTAACATGCTGGTCGCATTGACTAGTTTGTTCGATCAGTTTTTCTTTCCCTCACAGATGCGGCCCAGTGCAACATTTTGCTAAACTTAATAAATTACTCGATGGGCAGACATTTTTTTTATACTCTAATCTTCATTATAGTACGATGTTTGCATCGTCGTTTTATTGATAAATAAAGTCTCCGGCCATATAAAACAAGTTCCCTACTTGATAGAATAATTAAACTAGTATCAAATAGAAGCAAATTCATTTCTCTTCGGGTTTTTATCAGTAAATGAGACCGAAAAAGCCATGAGAAAGTTTTATACAAGACAGTTCGAATCAAAGCGAAATAAATTTGATTCCTTTCAAACTTGTAACTTACCATTTTAGCATGAATAAGGGATGAGATCTGTTCATTCCAAATATTTTCTTTGTTTTATATTTCCATTTATGATTGAAATTTCTGTTTTATTCCATTCGTGATTAAATTTTCTGTCATATATTATATGGTGTCTGACATGAAAACAGATGAGTACCAGTTGTCTAAATTTCTGAGACGAACCTTGATGATTTTTATCATGAAGGGTTTTCGGACTCTTGTCATCATCTCTATTGTTTTTTCTGCAACGTTTCGGTCAATATGTCCTCCAGCCTTCTTCAGCAGTTTTTCGAACTCGGGAACCTTAACAGAACTTCGAACTACGTCCTTTATTGAATCCATAGGGGGTCGCCTGTTCTGATACCGTTAGCCATAACCGGGTACAAGTGTTAAGTATTCCTGTATTGTTACTCGCCTGCAGTCAGGATTGAAATTGCAACCTCCAGATGATTGTCTCCCTAGAAACATAGGGAACCAACGCCTGAGGACATATCGGTTGAAACGTTGTGGAAATAACAATAAAGATGGAGACAATAGTCCGAAAACCCTTAATGATATAAAAGATAGTTGAGTGCCATTAAATTCATCTGTAGTGAATTGGCAAATTGCATCATTCAGTTCTGATAACTCCCTTCTCAATTTACCTTGCAACAGACCAACTAAACACAGAGATAGAAAAAAGATAAGCTCGTGTCTTCTTTTTTTTTAATGGCGTTTAAGGTTTGATAAATTCGGCGATGGGGCTTCATTTCCTAAGCTCAGAGGTTAATAGTCGTGCCTTTTTGTTACTACTAATCTTATGATCGAGTTAACGTTAAAACTTAGACTTCCAGCTAAAAGTCAAATAGATCAGCTTGAAATAAATTGCAAATGATTGGGGACTTCATTCACTTATTTATTCTAGAAATACTGAAATCGGAACTATCTTTGGAGTGTTTACCTGTTTCAAATGTATAAATACAATAAGTGAGATGGCCGACTGTAGTCAAGGGTGACTTAAAGGTTCTTTTTTCAATAGCTACTTCATACAGGTTTAGAGGAGAGTGTTACTCCTTTTCCTGGATTGGTTCACTTATCTTCGAACCTTACCTTATAATACAGAATGTTAATCAAAAAGGCATCCGGTACCATTTTTTGAGTCTTTGGCATGACTAGACCAAGGATTGAACGCTGGTCTTCCCGACCACTGGTGAACTCTTTAACAATTATGCCAATGTAAGTATATATGCTTTATCCTTTCTATTAACATTTTACACTTGAATATGTGTTGCAGGGTGGGGTGGGTTATGAGTGACGTTTTCATCATTGTATTCTCTGTTTATTTATTTCATTCATTTTCATGAGCTGTGTCCATAAAAAGTGATTTTCAAAAACAAACAATTAAGAATGTCAAAAGAAAATATTTGTCAAAATTAACAGATGAAAAAAAATAGATTTATCAATATGGTGAGCAATTTCTATCTGCAACCTGTAAGATAACCATTAGATGTACACAACTATATTCGTCTCTAATACAAGTATTCCTCTCTAATACAAATAAGGGGAAGCTCCTGTGGCATAGTGGCTTATGTGCTGGACTGCTACATCATGGTAAGTGAGTTCAAATTCCAGTTGTGCTATTACACTCACTTTCAGACTAATATCCTTGGGAAAGGTATGAACCTTTTTATTCCCTCAGCTGTGGGTTAAATAGTATGACTAGTATTCTCTTATAAGGATGGCTTTGGCATTGAAGAGCCCACAAAAGTTGACATGCCATTAAACAAAGAAACCAAGATGGTTTGGTTAGGTTGCTTGTGATCAATGGCATATCAACCCTTGAAGGTTATTTAATGCCAAATCCTGTCCATACATATTTATATATATATATATATATCAACTATATATCATCATCATCATCTTCATCATCATCATCATCATATTGTGCCACAAACACGGATATCCCTGACCCTCTCTCTCCACTTCTCCCTATCATTCATCACTTTTGGCAGGTCTTCAGGGTTACATCCCGTATCCTCGCATAGCTGCTCTATGTATGTTCGAGCTGGTCGTCCTGCTTTTGCTTGGCCATATGTGGGGGTCCATAGGAGTACATCACTGATGAGTTCATCCTTGCTTCTCCAGCAGTGTCCTGCATGTCTGGTTCATCTAACTTGTATAGTTTTCTTGATGGGAGGCAGGTGGCTGTATAGTTGGTGTCTTGTGGGGTGTTGTGGCCAGGACTTGTTCAATATTGCTCTCAAAATTCTTGTGTATATATATGATTTGTAAATTAATAGTTTGTCTGTAACATGAAATTAAAATGAGCCAGAACTTGTTTGTTTGCATATAGTTAATTGGTTTCTAGCATTGCTAACAATAAGAGTTCTATTTGTTCACAGTTAGATGGTTTCAAGCATTGCTGTGTAATATGTAGAGTTCAATTTAGCATTGATCATTTGCTTGTTCTCAGTTAAAGTTTCAAGTAAAGTAAATGATTAAATAATTTTATTTGACCCATAGATGGAACTCTAACAGGTACTCCCACTTCAGGTCAGTGGATATGAGAGTAATGGCAATGAAGGGATACATCCCATTCCCCAAAACTTTAGGACTATCACATTGTATCATATTCTGGACACATGTTGGGAGTGGGGTCTTACCTCTCTGCAGGGATGCAGTTGGCATATTCTACAGCCCCAGCTGACTGGGCTAAAAAAAGCAACAAAAACAAACATCTATTCAACCTAACAGATAAACTATGCCAAGTCAGAGTGGACCCGGGAGTACTGGTACTGAAGGAGTACTCCACAATCCCCCAAGCTCTATAACTAGATTGATTGATTGATTTTAACAGCATATCAATCTATCTAGACTTTTTTGCACTTGCTCTTATTGAATATAAATAGTTTTAAACAGATCTTTTTTGACCCATAGATAGGATCCTAATAGGTACTACTACTATGGATCAGAGTGAACATAGGAGTAATCGCAATGAAAGGGTACTTCACAAACTTCAGAACTGATGCCTCGCAATCAAATGCAGTTTAATGTGAACAACCCGTTTTGAAGTGGAGGTCTGATCTCTCTGCAAGGAATACAGTCATGCAATTTAGTATCATAACCAGAAGATCTTTTTTTTTTCAGTGCATCTTATCCTTCTGCAAAGGATGCAGTTGATTTTATTCTGAGCTTTTTTCTATAATCAGTTGTCAAGATTCATTTTACCTACCTACCTGCTGAAAAGACACCACTATCATCATTTTAAGTCATTCATTAATGTTATTTGTTAAAAATGAAATAAATCATTCCTAAAGTTGTCTCATTCAAACAATTCAAAAGTTATTAATTGTC
Organism: Sepioteuthis lessoniana; assembly: GCA_963585895.1. Lineage (NCBI taxonomy): Eukaryota > Metazoa > Mollusca > Cephalopoda > Myopsida > Loliginidae > Sepioteuthis > Sepioteuthis lessoniana. The sequence continues at coordinate 69,368,630 of OY757933.1, read as the reverse complement.
AAAACAGATTTCTCTCAATATGCTTTTTCATATTTTTTACTCTTTCCAATAAATAATTTGTAAAATACAAATCTGATAAAAATGATAATCTTCTGTAGGTATGTGAGGGCATTTTTTTGAAAGGTTATCACAAGTCCTTTCAAAAAGAATTGCCACCCCTGTCGCTTCACAGTGTTAGTATAGTTTCTGTTGGCATTGATCTATATGCATTTATCAAACCTGCCATGGGCAGGATGTGACACAAGGTCAATTTTTCTAGCAGAATACAGTTAGTTTGAATTTAGAGTTTATATTCTCCTGTACTGGTTGCTGTACCAAGACTAAAGAACCCAGTTTGCTCTTTTATTTACCTATTGTTGCCAGCAGTACAGTAAATTTTGTCCTTTTCCTAAAGACATTTGAGCTTGGATTGTTGTGTCCATTTCTTTTGATAAGTTAATTTTTATGGACTGGAATTGCTATCCCAACATCCACTGTAATAATCAACACTTTTTCTCAATTCAGATCTCAATATTTTTCTCTCTCCAACATCCTAAAATGATCATTTGAAAAATCTTCCCTCCTTCCATTACTAGGATTACTCTGAAAGTATATACTTATCCAACTCCTCCACAATGGGCAAGATGTGACACAAGGTATATTTTAAAGCCGAGTAAAGTTGGTTTAAATTTCTTCTAGATTGGTTGTTCAAACCTAGTCTGTTCTACTATTCACCCATAGTTGGGAAGAGAGTAGATAGGTTCATGCCTTTCCCAAGGTCAGTAGCACAAAGTGAAACACAAACAGCCTCGTCCATGATTTGAACTTAGGTCACCGATTCCATTTTCTACAATGTTACACTATGCTCAGTTCCTATTGATCTGAAGTTAGTGTCTCTTATTTATATTCCAATAGATGCAAGAAGTACAATAACAATGTTGGATAGAGTAAGTTTTCAGCTACAAAACACTTTATCTACAGAGTCATCATCATCATTGGGTATGCCTTTTCATTTCTCACAAGCTCAGTATGAAGGCTTCTCTTCTTTGCTGGCAAAAAAGTACGCATAATGGTTGTGGCAGTGTGTAAAAATACTGTTTTTAGCTGAAAATATGCCCTATCCAACAGTGTTATAGTGCTCCTTGTATCTGCTTATTGTGTTGTTTAAATGAAGAATGAAGACTTATGCGATTTAATTTTCAGGAAAACTTTACTTTTGGAAGGCGAACTTCTAAATTTGCTAACGAAAACCTCCAAAATTGCCCCCCCCCTGAAAAGAAAGGAAAAAGAAAAAAAAAAAAACCAAAACACCTCAAATGTAGTCTAACACGTGCTAAAGACGAAAGCCATAAAAGAGTTGACTCCTCCTCTCTCTTTCTTTCTCTCTCTCTCTGTGTCTCTCTCTCTCTCTCTCTCTGTCCACCACTAGATAACCATGAAATATACCACAAAATTTCTTTGAATTTTAACATCCAGCAGTCCTGGACTTTAACTAAGTTAAAACTTAAGATAAAAAAAAGAATTTTTTTTTTTTTTTTTTTTTTTTTTTATTACTACCGCGTACACATGGGAAGCAGCATGCTGTACGTGTGAGTCTTGCGGCTTAACGCTCAAGATTGCCAGTTCGATCGGGGAACTACTGCTGCTCATCTATAAGAGTGGCTTCTATAGATGAGAACAAAAACAGCCATCGAAAGATAACCATGACTAGTACTCAAACCAGATCCATAAACCGCATCGCTCTTCGCGCGGGTAAAAAAGGGGCGCGTCCTGCTGAGGTTGGAGCCCTGGCCTCGGTGTTCGAAAAATCAGCTACAGAGCTCAAACACAAACATAAACTACTAAAATGCAAACAAACAATACAGATAGCGACATTTAACGTGAGAACCCTAAATAGAATAGGTCAACTAGCAGAGCTAACTGCATCAGCCGTAGAACATAAGATAGATATAATTTGCATACAAGAGCACCGATACACGCACACCGAAGATATCAAGTATCACGAAACTGGAAATGGATGGATGCTGGTGACTGTATCGGCATGGAAAAACTCTGTCAATGCATCGGTAGGAGGGGTGGGAATACTTCTAGGACCGAGAGCGTTAAAAACACTGAACAGCATTGAGAGAATACAACCTAGGATGATGGCCGCAACGTTTAATGGCAACCCCAAAGCAACAATTATCTCCTGCTACAGCCCTACCAATGTTAGCGAAGAAAACGAAATAGCCACCTTCTACGAAGATCTATCCTCCCTAGTACGTAGCATTCCGAAACACAACCTGCTAGTCATTGGTGGAGATATGAATGCACAAATCGGGAAAAACAGACACAACAAATACAGCCTACACTACACGTCTAACAGGAATGGACAGCATTTAATAGATTTCATGATAGAAAATAGATTAACCTGCCTCAATACAAACTTTCAAAAAAGGGAGGGGAAATTATGGACCTACACATACGCAAATAAGAGTAAAGCACAGATAGACTACGTCCTTATAAACAGGAAATGGAGAAACAGTGCGATGAATTGCGAGGCATACTCCTCCTTCGAGGGTGTGTCCTCCGATCATCGAATAGTTACGGCCAAAGTACGACTAAGCCTAAGAAAAAACGCCACACGTAAAGCCACGACCAAGCACTATGACTGGGCCCTACTCAACAACAGAGATATTAGAGACAAATATGCATTAGAATTAAGAAACAGATTCGAAGCACTACAAGAGAAGGTAGAAATAGGCACCCCAAATGACGAATATGAAAATTTTGTAGAAGCGCACCTGGAGGCGGCAGAAAAGTGTATTCCAACAAAACCTAGAACTAAATATAGAGTCCCTTGGGAAACGCTAGCGGCTAGAGAAAAACGTGCACTTGTGAAGACTGCCTCCAAAAACTATCAACAGAACCCAACAAATACAAATGCACGAGAACTAGAAAAGGCGCAACATCAATTAACAGGAATATACCTAAAAGAACAGGCAGAATACGTACAAAATCAGATAGATAAGATTAGAGACTCGGTGGAAGATAGGCAATCCAGGGTAGCCTGGCAAACAATAAACGAAGTAAGTGGAAGAAAGAGCACAGCCAAAGCAAAATTGAAAGCTGCAAGCCAACAAGAAAGAATAAAACTGTGGGAACAGCATTTCAAAAATCTACTAGGAAACCCACCGGAAATAACGGATGAACCGATCACCAGAATTATTAGTAAGCAATTAGACGTAAAACTAGGTCCTTTCACCAAAGAAGAACTCGACACGGTTCTCAGAAGAATTAAAAATAGGAAAGCGGCGGGGCTAGACGAGATCCCCCCAGAAGTGTGGAAGACGAGACAATTCGACGATATACTGCTCCGGCAATGCAACGCAGTCTATAGTCAAAATAGGATAGAACGATGGACGAAGGGATGCATCCTTCCATTCCCTAAAAAAGGCGACCTCGGACTAGCCAAGAACTACCGAGGGATAACACTTACATGCATAGCAGCCAAAATCTACAATGCCCTACTACGAAACCGCATAGAACCCAAAATGGAAAACATCCTTAGGAAAAACCAAAATGGCTTCCGGAGAAATAGATCCACAACCTCACAAATACTGACCATCCGTAGAATCCTGGAAGGCGTTCGGGCAAAAAACTTACAGGCGACATTACTATTTGTCGACTTTACCAAGGCCTTCGATTCCATACACAGAGGGAAGATGGAGCAAATCCTACTAGCTTACGGCCTACCAAAAGAAACCGTAGCAGCGATAATGATTCTCTACAGAAACACCAAAGTAAAAGTACGTTCACCAGATGGAGACACGGAATACTTCGACATTGTTGCAGGAGTACTACAAGGAGACACACTAGCCCCGTACCTCTTTATCATCTGTCTAGACTATGTGCTTAGGACTTCGATAGACAAAATCAGAGAAAATGGCTTTGAGCTGACTAAGAGAAGAAGCAAAAGGTACCCCGCAAAAACAATCACGGACGCCGACTACGCTGATGACTTGGCGTTACTAGCGAATACGCCTAATCAAGCAGAGACACTACTACATAGTCTGGAACGAGCTGCAGCTGGCATTGGCCTACATGTCAATGCAAACAAAACCGAATATATGTGTTACAACCAAACAGGCAACATTGCCACACTAGACGGAGCCTCTCTGAAACTAGTCGACAAATTCACCTACCTAGGAAGCAGCGTCTCATCAACCGAGAAGGACATCGACACACGACTGACGAAGGCATGGACAGCTATCGATAGGCTCTCGATCATATGGAAGTCGGACCTAACAGATAAAATGAAACGCAGTTTCTTCCAGGCAGCGGTTGTGTCGATACTGCTATATGGATGCACCACATGGACGCTTACGAAGCGGCTGGAGAGGAGGCTGGACGGAAATTACACAAGAATGTTGAGAGCAGTATTAAACAAGTCCTGGCGACAACACCCCACGAGACTCCAACTATACGGACACTTGCCCCCCATCACAAAAACTATACAAGTTCGACGAACCAGACACGCGGGACACTGCTGGAGAAGCAAGGACGAGCTCATAAGCGATGTACTCCTGTGGACCCCCACTCATGGATGTGCAAGTGTGGGACGACCAGCACGAACTTACATACAGCAGCTATGTGAGGACACGGGTTGTAATCCTGAAGACCTGCCGGAGGCGATGAGTGATAGGGAGAAATGGCGAGAGACGGTCAGGGATATCCGCGCAGACGGCGCGACATGATGATGATGAAGTATATATAACAAACGATAGAATCAAAATATCGATATCCTAAATATCATGTTTTTACTTATTAATTTGTTGCGTGATAATACATCTTTGTTCTGCACTGAGCACAATGGTATGCAAAATCAGTTTTTACATGAAGTTTAACCGGATTGAATCCATAGTTTTCCTTCTCCTAGACTGGTTGCCATAACAAATTTAAAGATCCCGGTCTCTCCTTCTTTTACCCTTTTATTGACGTAGAAAATGTTCACATCGACCCGAGTTCAAATCCTGAATAATTGAATTCATACTTTTTCCCAAGGGTATTAGCGTTATGGGAAACGTAGACAGATTTGTTCAGGATTTGAACTCGGGTCGATGTGAACATTTTCTACGTCTTTAGCCGTTACAACATTTTGTTCCACATAAATGTGGAGATCATATTTGTTAAACCGACTTTGGCATAAAATAATCCAAGAAAGGTTGAGATGCCGTAATACTATCCCACATTGAATATCTATAGCGGCAAAAACAACAGCAATGTATCAATGAGATCTTAACCAGGAGCGTCAAGTACTCTTTCTCAGGTTAAACATTCACCAAAATCTGAAAATTTTTAAATCTTTCCGACAGAGTTGAGAAACATTGATCTATGCAGATACAACACTTCTTCGACCCTAAGGTCTCTTTATATATTCATTTGTCTTCTAAGTTAAGCGACGAAGTTGATTGATTGATTGGTTGGCTGTTTTGTTTTACGGCGTACCAACCCTTTTCGGATAATTTTACACCAAATTAAATTTCAAACAATTCAGTTTAGAATAAGTATAGTTTTTGTTTACAGTGAAATGTCAACACAGTTCTATTTCAAACAATTCAGTTTAGCATAAGTAAACAGTTTCAATGTTAAAAACAGTTCTATATCAAATAACTCAGTTTAGCATAATTACTCATTTTGTTCTATTTAAAAACAGGTCTATTTCTAACAGTTCAGTTTAGCCTAAGTTCACATTTTCAATGTCAAAAATAGTTCTATTTCAAACAATTCAGTTCAGCATCAGTACAGAGTTTAGTTATATTTGACACATAGATAGGATCCTATCTGGTGCTTCCACTCCAGGCCAAAGTGGACCGGGGAGCGATGGCAATAAATGGGTATTCGGCATTCCCCAAAGCTCTTGCATCAGATTTTTTAAATTATTATATCTTGGACGCTCGTTGGTGGGGATCTTGCCCCTCTGCAGAGAAGCAGTCAGTATATTCTATTGCCCGAACCGATGGGGTTAAGTCAAGTTGGCCATAAAAAATCATATCCATATATGAAAGGAATCGATTATGCGTAAGGTGACTTTGAACATTATTATATAAAGAGAAACCAAGCTACAAAATCGGTTAAAATGTGTCCTGACTTAAACTCTATTTACCACGGCAAAAATTAAAAAAAATGACTAAATTTTTTTTGCAAGATTTCCCCACCTACATTTTAATACACTTAATCCAGCGAGAAATACTCTATTCAAAATATGTCGTATAGGAGTTAAGCGTGTGCGTAGCACCTGTTTCCCTTTTAAAAAAAAAACTTTATCAGATGATAACATAGAACGAGACTGACAAATATTAAGCTCGGTTGACACTGTTTCTTAGCTATCCAAATCTTACACAAACATTAAGCTCTCGTTATAAATTAAAGTATAATATGATATATGAGCGAGTAACCGTGGCTTATGTTGTATAGCCACACAATACATATACATCTGCATGCATCATCATAATGACGACACAATAAAGACGAGTGACACAGTTCTTAGAAAAATATACCTCTCACTTTATTTGAAAGCGTTGTGTGTGAGAGGGAGTTGGAGACCGAACAGAACTGCATCATATTGACCCCCACTCTATTGGCCATAACCACGTTTCTTTCCCGTTCTCCTGGGCTGCTCAACCGGGGGCCTGGGGGCCCAGCCTCTTACAATAACACTCATTCAACTCGTCCACGGTCAAGGTTATAATATCTTGATATTCCTCGGCCTATTCCTATTTTGATAGCCTGGCCGGGTCGGAGGTCAATATACAAACTTAGTTACTAACATACTTAACTACATTTCAGTCAACGAGTCTCAATACCAATGGCGCTGTTCCGTTTACTCTGTGACTTCTACCCTTGGAAAAGCTATGAGTCCACCTTGGTAGGGGTTCAATTGCATCACTGCAGTTGTTTTACAATGGTGGCTTCGGCATTAAATTACGGCCGAATGATGATAAGCAATTAAACAAAGAAACCAAAACTAAAACAACACTATGCATATAGAATGATTTGGTTTCTTTATTTAACGGCATATCAAGGTTGGTGGGTTATCTCATGCCAAACCCGTCCTCGGAGAAGAACAATAGTGGTAATTTACTAAGCTTTTTGCTTAGATGTGGCACAAGGCCATATGAAAGGGGCGCCCAATGAGACTCGAATTCACTCGTGTAGGTTTGCTAGTCGGGCCTGCTAACCATTACACAACCAGAGGCGCCAAAGAAGAACAATAGTGATGCTATTTAACACATAGCTGGAAGGATAAGTGAGTCCATTCTTTTCCCAAGGCAGGATCAAATGTGAAAGTTATAGCGTGACTGGAGTTCGAACTCACTAACTTGAACTATCATTTTTATTACCCGCCCATAAATACCGTGCCAGCATAAAAAAGAAACGCGATGATGATTTTGATTTTAATTATCATCATCACTCAATAAAATTCCCCGCAGAACAGATATTTCCTATTCAAATCAAAAATAAAACGGCAGCTACCATAAAGTTAGGAACAAAAAAGAAATTCTAATTACAACAATCCATTCCCCACTCCCTCACATCCACTAACCTTCTCACATTCCCGTCCTTCGTTTAACCCATTCCCTCCAACAAACAACGGAAATGTGCGTGAACCAAAAATTAACCATTTTTTTTTAAATCTTCACTTTGTCCGACGATTGCTGAATGCATGAAACCCAGAGTTACAGACTGTATCATGTATATATATATATATATATATATATTGTCTTCCAATGACTGATTGTTTCGTTGTATCACATGTCTTCCGTGTATGTAAAAACAAAGAGACGCTTCAAACTGGAATCGAAACCTGGCTAAATTTACGCTAGACGTGTTATCTAACCTCTAAGCCATTTCGTCGACATACATCTGCTCAGGAATTATAATGCATATGTATTAGCTTTCGTTTGTTTTCATTTTGCGCAATCGGATACCAGAGTGGTAATTTACTAAGCTTTTTGCTTAGATGTGGCACAAGGCCATATGAAAGGGGCACCCAGTGAGACTCGAACTCACTCGTGTAGGTTTGCTAGTCCAGCTTGCTAACCATTACACCACCAGAGGCGTGTTCAATTCTTTAGAAGAACTTTGCATTACGCGGGTGGCAGCTGTTAGTTCCTTCGCTCAAACCTCTGGACGGGAGCATATATATTGTCATCCACAGAAAGACAGTTTCGTTATATAAGAACACTTCAGCGTAGCTAGACATGCAGGGCGTTTCAAGCTGGGATCGAAATCCACCTAACTTTATGCTGGACATGGTATCTAACATTTCGGTGACATACGTCCGCTCAGGAAATTTAACTCATATGTATTAGCTTTAGCGTGTTCACATTTTTTGCTATCGGATACCAGAGTGCTCATTTCGCTCGAAGTATGAGCTATTATTGATATTGAGCACTATTTAACAATACTGCAAAATTATATATATATATATATATAAAAGATGTTTATGGTTCTTACAAGCTCACTTGGTGAGTTAATGGTGGAGCAAATATATGTGTGTATGTGTGTGTGTGTGTGTGTGTGTGTGTGTGAAAATGAGAAATTGAAGTGAATCTGACATTATGATAGAATTATATGGAACGTTGGATAATCAAACACTTCACTAGATTTTAGATGTGTGATATTTCGTTCGGGTTCTCTTTCATTGAACTTCTTCAGACAGAGACCGTTTTCAGAGTTTTTCTATTTAAAAGAATGCGAAAAGAAATGCTTTTAAATAGAAAAACTCAGAAAACATTCTCTGCGTGAAGTTCGATTAAATCAACTTCGAACGAAATATCACACATCTAAATTTGAGCTAAGTGTGTGATTTATCCAGCTTTATACATATTTCTAATATGTATGCATATATATATATATATAGTTGCGTGTAATAATTAACTATATATATATATATATATATATATATATATATATATATATGTTATATATTGACCTACGACCCGGCCGGGCTGTCAAAATAGGAAATGAACCTATGTAAATAACAGGTGCACCCGGTCGAGGAATAATCAGGATATTATAGCCTTGACCGTAGATAGGTTGAATGAGTGCAAAATTGTGACGCACACAAGAAGAGGGTGGGCGTTGAACTATTATCTAACTCGGTGAGACAGGAAGTCAGTTAGTTTGGAGACTAGACAAGTTGCAGAAGAGAAAGCCAGCACCCGGCAGAAGGGGCCTCGGGACTCTGATTGAGAGTTTGGAGATCAGACCAGTTGGTGAGAAGATTGTGGATTGAGGAATATGTCCCAGAAAGCCTGAGCTCCCAGGCCCCCGGTTGAGCAGCCCAGGAGAACGGGAAAGAAACGCAGTTATGGCCATAAGAGTGGGGGTCAATATGTTGCAGTTCTGTTCGGTCTCCAACTCCCTCTCACACACAACACTTTTGAATAAAGTGAGAGGTATATTTTTCTAAGATCTGTGTCGCTCGTCTTTCGTGTGTCGTTGTGTTCTGCATGCATATGTAGATGTATATGTATTATGTGTTTGTATATTAAGTCATCGCTATACAACATATGTTTTATGTGTTTGTATATTAAGTCATCGCTATACCACATATATATATATATATGTATATATATATATATATATATATATATAATAAACTACATTGTATGTTAGTAATAAAGTAAACCAGAGATAACATTTCAAAATGCTAACAGAGGCGGTAACCGTTGCGTATCAACTGAACTGATGGACTGTGACCAAGAAATAAGCAAGTTCAGACTCCAGTCATGCTATTACGCTCATTCTCGGACAAATACCCCCAGAAAAAGTGTTTAACTCCCTCATTTCACCAACAATTGGTTAAACATAATCCCTGTTTCTATAATGAAGACGTTGGTATTAAATAACCCATAAATATGGATATGCCATTAAACAAAGCAATGAAACTAAACAAACAAAAATAGAAGCACGAAAATAAATTCAGACATAGAAAGGTTTGAATAACAATTAAAAAAAAAACAATATTTAAAAAATAAATAAATAAAAATTAAAAAAAAACAAAAAAATTAACGAACAACAAATAAGAGAACACATGTAAAAGAATACATGATGCATGAAAAAAAAATTGGTAGAAATTTAATAGACTGTTAAAAGCCAGACCAGTTAATATAATAAAAATTTATTCAATGCTTTGCAAGAACACACACACACATACACACGCGTACACACACACACACACACACACATATATATATATATATATATATATATATACTCAGTTACGGATGTAAAGGCATTCTTTGAATGGTATGATGTTTTTTTTTGCCATTTACATCATTCAATGAGGTTTACATTGTAAACTCAACACTCTCAAAAGCCCGAATATTGTTCAAAAAATGTCCTACATAGGATGAAGTAAATGGCAAAATCGTGCCAGCACAACCATTCTAAGAATGTCTATATATGTTAAAGAGATTCTTTGATTTCCTTAAATACAAACACACACACAAACGCGCGAGCGCGTTTGCATATATATATATATGTGTGTGTGTGCGCGCGCGCGCGTGTGTGTATATATAATTTTTTGTGGTTGGTCCAAAGAGAGAAAGAAATACTTCAAAATGAGTTGGTCCACGAAGAGATTTGTATGTTTTTAGAGGCTTTCTTTCTTTCTTTATTTATTTATTTCCTTCTTACATACGTGTATGTTTCCAGCTTGTTGGTTTCGTCAGAGAACATCTGTCACAAAGCCTTTTCAGTGAGACTTGAACTCACTCAGGTTTGCAGTTTGAATGGTTTTCAGTTGGTTATGGGGTTAGATAGAAATCACTCCTCTCTTTTTTTAGAATGTGTTTACCTAAGCTGGCTTTACTCCTCATTGGTCTTTGATATTTGATATGTTTTTGTCGTTGTGTGTGTGTGTGTGTGTGTATGTGTGTTGGAGTGGTTTCGGATTTCGCTAAGAGTTATTTTTTCTGTGGGTGTTTGTCCGTGAGCGTGTGTTTTAAGATTGTGTGTGTGTGTGTGTGTGTGATCGAATGGTTTGAAATTTATAGGTAATTATTTTTTTTTGTGGATGTATATATATACGTATCTATGTATGTTTGTGTTCATTTGTGTGTGTAGGATTCATGTTTTATTCAACTTAGGTTTAAATTTATCTATGTTTCTTTTATTTGAACTAGCGTGTAGTCGTTAGTTTAGTATATGGGCATTATTTTAAATAACCTTGATTACATTTGCATTGGCATTTTCTATTTTCTGTCTTTTTGATATTGCTCTTGTAAAGTGATATACGTGTATTAAGGGCCTGTGTTGATTCTATATATATTACTTCACAATTGCTACATTCCATTATGTAGACTACGTTTTTTGAGTTGCTGCGTAAGTCTTAATTAATTTTGAACTTTTTTTCGGGTTTTTATAGGTCTAGGATTTCCCTTCTATAATTAAATCATACATTTTACATCGTTTATTATTGCATATGGTAACCCATTGTGTTTTCTCCGAAAGTAAAAGAGGTAAGTATATTTTAAGATATTTGGGTTGTTCCTGGCTTTTAATGATTTTCGTTAACTCAAGTATTTCCTTGATTTTGTCATTGTTTTTAAGTTGTTCTATTTTTTTAATTAATTTATTTTTTTTTGTTTCTGTGAATTTCTGCGGCTTGTTTTTATAGCAGGTTCGACGTATTTGAGGGGTCTCGCGATGTTGTGCTTTTTCAGATTCCGTAATTCTCTTTGTGCTATTTTTTTTTTCGCTAATTCGAATCCCTGATTTATTAGTGTTGTTCGGTATCCTCTCTGGTTTACGATTGTGTGTCGTTCTTTAAGGTGAGTTTTTTTAAGGTTTTTATCCGTGATTATTATGTGTATTCTACGTGCTAGAGTGTAAGGGATTGATTTTATACAGTTTTCGGGGTGGGGCCTTATGAAGTGAAGGTATTGTTTGGTTCTCTTGGTTTATGGTAGATATATGTGATGATTTGACCATTTACGTTTTTTATAAGGATGTCTAAAAATGGTAGTTCTTTTCAGCTGTGTTCCATAGTAAATTTTATTTTGCAGTGTAGGTTTTGTAGTCGGTGGTGTAATTAGTTGACGTCTCCAAATGGGCATTTCACGAATATGAAGCAATCATCTTAACATCTTTTTCATGATTTGGTAAATTCTCCTTTTAAGTCGATGCCGTATTTTTTACCCATTATTTTTATGTTGGCCTTGATATAGCTTTTTATTTTATTCAAGAAAGGTTGTAGTAAAATGTCTATTAGTTTGCTAAGTCTGCTAGTCGGGAAAGACAGGCCTGCTACAAAGGATCTAAATTTGAGGTCATTGGTGTTTGGAATTTCTATATATTCGGATTCTGTGATTCTTCGGCGGTTTTTATTTGTTTGGACTTTTGAATTTTTGGTAGTCCATTGAAGTAATTAGTTCTGGGGATATAATTTGTTAAAAAAGTTTTTTTTTTTCTTTTAGATAGTGATTTATTGTATATTTTGCAGAATTTTGTAATTTTTCATATGATATTATTGTCTCTGTTTGTATCTGTTAATTTGTAGTTAGTTTCAACTTTAAATATTTCTTGTATTTGTGTTTTGGAGTACGTTTTATCTAAGAAAACATCGACGCTTTTCCTGTCTACTTCTTTTATAATTATATTTTAATTTTCCTGTATATTTTTCTAGGCTTGTTTTTTTTTTTGTGAGAGCTTATTTTTTGTTGTTTTTTCTTTTTTGTTGATACTCCATAATTTCTCGAAGAATTTGTTTAGTTCACTATTGTTATTTTTGTCCGAGAAGAATTTGGTCTTATTCTTTACCAGGGTGTTATCTGTGTCTCTTGTATTTGAATTTCTCTATCAGCCAATATTTTTTAAAAATTGTTTGAGGTCTTTATATATATATATATATATATATGTGTGTGTGTGTGTGTGTGTGTGTGTGTGTGTGTGTGTGTGTGTGTGTGTGTTTGATCGTATAATAATGACACATTTTATCCATATGATTGTATTAAGATACTTTCAAATTTCCTGATAAGTGTTTCGGTTTTAGGTTGAAATTGCCAGAGGAATTTATTAATCCTGCCCCGAGCGCTTTCGGATGTTTCACAGGCTATCATTAGGTGTTGTTTTCATATGTGAAGAATGTTCTAAGGGGCACCTTGTGTAAATTAATTTACCAATTTCAAACTAAACCAAGACACATAGGAAACTTGAAAGGATCTTTATAAAATTATAAAGACAAAATGGGTCTTAATCATTTCATAAAAATGCTTAAATAAAAGACCACTGCCCAACTATACTCACACACACGACACCCACAAACACACACAAACTCACATACACGCACACACCCGTACACACACTCACACACTCACACATATATATATATTTGTATATAAATCACTACAAATATATATATATATAATACTACTTTTCATCCTTAAGTTTTATATATATATATATATATATATATATATATAAATACTTATATATATATATTTATATATATATATATTCATGTGTGTATATATATATATATATATATATATATATATATATATATACTATATTTCTTTCTTTACAATCATGTGGATTTCCTTCAAAGGCACAAAACGGTCATTACTTAGAAGATAACTTCATAAATCAATCCCGAAGAATTAGCTCAAATCGAATCAATAACAGATATTTTAACCCCTTTGAAATCGATCAATTCAAAATTAGGTTAATGATTCTTAGTGAACATTACATAAACAATAAAAAAGTTAAACAGTTAAAATACAATTAAACCATTTTACTGCACTCGAATGGATTGAAAATACAACACACACACACACACACACACACACATACACACACACACACACACACACACACACACACATATATATATATATATATATATATATATATATATATATATATATATATACATTTCTGTTGATAGTGTTGTTTTTAAATTCGTTTGATTTAATCAGCATCTCAGTTTTATCTAACTTTGAATTTACGTAATTTTGGAATGTTATAAAAAGAAATAAAAAAACTCCCACAAAACACTCGTTACACGTGCAAACAAGCTCTGATGATGACTGATGAAAGGTCTTAAAGCGCTCAGGACTGTTTTTGTAATTTCATACTCCGATCGCAACCTTATCAGGAAACTGGAAAGGATCTTAATAAAATTATATAGACAAAAATTTGTCTTTATTATTTAATCAAACTTGCTGAAAAGAAACACTGCAGCTAACTACACACACACACACACACACACACACACACACACACACACACACATATATATATATATATATATATATATATATATATATATATATATATATATATATATCAAAATTGGTAAAGAATCTACCAAAATTATCCCGTGCACTTTCGGAACCTTATAGGCGTTCATCAGTGGTTGTTTGCATGTGTTAAGTTAGGAAAGCGCTCTGGACAATTTAGATAAAGTCATCTACCATCTCCAACCTAAAACCTATATATATATATATATATATATATATATATATATATATATATATATATATATATATATATATTCTAACCAAGTCTGTCAATAAAGAATCAAGAGGAACCATCGGTATTGAAAATAATTTTTTCTTATGTGCTTAACTAAATTAATATCGAAGTTATATGATAATATTAAACTAAATCCAAACCTTTTGCTCATACACACAATACGTTAAGAAGAACCGTTTGCGAGAAATACTAGCTCAATCCTAAAAATTGCTGAGTTGGTTATAAAAAAACTAATTTAATAAAATGGACCTCGTACTGCATCCTCATACGCAGACCAGTAGTGGTAGCATGGTCCTATGTATAGGCAAAATAGAACTGTTTGACATTTCAACTGTGTATAAACAAATGATTGGCATATCCACATTTATAATGCAAAATCCATTTTTATACAAATAATCAGTTCGATTCCAAACAATTCTATTTCGATTTCAAACAATTCAATTCAGCATTTGTACACAGTTCAATTGTCAAAAACATTTCTATTTCATGCAATTCAGCTCAGTCAAACAGTTCTAATTCAAATAATTCACTTTAATATTAGTATAGATTTTGTTTACACCCAGTTAAATTTCCAAAACAGTTCCATTTCAAATAGTTCAGTTTAGCTTAAGTACGCGGTTTAAATGCCAAATCAGTTCTATTACGAGCAATTCAGTTCATCATAAGTATGTTGTTTAGTTGTATTTGATCCATACGTAGGACCCTACCAGGTATTACCACTTCGAGCCAGAGTTGACCTGGGAATGATGCCATTGAAGGGGTGGTCTGCACTCACCAGCATTACTGGAACATCACCATCAGATTGTTTATCGTCATATCAAGGTAACTCGTTGGGGGGGTCTTATTCCTCTGCAGAGATTCAGTCGTTGTATTTTACAGCCCCCAGCCGACTGGGGTTGTAAACAAATATTTGCCTAATTGAATTGTTAGTGATGTATAGCGATACGTGAAATCACTTAATTGCTTTTCTAAAAATGAGATCGGTCTCGTTGAAATCTGGGATCAAAAAATATGCTTACACAAAATATATATGAAATATAAATTTATAAAAAGGATTTTGCATTAAATAACCGACATGGGTTGATATGACATGAATAAAGTAAAAGTAAAGTGGGGACAATAGTCGAGGGTGACCATAAGGCTCCCTTTTCAATAGCTACTACACCGAAATGTAGGGGAGGGCACTACTCCTTTCCAAGGATTGCTCCACTTTACCCTTGATACGTAACTTATATTGCTGAGTGTTAAGCAAGTAGGTATCAAGTACAATCAAGTCTTCGGTATGACGCGACCTGGGATTGAACCCAGATCTCCCGGACCATTGGCGAATACTCTCCCTCTTGGCCAATGAGCGGTAAAAAATCTATATTATTCTTGCATACTGACAAACTATTTCGTTGTATCACAACTCTTCAGTGTGGCTACACACGCTAGATTCCCAAAGCTGGGATTGAAACCCGGCTGACTCAAACGCCAATCCAAGATTCTGCTACACAGCAACGATCAAAAACAAATCAAACTAACAGTTACTATAGACACTTACATTTATGACAAAATCAAAATTGATCAAATATGTCTATCGGAGGCATTCGTAGTTTGATGCTTATCCTTGTAATAATGGACAAGGTGACCCGAGTTTAAATCCTGGACGAAATTCCCCCCCTGCTCTACTCCACAAATACATCAGCCTTCTATCATATTTCGCCCGTGGTGCTGGATTTAAGTAACTATTCCTGAAATATTTTCTTCAATATGTCCACATACCGTATTGTGATGTATTTGCTCTCATTACCTTCGGTGCCCGTGGTGTAGTCGTTATCGCCGTAGGAAATGAACACGGCGATACGAGTTCAAATCCTGGACGAGACTGATTGCATTTCACATTGCACCAATACCCTTGGAAAAGGTATGAATCCAATTATTCTCCCTCCAGCTATGGGTAAATAGTAGGACAGACTAGGTTCTTCAGCCTTGGTTAGGCAACTAGTCTAGGAGAAGGAAAACTCTGAATTCAAACCTGTTAAACTCCGCTTAAAAATTGACCTTGTGTCATATCCTGCCCGAGCGGAGGGGTTGGTAAATAGTACCTTCGGTACTCTGGATGACAGATGTGCCGGACATGTACAGAAGCGTAATTTATGAAGGAGAAGTCCATCATTGCAGAGCGATGTTTAGAAATACGCGAAGAGTGAGATTTAGTTAGAGTTAAAAAGGCTGTTCAAAAGCAGACCCCTGTTGTATGGGACTTAAGTGATTCCTCCCTCATCAAAAGTGTTGCAAGGCTAATAAATGAAAAAGTGTTTCCTTTCTTCCATCGACCGAAAAAGCATATCCACATCTTCCATTTAAAAAACATTTAGAATAAAGGCTGTAATAAAAGGGAATTGATATACCATTTTATTCATTTATTTTCAATTGACCAACGTAATAGACATTCTTTTTTCAATCAGGATTAAGTGATGGTCATTTTCTTTAAACCACCGATTATATTACCGTTGTTCGTTCGAACAACTTTACCATACTGAATTTTTTTTTGTATTATTCTTTGTTAATGTATTCATCAATCTGTACCATTGTGGTATGTAAGAGATTTTTTTCAACTCCGTAGAAACTCCGTCCTGAAACAAGTTGACAAACGCGAAAACTCTGTTAAACTACACAAAGGTTTATTAACTACAAGGTAGTAAGCAGTTGCTAGGAGAAAGAAAGACAGTATTGAAATGAAGACGACGGCGTCAACTAGACAAAAATAAGCAAAATAGCAGTGTGGGAAAGGGACAGAAGACACAGATCTGGCATTTTTCCTGGTTCAAACATGCTAGTCCGCTGGTCCTACCGTCCCCTTTGGAGAGCCCTCCTCTGAATTTTGGGCTCGTAAACTGTCGTGTCCTTATATTTTCGTCACTGGTGTTCAACCGACGTGTTTAACTCATTACTTCTCGCCTCCAACTCCCGAAAGGCCACGAGTCCTCCCTTCCCTTCCGCCTGGTGTCGGTTGGAGGGACATCCGTTTCCTTTCGCTTCTGCGAGTGCGTGCAAGAATTTTGGACCTCCAGTTTTCCCAAGTAATTTTTAATTACCAAGAGTGCCTCGGCCTGGGTAATCCAAGAGTATCTGCTTTATTTATTTATTCATTCAATTTTCTATGAGACGTTCAATTTCGCTACAAATCTATCTGATTCTGTTAATATCAATCAGTCTATCTCTATCCGTTCATATCTATCTATATCAGTCGGTTCATATCTATTTTCATATGTATAGTTCTTTCTTTCTTTCTTTCTTTCTACCCATATATATATATATATATATACATGTGTGTGTGTGTGTGCTAAAAAACCTCAACTTTCCCAATTTGCATAACTTCCTGGTAAAAATTTGCTCATACTAAATATTTCCTTCTCTACAAATTTTCTCAAAATAAGCCTTTTTACGTTTTACGAAAACTTATTTAAAATCTGCGATCTATTGTAGCAAATAAATTGCTTATATAGAGCACAAAATATTTGCCAGAAATATTTTCGCAGAAAAATGTCTGATATTGTGTTAATTTCAATCAAGTTATTCGCTTCATGTGATTTCCATTCGACTGATCTATTGTCCATGTTTAAAAATCGATTGCAAATCAGTATATGAGGAGGATGCAAGGTAAATTTGAAATAGAAAAGAAGAGAAGGAGAAAATGAAAGAAACTCGAAGAAAGTGGGGGGAGAAGAAGTGAACAAAAGGAAGAAACGAAGTGAAGGAAATCAAGCTGAAAAGCGAAGATGAAAAAGACGTGAATTGCGTTGAAGAGAAAGTAGAAGAAAGAAAAATAGAATTAAGAAAAATCTATTTAAAATTACGGTAAATAAGAGAGAAAAGGAGGGACTGAATTAAAAAAAAAAGAATAAATGAACCAATCTGAAGGATTAAATCATGGAAGAAAGATATGAATGAATGACCTATTGAAGAAGAAGGAATAAAGAGAAAATGAATAAAGAGAAGAATAATCCACTGCCAAAAGGGAAAATGAATAGAGAACGGGAAAAGAAAAGACTGAATGAATGACAAAAGTATGCCCCCACATCTTGAAAGAATTAATGAAGGATATATGAACTCCCAATTGATTATTGAAAAAGTATAAAGGATAAAAATGTTATGAATGAATAAATAAAGAATAAAACAATTTTAAATGAACGAAAAAATGACTGACGAAAAAATAAACGAAGAAAAATAAAAGAAAGATGAAAAGAATGATCCATTGTCTGAATAAATAAATGCAGGAAGAAAAAGCATTAAAGAAAAGGCCCCCAAAATTAAGGAATGATCCATAGTTTGAAAGAATAAAAAAGTAAAAAAAAAAATGAAGAAAAAAAATGAAGAAAAGTATGTTAGAAAAAAATAAAGAAAGAAAAGAAAAATCATGAAAAAATATATAAAGAGATAAACGATTTTCATTGGAGCAGAATGAATGAAAAAAAAAAGAAAAAAATATATTCTATAGTTAAAGAAAAAAAATATATTAAAAGAAAGGTTTGGACATACATACAGAAATATATAATCAGCAATTTTTCTTTTACAATTCATAAATTATATTAGAACGAACGATAATTGCCAAAAGAAAAATATTAAAATAAATAATTATATAAAAAAAAAAGAATTAAAAATTAAAGAAATATAGAAGTATGTTGGAAAAGAAAGAATACATTTTTTTAAATTAATAAAGAAAACAAAAGTAAATCGATGTAGATATTATATTGAAGGTAAAAAAAAAAAGATGAATGAAAAACTGAACCGGACCGTTTTAAAGGGCGAATAAAAATAAATAAATAAAAGATTTAATAGGAAAAAATGTTTTTTAAAATTACATAAAAAAAAAAAGAAAAATCTGAGAAAATTATAGATAAAAATATCATCAAAACGCATTTTTTTCCTTAAGTTTTAATCTATAGAAAAATATTTGGATAAGAAAGAAACATTAAATGAAAATATCTAGGAAAAACATCTGCCCAGTGAGAAGAATCTAGAGGAATTTATATCAAACATTTAATGAGGCGTAAAAAGCTAAAAGTTTTTTTTTTGTTTTGTTTTTGTTTTAAAACATATAAGGAAGAGGAGGAGGTGGGAGAGAAGAAGGCGGAAGAGGAGAAGGCGGAAGAGGAGTAGGGGGAGAGTGGAGAAGGGGAGTAGTTGGAGGAAACTTGTAAGAAGAAATTGGTCCTACCTACAAACCTCCTGTTATAGAGAAAAGGCTAAAATACACACACACACACACGCGCGCGCACACACACACACACACACACACACACATGAAATACACATGTACACATATTGACACACTCATGCTCATACACAGTCACATGGCCTCATACACACAGACGTACATACACACCCACACAACCTCACACACGAATGCTCATACGTAGTCACTCAACATCACACTCACATATTTATAGATACTCACACAAACTCACGTGCATAAACACACACACACACACACACACACATATATATATATATATATATATATATATATATATATATATGTATGTATGTATGTATAGGTACAGTTGGTGACCTTAGTCGAGTGTGACCAGAAGGTTCCCTTTTCAATAGCTACTACATCAAGATGTAGGGGAGGCACTACTCCTTTCCCAGGATTGCTTCACTTTACCCTTGAGACGGACATTATATTGCTTAGTGTTGAGTAAGGAGGTACCAAGTTACATTTTTAAAGTTTTTGGTATGACTGGACCTCGGATTGAACCCAGTCTTCCGGACTATTGGCGAACACTCTACACACTAATCCAATGAGCCGGTTTACATATATATATATATATATATATATATATGTATTTTATAATTTGCTTGAAGCATTGCATAAATTATTGTATTTTATGACAGTATTTATTTTGAAGTCTATCGCAAGGAAAGATTATATATTTATATACATATTGTATTTTATAGTATTTAATTTAAAGGCTATCGCAATGCAAGATAATTATTCAGGGTCTAATTAATTTCGATGTAGAAAACTTCATAATGGGCTTTTATGATATGAAATTGGTATTGAATATTCAGGTTTTTGTACATTGTAAACATGGTGTCAAGTGGTGTGTTAAGACTCTGTGATGGCTGTTGTAACCATGGAGCAACGTGGGGTGTTTAGACGTCATGCGGAAGAAACGTGACCTCAGTTGTTCAAATCAGTTTAATTATTTTACCCAATGAGACACCATGTTTCCAACGTCTAAAAAATGTGAATATACAACACTGAGTTCGTATTATAATAGTTTTGATTAGACCCTAAATTAATATTTTGCATTGTAATAGCCTTCAAATTAAATATCATGAAATAAAATACAATATATATATATATATATTAAAAAATCACAGATTCCACACTAAAAAGGAAGATGAGCGCCCAATGTAATCTCTGCTTTTAATTGACCTGGCGTATATTTTGTTTCTTTCAAAAATAGGAATCACTGGCCGCAGTTTGAAAGTTGCCTCAAATCCTCTTCGGACCATGGCGCAATATGCATCAAGTTAGATTTGGTCGAAAGCGAGAAGTTTTCAGCATGAAGGAAATACACGCGGAACCACCTTTCCCGTGTGATTACGTAAGAAACGGTTACTGTAAACGCGTAATAACATCAACCGCCGAAAGTAAACGCGTTTTATTTTTTAAATCACAAACTGCACACTAAAAATGAAGATTAGCGTCCAATGTAGTCTCTGCTCTTAATTGAACTGGCGTATATATATATATATATATATATATAATTTTCTTAATACCCCGTACGGTGGCAAAAGCTGCTTGGTAATGCCAGGAGGGGCTGTACCGCCTTAAGCTACCGAAACTGTGTTATCACTCCTGGTTGGCGGCTGATGAGGACAGGGCATCGCTCGTGCTTTCACAAGTTTTATGATGAAAAAATATATATATACATATATAATTCTTTTAAATACCCAGTCCGGTGGCAAAAGCGGCTTGGTAGCGCCAGGAGTAGCAGTACCGCCTTGAGCTACCGAAACTCTGTTATCACCCCTGCTTGACGACTGATGAGAACAGTATCTCCCGTGCTTTCCCACGTTGCATTATAGAATATATATATATATATATATATATATATAGTCTCAAACGTACGAGGAGGCACACTTGCAAACCAAGAAATTTTTTCGATGCAACTTGGCACAAGTACGTACCAACATTATGTGGAAATGTATCGTAAACAGAGTTCAAATCAACGCTGCTTGTGTTTCACTTTCAGCTAATATCCTTGGGGAAAGCATGATTACATTTGTCCTTCTCCCAACTAAGGCTCAATCATAACAGCTACTGATTTCTTCAGCTTTGATTAGGCAACTGGACTAAAAAAAATTTAAAAATCTAAATACAAAACCCGAGGTATGTTGTTCGGGAGAATCTATGCTATGATAATATCTCGATCACATTGAAGTTAGAAATAAACAAGCTAAAAGATTTGGTTTGGCTTGGTTTTATAACATATCAACCTTTGTAGGTTATTTAACCCAAAATTTCATTTTTTTGTAAATAATCAGTTCTATTTAAAACAATTCAGTTTAGCATGAGTACACAGTTTAATAGTCAAAAACATTTCTATTTCAAACTATTCAGTTTATTCAAGCAGTTATATATAACAATTCAGTTTAGTGTGAGTACAGTTTCAATGTCAAACATTTCTATTTCGAGCTATTCCATTTAGTCAAGCAGTTCTAATTCAGCTAATTCAGTTTGAAATAGAAATGTTTTTGACAAACTGCGTACTCATGCTAAACTATTTTTAAAAAATAGAACTGATTGTATACATAAAAATGGATATGGCGTTAAATAACCTGGAAAGGTTGATATGCCATAAATCCAAACCAAACCAAACCAAATCAAAGTGAAGAATGGAAGAAAGTCAGAAAGGTTTGTTAGATAAAAGCAGCATATTAAATTGTTCTTGGATATACAATGTAGGCAGATATTTTGTAATGAGAAGGACCTTGAGTATTGCTAAAAGGAACTCGTTACTTGAGGTCTCCATAAGGGTAAACATGGGTGCGGTTAAGCTGTTGCACAACTCGGGTAATCCAATAAGTGTCGAACAAAGCAGACGATGAATTTGTATATATATGTATATATATATATATATCTTATATATATGTATATATATATATCATCATCATCATGATGTCGTGTCGCTCGCATGGATATCCCTGACCCTCTTTCGCCACTTCTCCTTATCGTTCATAGCATCTAGCAGGTCTTCAGGGCTACATCCCGTATCCTCACATAGCTGCTGTATGTATGTTCCAGCTGGTCGTCCTGCTTTTGCTTGGCCATATGCGGGGGTCCATAGGAGTACATCAATTATGAATTTGTCCTTACTTCT
Source organism: Sepioteuthis lessoniana (assembly GCA_963585895.1). Lineage (NCBI taxonomy): Eukaryota > Metazoa > Mollusca > Cephalopoda > Myopsida > Loliginidae > Sepioteuthis > Sepioteuthis lessoniana. Next base: position 69,345,744 of record OY757933.1, on the reverse strand, counting down.
CCAGCGGTGTCCTGTATGTCTGGTTCGTCTAGCTTGGATAGTTTTCGTGATCGGAGGCAGGTGGCCGTACAGTTGTCGTCTTGTTGGGTGTTTCAACCAGGACTTGTTCAATATTGCTCACAACATTCTTGTGTAGCTGTCGTCTAGCTTTTTCTCCAGCCGTTTTGTTAGCGCCCAAGTAGTGCATCCATACTGCAGTATCGACACGAATACTGTCTGGAAGAAACTGCGTTTCATTTTATCGATCAGGTCTGATTTCCCTATGATCGAGAGCCTATCGATAGCTATCCATGCCTTTGTTAGCCGCGTATCGATGTCTTTTTCGGTTGATGAGATACTGCTTCCTAGGTAGGTGAACTTGTCTATCATTTTCAGAGAGGTTCTGTCTAGTGTGGATATGTCACCTGTTCTATTATAACACATATATTCAGTTTTGTGTGCATTGGCATGGAGGCCAATGCCTGCAGCGGCTTGTTCCAAACTATGCAGTAGTGTTTCGTATGGGTTGGGTGTATTTGCCAGAATCACTATGTCATCGGCGTAGTCGGCGTCGGTAATTGTTTTTGCGGGGTACCGTCTGCTTCTTTTCTTTGTCATCTCGAAGCCATTTTCTCTGATTTTATCAATTGATGTTCTTAGCACGTAATCTAGACAGATGATAAAGAGGTATGGGGCTAGCGTGTCACCTTGTAGTACTCCTGCTACAATGTCGATGTATTCTGTGTCTCCATCCGGTGAACGTACTTTCACTTTGGTGTTTCTCTAGAGAATCGTTATTGCTGCCACGGTTTCTTTTGGTAGGCCGTATGCTAGTAGGATTTTTTTTCATCTTCCCTCTGTGAATGGAATCGAAGGCCTTGGTGAAGTCGACAAATAGTAATGTCGCCTGTAGGTTTTTTCCCCGTACGCCTTCAACGATTCTACGGATACCTTATATATAATTCTCTATGTATTATTTATGTAAGGCTGACCACCGTAATAGCTACTACACAAAGGTGTAGGGGAGGGCTCTAGTCCTTTCCTTAGATTGCTCAACTTTACGCTTGATATATAGCTTATAGTGCTGTTAAGCAAGGAGTTATCAAGTACTCTTTTTTGAGTCTGTGTTATGATTCAACCTGGGATCGAACTTCGGTTTCCAGGGCCATCGATGAACTCTCTACCCGCAAGGCCAATATATATACATATATATATATATATATATATATATATATAGTATTATTTGATCCAGTTAAAACGGAGTTGGGAGTAATTCCATCAGGACAAGAAAACTATTCAAGCGTGAATATTTAAATTTTCCTGGTAAAGAGCTCAATGTAATAGACAATACAGAGCAATAAATTCTTTAAGAAAAACAACAAACCGGTCACACTAGGATTATAACTTTATTTCCATCCTGTTACGCGTTTTTGAAAATTTCAAAAACACGAAAAAAATTTAACAGGACTCCTTCAGATCCTATGGATAAAAAGTTTTTTCTCCATAGAATCTGTTGAATTTTTTTTTTTTTCGTGTTTTTGCAATTTTCAAAAACGCGTAACAGGATGGAAATAAAGTTATAATCCTAATGTGACCGGTTTGTTGTTTTTCCTAAAGTATATATATATATATATATACATATGTGTGTGTGTGTATATATATATATATATATATATATATATATATACACACAAGCAGGATTCATCCAAATTCCAGGGATAACATGCGTATTATTGTGGTCTTGGGGTAACGATTATAGTAATAGGAAATGGAATCATCGTAATTTGCCCGGAGACCATAAAATTGACTCCAAGAAATCTGGATCGACCGACAGAGGAAAATATTTGACAACTCAACACAAACTGTCTGCCCTATGTCAAAGGCTTAGCCTAAAAGATTCAATCTATATGAAGTCCATCTGATTGGACAATATTCAACACTTCGAAAATATCTCTACCAAGTCATCTCCTAACAGAATACAACCTGTCTATATGAACATTTCGGTTCGAAATTCCGTGAAAGCTTCCATTTCAACCAGAAGGCTGAAGGAGCCTTTGGGAAAAAAACTTGTGAATACAGTTAGAAAGATGAAGACAATAGTGATAAAAAATGATTAAAGAATTGATGAGATTCATTAAAAAAAATTTAGAAAAAAAAATCGTCAAATAAAAGGAAACTCAATAACAGAACCTTACACATGCATGCAAAAAAGCACACGTCCAGTTGGTTTGGTGGGGTTGGTTTTTATGGCATATCAAACATTGTAGGTTATGTAATGCTAAATCCTCTTGATACATATATTGAATATATAGGACTTGGTTAGGTTGGGTTTTATACCAAAACAACCATTCTAACTCATTTAATGCCAAATCCTTTTCATACATATATATCTAATATATATAAGGTGATTTGGTTTGGTTCGGTTTTATGGCATATCAACCATTGTGGGTTATTTAATGCAAAATCCCCTTTAAACATATATTTTAGATATATATGCTATGATTTCGTTTGGTTTATGGCATATCAACAATTGAAAGTTATTTGATGCCATATATTCTTTATACATATATTGATAAATTGATTGATTGATTGATTGATTGATTGATTGATAGACTGAGTGATTTTAACTGCATGTTAACCCATCAAGGATTATTTGGTGCCGAGAGATGGGGGGATCGTATTCAGTATGTTCTTATGTACATTTTAGGGGTAATAATTTCCTAAAAAGGTTTCTTTTTTTCACACGGTCTCATTGATTACGAATCGTTTTTAAACAGATCTATTTAACGTAGAGAAGGGTACGTTTAAATCCCCCAAAATTCTAAATTGGAGTTCAGAACCAGATGCAGGTTTGTATGATCCTTAAGACATCCCTCTTTTTAGTGGGGTAGGACTACAATCAGCATAGTCTAAGACCCAACCAACAAAGCGGTTGATGATCTTTAGCTGAATTGCAGTATAGATATTCTATAAACATAGCCATCCTTGTATTTTCTCCAAATAGAATACGACAAAAGGGGGGAAAAATTGAAAGACAAATACCGATAAATTTTTAATTTGTTTGTCAATGTTCATTTGTGAGTCAGTCTAAATATTTCTTTAATGGGGTCTGTCGGACATTTTCATTTTTTTTTATATCATGCTTCGTTGATTTACGTACATGATTAGTAATCCCATGTTATAGATAACATTCTTAAACGACCCTAATTTTTTTTGCACCCAATTAAATGGTTTCCAGTATTCCTATATAACAATAACAATTTAACATCAGCCATTTTTTTGCACACACTGTTTGTTCTATTTGACCCATTGATATGACCACTACTGAACAGAGTGGACCTGGGAGCATTATAATCTCCATCAGGTGGTTTAATATCATATCACCTTGGCGGGGGATGCAGTCGGTGTATTCTATAGCCCCAGCCGATTGGGAGACATATACTTTGGTAGATTCACAGACGCTATATATATATATATATATATATATAGTCATCCACAGACAGACTGTTTCGTTCTACCAGAACTCTTCAGTGTGGCTAGACACGCAAGACGATCGAAGCCGAAATCGAAACCCGTCCAACTTTACGTTAGACCAAGCGGACCACGTTAGCTAAGGGAATTTTAAGGTATTTTTATTTTTAGAAACAGCAGCAGCAGCCTTTGTTTACATTTTTTTATACCCTATCGGCTACCAGAGTGCTCAATTCTTTCGGAGAGCTTTGCATTATATATATATATATAAATCCTTTTTGTATTAATTGTTTTGTGGCATGTCAAAGCTTTCTGGGTTATTTAATGCTGATGTTAGTCCTTCTTTCTGTAGCAGTTATATAAGTTGACTGACTGTTGTCGATGGTTACGTGAATGCTCTCTTTTCAATAGCTACAAGGAAGTGGTGTCGAGGAAAGTGCTACTCCTTTCTCTAGATTGTTCCACTTACCCTTAATTCATTATTTTGTAATGCTGGAAGTTAAGCAAGGAGGGTTTAGTATGACTCGACCTGGGATTGCATCCCAGTCTTTCGGACCATTGGAAAACACACTATTCATTTACAAAATGGCCGGTCGAGTAAGTTAGCCGGCCATAGTTTATGGTGACTCGAAAGCTCCTTTAAAAAACCCTACTACACCGAGATGAAGAGGAGGGTGCCACTTCTTTTCTTGGAATGCTCTACTTACCCTAATCCCTTTCTCAAAATGCTGAGTGTTTAGCAAGGAATCATCATCTGTGCATAATCTCTCAGTTGCTAGTCTTAACTGAACTCTGAGGGAGAGTTACTTGTGCCAAACTGGGGCATTCCAGTGTGTCCACGTGGGCAAGTCCATTCCTGGATGATGATTGCTGGCGAAGGTGTGGATATATTAGTATATAAATATCAGCTTCTTTAGTCGTATCACGGGGTCTGTATAGACTTATATCCCGTTTTATTTTTGTCTGCCAATTGGACGCAAGTTAGAACACCTAGGCCGGTAAGTGTTTTTGTTATTCAATACATCTTCGTAGTAACTAGTAATTAAAACATTAATATTTACTTGTTTTGTCTTAATAAATGGTTATATTTTTATGTATATCAATAGATTTTGTTATTATTAGTTTAGGTTTGTTATTGTCAACCCAATTGTTTTGAAAGTCTGTTTAATGCTAATCAGTTTAAAATAATTTAATCGAAGACCACAAGAATGCACTATTAAAAGTCTCTCACATTAACAACACGCTAAAAAACATGCTGATTTAATGACAATTCAGAATTCACGAAATTGGTGATTCCAACATGATTTGAACACGCAATCTTCCATCCAACGAACAGGGACGTTTTAGTCGAGTAAGATCTTGCAATTCTCATCCATTTATGACAGATATATGATTGTGTCAATTATATTATTTCGTCGCTGTGATTCCGTTATCTCTTAACCGCCTTTATCAATGGAAGATTATCAGAATCAACTTAATTAAGACCGATTCGTTCGGTTGATTAAAAAGAAAATATAAATAGAAAAGTAATAATCTTCCCGTACTTTCAGCATAAAGGAATTCTCGTGTTAGACAATAGGATAATATTGACATATTGATCAACGATCTTCGATGAACCAATTATGACTGTAAATATTGACTGTAACTTTCTATAGAGCAGCTTGTATAGCACTTGGGATGTAAAGGTCAAATGAAAATGATCTCATTCCTTACTGAATAATGTCATGCTTTTGGATGATTCTCGAAAGAATATATATATATATATATATATATATATATATATATATATATATATATATATTGTCATCCACTTAAAGACTGTTTCGTTGTATTTCAACTTTCAGTATATATATATATATATATATATATATAAAGAAAAATTGATAACAAGGTAATCCAAGTAGGAGAGATTTATTGAGAAGCAAAGTCGAGATTATAGCGTTTCGGTGAATGAACCATCATCAAGACTATTAGGGATGATATTAGTGATTTTAAAACAACGATGGATGAGTAAAAAGAGCAAAATATAAAAACCTAGGGAAAATTTGTATAACATGAAAAAGTTGGTCGTTTATTTAAGGAATCAGAGTTTGTTGTTTGAAATTACGTTATTTGACTTATTAGAAATATTCCGTGGAATTTATGTTCCGTTTGTTTATCGAGATAGATTTCGAATCATTCCTTGTTTTTGTCGAAGTTCTAATTCTTTAAATCTTGCTTTTTCAAAAGTATGTTCCGATGAAAATTTTAAATCACGAATAGAAGTTTCCTGGTATAGATGTATATAATCCAGGAAAATCTGTTGTGATGGACGAAGAACGATGGATATATTGGTTTTTCTTGTATATAGTTGGCTTGAAAAGTCCTGTTTTTGAAGGAATGAGAAGTGATGAGTTGGTCTTTGCATCTGTGAACCATCTTGATGTCAGCCATATAAAATATCAGAGTGGAAGAATGGGTTTGGATCTTGTTTATTCGACAGAACGGAAATAAATAATGGATTGTAATCCGACAATATATATACCGGGTTTTCCAAAAAATTTGACATCATTTTAAAATGAAGTATCTGGAAAACTACTCTGTTCAGCTAAATGAAATTGAACAGACTAGGTGTTGACGATCATAAGTTTATCCAGGGACCGATTTAATAAGAGTTCAATATGTGCACATTTCAAGTAAGGAGTTTAGTTTAGACAAGACACGCTCTAGTACATCCCTGGTAACGTTATCTAGTGCGCAAATGATTCTCTGCTTGAGTTCATCGATACTAACAGGTAGAGGAGGTTGACAGAGACCAGTCCCTTCTGGTATCGCCATGAAAAGAAATCAGACGGGGACAGGCCGAGTGTCCGCGGCGGCAATTCTATCAGAAAATTGTCTTCATCTCCATCACATGCGATCAATCTTTCTGGCAAATTCTCATTGAGATAAGCACGTACTGTCCTCTTCAATTAGATATAAAATTCTTTATCTGTTTTTATATATTTTGTGAAAATTTGAGGTTATTTCTATGAGAATTGCCAAAATTATTGACCTGCGAACGGACATGAAATTTTTTGGACACCCTATATATATATATATATATATATATATATATATAATGTCCTTCAAGAAAAAACAAAATTCGATCACATTAGGATTATAATTTTACTTCCATCCTGCTAAGAGCATTGATGATATGAATCACGAAAAAAAAACTTTCAAAAAAATTATAGATTCATATCAATGCTCTTAGCTTTTCTTAGCAGGAGAGAAATAAATGTATTCTTATGTGACCGAATTTAGTTTTTTTTTTTTTTATGGAATATTTGCTCTGTGATATAATTTACATTAAGCTCTTTACCAGGAATATTTAAATATTTTAATTTTGAATAATTTAATTGTCCTGACGTAATTGTTCCCTACTCCGGATTTACTGGATTGAAGAATACCTATATATATATATTTATATATATATATATATATAGATAGAGACAGACAGACAGAGACAGAGACAGAGAGACAGAGATAATTGGAGTGTATGTTCCATAATTTTTGAAATATAATAATTAAGCACAAATCATTTAACATAGAATGGAGTGTAATGAAAATTACGATTATTAAAAGGAAAGAAGATTATATTATAAGATCTACAAACATTTATTCTCACATAGGAAATAAAATTTCAAGAAGAAACTTAGATTTCACGAACTAGATGTACATTATTTAGATGAAGGCACTGTTGCATGCGGTGTACAGTGTTGTTGATATCGTATACACATTCCTCTCGGGTGATCGCTACAATACGATGGTTATCGGAGGCCCAGATGGCATGGAACCCGTTGTCCTATAATCTCCTCAAGTGCCTTGAGTTTCAAATACTTTTCTTAACTAGGATTTCTGATGACCGTTTGGGAATGTGTTAAAATTGAACTTCCTTCTGTATCTTTTTTTAACAATCTTAAAAGACTTAGTTTGGGGATTTATCTTTGCACAAATGATCTTCCATTCCAATCTCCATGGCATTATGTCATAATATTTCGTTAAATCTGTAAAGATGTTTATTTTTCTCAATAATAATCTGAAATTGAAAAAGGAATAAAACTAACTAGGAAAATATGAGAGGCTACTACTTAGTTTCAATAACTACCAAACGCCATATCTAAATATATATATATATATGTGTATGTGTGTGTGTGTGTGTGTGTGTGGAAACTGTTCTTGTGGCCTCAATAATAATGACCTAGAACACGTTCAACAACAACTATTATACCACAATATCTTAACACATATCTCTCTCTCTCTCTCTCTATATATATATATATATATATATATGTGTGTGTGTGTGTGTGTGTATGTGTGTTTGTGTGTGTGTGTTTACGTGTGTGTGTGTGTCGAGGATCATTCGAAAAGCTCCTTGCCATCATTTTAATTTATTTGATCATTCAGTTTTAATAGTCTTTGAAATCACAAGTTTTCATGTTGCTCCATCCACCCTTATCATCCATCGCTCCTTGCAAGTCTTTATGGTTGCATTCTGTGTCCGTATAGAGCTAATTTAAGTCTTTGCTGGTTAGCCAGACTGGCGCAACCATGTGCTGGAATCCATAAAACATCACTTATGAGTTTAACCTTACTTCTCGAGCAGTAAACTGTTTTATTTTCGTTTATGTAGAGGACAATACCCCACCCACTGTTGTTTGGTCTAGGCTAGTCAGTTGGAATTCTACGTGGGATAATGTATTCACGATAAGCTCTATGACGCCCGCATATGTCCTAGTTTTGCAGGATATCGTCTGCTTGCAGGCTTTTTTTTTTTGGACAGATTATAT
>OY757933.1:69319983-69332483 GCA_963585895.1 Sepioteuthis lessoniana | reverse complement strand
GAACTGATTATTCGTATAAAAATGGATTTGGCATTAATTAACCAACAAAGTTTGATATGCCATAAAACCGAAACAACCAACAAAACTATCATTTTCAAAATCAAGTAAATTCCAAAATAATTTAATCATTTATAAAATTTAACAATTTCTTTTAAATATAAAAATATGAATAACACATCTTTAAAAATTTATTTGTTTAATTGATTTAGTGAAAGCTTGACTGTTAAAAAAAACAAAAACCGTAGACACACACACAAAAAAAAATTTCATTTCCTCATGCAGGTTGATTTTAAATATTTACACATAATATTCAATTTTTGTTATTCTTATTACATTTCCTCTTTTAGTGTTTTTCACATCAGTATTAGCTGATGGTTTTTCACTGGAGTTTGAGTGACAGCAAGTCTCCTCAAGTCTCCAGGACTCTTCCCAGTATTCTAGCCGTTTCAGTAATGCTATTATTATTTACTCCTTTAGAGTTTTTTTCCATCAGTGTTAGGTGATGGTTTCTCACTGGAGCTTGAGTGACCACAAGTCTCCTCAAGTCCCCAGAACTCTTCTCAGAATTCTGGCCATTCTCAGCAATGCTGTCTTTTGGATAGTCTCTACCCGTCCGCCAACTTCCAAGTCTTCCAGGCATGACCCTTTAGTTATTGTGCCTAAGGCACCAATCACAATTGGCACAATCGTTACTTTCATGTTCCACAGCTTTTTCAATTCTCTAGCAAGGTCGAGGTACTTATCTTTCTTTTCATTTTCCTTCAGATTTCTTCTTCTTCTTCTTCTTCTTCTTCTTATTATTATTATTATTATTATTATTATTATTATTATTATTATTATTATCATCGTTTTTATTATTATTATTATTATTATTATTATTATTATTAATAATAATAATAATAAATGGACCAAAGGACAAGAAAATTAATGACCATGCATAAGGCATTACACCCCAGAGACGACGTTGACAGACTATATGTATCTAGAAAAGAGGGAGGAAGAGGGCTTGCCAGCATCGAAGACACCGTTGACACATCCATACAACGGCTCGAAGACTTCACAGAAAAACACGAAAGAGGCCTAATTACAACCATCAGAGTCGATACGGACAACAGGATAAACGAAAGAATGACAACAACTAGGAAACAAAAATGAACAGGAAAACAACTCTATGACCGCTTTAAGCGTCTAATAAACAACATCTCACTCCAGAAAACCTGGACCTGGTTAAGAAAAGGAAACCTTAAGAGAGAAACGGAATCCCTCCTAATAGCAGCACAGGACAATGCCATGAGAACGAATCATTTCAAAGCGACAATAGATAAGACCCAACAAAACAGTAAATGTTGGCTATTCTGTGACAGAGACGAAACTATCAATCACATAATAAGCGAATGCAGCAAATTAGCACAGAAGGAGTACAAGGCGAGACACGACTGGGTCGGCAAGATGATCCACTGGGAAATGTGCAGGAAATTTCAATTCGACCATACAAACAAATCGTATATGCCCAACCCTGCGCCTGTCCGAGAAAATGACTCGCATAAACTCCTATGGAACTTTAACATACAAACGGATCACCTAATCCCGGCCAGAAGACCAGACCTCATAATAATCAACAAAAGAAAGAGAATCTGCAAAATTGTTGACTTTGCTGTACCGGCGGACAACAGAATAAATTGAAGGAAAGTGAAAAGAAGGATAAGTACCTCGACCTTGCTAGAGAATTAAAAAAAAACTGTGGAACATGAAAGTAACGATTGTGCCAATTATGATTGGTGCCTTAGGCACAGTAACTAAAGGATTATTAAAGGGCCTGGAGGACTTGGAAGTTGGCGGACGGGTAGAGACTATCCAAACGACAGCATTGCCAAGAACGGCCAGAATACTGAGACGAGTCCTGGAGATTTGAGGAGACTTGCTGTAACTTAAACTCCAGTGAAAAACCATCAGCTAATACTGATGTAAAAAACTCTAGAAGAGTAAATAATAATAAAGTGTAGATAGAAATAGTTTTAAATTGATATACAAGAATAATCAGAGTTTCAGAATTGAATAACTCAACCTTTTTTTTCCATGTATAATATTATTCCTACACTGATATACATTGATTAATTAGGCATTTAACAAGGAATCAATTTTCGTATAAAGAATATTGAGTATTTAAGAAGAAAGAAAGAAAAAATTCTATATCGTGGAATTTATAACGATCTATCCACAAAGTTCAAAAACTGATGAAATCCATGCATGACATCCTGCCTTTAGCAGCATCTTTCACCATTGATTCCTTTAATAAACATAAGGGCCATGCTTTCTGGAGACTATCACATCAATTTGTAGAATCGTTATTTCATGTTCCACATTTTTTTTAAAAATTCTCTAGCAAGGTGAAGGTGCCCGTGGTGTAATGGTTATCGTCGCAGGATATGGACACGGCGACACGAGTTCAAATCCTGGACCTGAGTGATTGCATTTCACATAGCACTAATGCCCTTGGGAAAGGTATGAATCCAATTATTCTCCCTCCAGCTATGGGTAAATAGTAGGACAGACTAGGTTCTTCAGCCTTGGTGAGGCAACTAGTCAAGGAGAAGGAAATCTCTGATTTCAAACATGTTAAACTCCACTTAAAACTTGACCTTGTGTCATATCCTGCCCGAGCGGAGGTGTTGGGTAAATAGGATTACATCAATTTTCCAATTCGCAGAATTGATAACGATTAATCCACAAAGTTCTAAAACTGATGAAATCCATGTGTTATATAATTAAGGAATGATTTTCTTATATTGATCATTTTTCGTGCATTAAATTTTATCATTCAGTTTTGTTGGGCTTTGATATATTCAGGTTATGAGTTCAGGTGTATAGTCAATTGGTGCAGTTAACGCTCGTGCGCAAAGGATATGACAAACACCATTGTCTAGATAAACTCCCAGACAGGAAATGAGACTGGAGTTTGGATGACGACATGCCCGGAAGAGATAGTCCAGAAAATTTGAGGGTTTTGAAAAAGAGGCAGTTGAAAGTTGAGATTGGACCATGAGAGAGTTAAGTCCTCTGTCTCAATGGCAGAGGGTTGGATTTGGACCGTTGAAGATGTTGTAGGGTTTTTCGGATCTCTATCGACAGAGATCTTAAACATCACAAGATGAACGCGCGTTGGTGGGGTCAGCATAATAATAATTGTGTCTCTCTCCTGTGACTGAGATCATCATGGCTGTGGTATACAACGCATGCATGACATCATCCCGCCTTTGGCAGCATCTTTCACCATTTACTCCTTTAGTAAACATGGTGGCCATGCTTTCTTGAGACTATCAACCTAATTTGAAAACGATTTTGTTACAACTTGGTGACGGATATGCAATGTTTAATATAAATTGTACATTTAATCTAATTTTAAAAATCATATCAGTTACATTAGCTCACGACTTGGCATTGTCGGCATATTCTGATTTTCTGTTACATTTGTAATGTAACTGAAAATCAGAATATGTCGACAATGTATCACAAAAATTGTGTTGGCACATAAAAATTCAATGTAAATTAATTTAATGAATTATCTTCTATATGCAATTCTAACAAATTCCTATATTTATAAATCTATGACATTGATGTTAAGATGATTAACGACTCTACACAGTTTTTTAATTCATTGTAACCACCTGGTATATCTCCACAACTGAACTTTATAGCTCCAACAATGCATCTACAAAATAAGATCAGCGTCGACTTTTTAATCGTACCAGACTTGTGATTACAAAACTCATGTGACATGTCATTAAAGCCATTATTCTTTTCGGTTGAGGCAAGGGAGAGGATTTTATCATTATCAGAATTCATCTGACACCATCATTTCAGATTAAGAGACTGCAGTTTCTCAATCGAATAAACTTTGCTACTAACAAGTCATAAGGTCAGACTGTGTTTATCGTGGGATTTCGTTTTGAAAAAGATTGTTTTTTCTGGGATGATTTTATATAGTTGGAAGTTTCAAAATAGACGAAACCTGTTAATATGATAATGATTTTTTTACTGAGTGAAGCACAATGGCGATCATTTGAAATAAAGTAAAGCTGGCGACCGTAGTCGAGGGCGACCCGAAAGCTCGCTTTTCAATAGCTACTACACCGAGGCGTAGGGGGGCGCTAATCCTTTCCCTGGATAGCTCCACTTTACTCTTGATACGTAACCTATATTGCTGAGTGTTAAGTAAGGAGGTAACAAGTACCATCTTTAAAGTCTTTGGTATGACTCGACCTGGGATTGAACCCAGATCTCCCGGACCATTGGCGAACACTCTACCCGCAAGGCCAATGAGCCGGTTTAATTTGGAATAAGTCCTCTAAAAATGCATTTTTTGAGCTAGAGACATCAAATCAATATTTCTTTTTTTTGTTATTATATCAGCTTCCCGGAAATGTAAACTTTTTTGAGTTTTTTTGTCTCAGATATAAATCATTACCATATCAATAGGTTGCTTCTATTTTGAGACAATTTTGAATGCTTTGGTCTCCAAATAAGTAAGTAAAAATGGCGACCGTAGTCGAGGGCGACCAGAAGGCTCCCTTTTCAATAACTACTACACCGAGGTGTAGGGGAGGGCGCTACTCCTTTCCCAGGATTGGTCCACTTTCCCCTTGATACGTTCCGTATATTGCTGAGTGTTAAGCAAGGAGGTATCAAGTACCATTTTAAAGTCTCTCTTGTCCAAGGCATTGTGATCGAGAAATGATAGTTGTTATAGTATAGTATTTTCAAATCTGAAACAAAAAAAAACAGACTGTATCATTATGATTAGAGTTATTAGCCATCACATGGGTCCCATGTATATTGGAACGCCCTGCACAAAAATAATTTACTGGAATTGTTTTCACTCTCTTTTATAATTGTTTTACAAGTAAAAACAATAAAAACACAAATTATACTGTTTTTTTCTTTTTTTGTAATCATTATTTTTAGAATGGCAATACTTTTCTTTTTCTAAAATTCGTTTATTCCGGTAAAGTTTCAACATTCAGCAAGTATAGTGCTTAAGTGACAGTTCCTTGTTGCATACATTCAATGTTGTCGATAAAGGGAGGACCTCGAATTTGATTTTAAAATCCTCGATCAAATCAAATTGTTTTGATAAAATTCAAATAACGTAATTATCAAATTTCAAAATTCAATAAAACGTATTGTATCATAAAAGTATTTTATGTGAGATTTATCGAGTATACATTTTCGAAATTAGCAATGCAAAATTGAATTATCATTTAATTTGAAAATCCATTTTAAAATAAAAGTGATTTCATTCTGAGCGTGGCAATATTGAATGAAATTATAATTTCATTGTAAGATTATTGTTAAAATAACAGGTGTTTCCATTAAATATTGAGTGTGAAATTTCAAATATTTCGTGACACTCAAGTTAACAGAAATTACATTTGATGTTGTTTCGTGGATGATGCATTGTTCGTAATAAAGAAAAAAATATTATTTAATTGTAAAATCTGTGGGAAAATAAGTTTCCATTAAATTGAAATTTTATGATTTTAAAATTATGACCTATTAGTGAGATTAAGATACCAGGAAATACATTTGTAGGATTCTTGAATTTTGACATTGGAATAGCAGAAAGGACTCACAATCTAATTTTAAAGATTCTGTTAAATAACACAGTTTCTATGAAATTGAAATATTGTGACTAGAAATTCTTTACATTTTGATTAAACTCCCAATGAAATTAAATACATTGGTGTCAATCTTGACTTTATGAATTTCCATTGCAGGAAGTAATATTTATTTAATTTGAAACACCAGTTAAAATAACGGTTTTACCATTAAATATTGGGATTAGGAAATTTCTACATTGTTAAACTCAAATTGACGGGATATAGTATTTTTGTGTTTTCATACACAGTAGATGGTTAATCTTTGCAATACAGAAACGATATATTTTATTTCTTTGAAGCATACGCCAATATTAAAATAACATTTTGAATTAATCTTTTGTTACAAGGGTCTTCTTATAAACTGTTGTAAAGTATCGTATCTGTAACGTATAAAAAAACAAAACCGTCTTGCCAGGTAAGTTAAAAAGAAAACAAAAAATTACTTTGCTCCTAATTACAAAAATCGTCGTAATGTGCAAATTTGAAGTAATAACCGTAAACAAATAGTTATTAATCATGTTTAACATATATGACACACACACACACACACACACACACACAAACACACACACACACACACACATATATATATATTTATATATATATATATATATATATATATATATATTTGAGACGCGAAATGTCTCGTAGAATGCAGAATTAACAGATAGAAAAATAATTATATATATATATATATATATATATATATATATATATATATATACATTTCTATTGTGAGGGAAGACTCGTTGGGTAGAGGTTAGTACAATTTTCTTTTTTTAAAAATAACACTGGATTTTCTATGACTTGTAAAATCTGCTGGGGAATTTTTGTTATATTTTAATCTAAGAACCTTGATTTATTTCTAATCGACTAAATTGTTTTACCAGGTGCAACTATCACGAGTCAACTTAAGAATTGTTTGAATTTACCGCGCCAAACTTAGAAATTTAGCATTCTACCTCCACTAAAAATAAATAAAATAAAAACCTGGTAGGGCCTGTATCGGATGACAAGATAAAATATATCCCAAAATTTCTTTGAATATACGTCAGTCCTGGACTTTAACTAAGTTAAAACTTAAGGTGAAAGGATTCATTTTTTTTTTTTTTCACGTACTCATGGGAAGCAGCATAGTGTACGTGAAGGTGTTCGAATTCGCAATGCCTAATATTTCCTGAACGTTTGAGTCTTGCGGCTTAGCGCTCAGGATTGTCAGTTCGATCGGGGAACTACTGCTGCTCATCTATAAGAGTGGCTTCTATAGATGAGAATAAAAACAGCCATCGAAAGATAACTATGACTCATACTCAAACCACATTCACAAACCGCATCGCTCTTCGCGCGGGTAAAAAAGGGGCGCGTCCTGCTGAGGTTGGAGCCCTGGCCTCAGTGTTCGAAAAATCAGCTACAGAGTTCAAACTACTAAAATGCAAACAAACAATACAGATAGCGACATTTAACGTTAGAACCCTAAATAGAATAGGTCAACTATCAGAGCTAACTGCATCAGCCGTAGAACATAAGATAGACATAATCTGTATACAAGAACATCGATACACTCACACCGAAGATATCAAATATCACGAAACTGGCAATGGATGGATGCTGGTGACTGTATCGGCGTGGAAAAACTCTGTCAATGCATCGGTAGGAGGGGTGGGAATGCTTATAGGACCAAGAGCGTTAAAAACACTTAATAGCATCGAGAGAATACAACCTAGGATGATGGCCGCAACGTTTAATGGCCACCCCAAAGCAACGATCATCTCCTGCTACAGCCCTACCAATGTCAGCGAAGAAACCGAACTAGTCACCTTCTACGAGGAGCTATCCTCCCTAGTACGTAGCATTCCGAAACACAACCTGCTAGTCATTGGCGGAGATATGAATGCACAAATCGGGAAAAACAGAAACAACAAATACAGCCTACACAACACGTCAAACAGGAATGGACAACATCTAATTGATTTCATGATAGAAATTAGATTAACATGCCTCAATACAAACTTTCAAAAAAGGGAAGGGAAATTATGGACCCACACATACTCGAACAAGAGTAAAGCACAGATAGACTACCTCTTTATAAACAGAAAATGGAAAAACAGTGCGATGAATTGCGGGGCATACTCCACTTTCGAGGGCGTGTCCTCCGATCATCGAATAGTTACGGCCAAAATACGTCTAAGCCTACGAAAAAAGCCACACGAACAGTGACAACTAGGTTCTATGACTGGGCCCTACTTAACAACAGAGTCATTAGAGACAAATATGCTTTAGAATTAAGAAACAGATTCGAAACACTACAAGAGAAGACAGAAAAAGTTACCCCAAATGACGAATATGAAAATTTTGTTGAAGCACACCTAGAAGCGGCATCAAAGTGTAACCCAACAAAACCTAGAACTAAATATAGAGTCCCTTGGGAAACGTCAGAGGTTAGAGAAAAACGTGCACTCGTGAAAACTGCCTCCAAAAGCTATCGGAAGAACCCAACAAACACAAATGCCCGAAAACTAGAAAAAGCACAATATCAATTAGCAGGAATATATCTAAAAGAACAGGCAGGACACAGGATGTAACCCAGAAGACCTGCCGGAGGTGATGAACGATAGGGAAAAGTGGCGAGAGATGGTCAAGGATATCCGTGCTGGCGGCACGTCTTGATGATGATGATGATGATATATATACAAATATATATATATATATATGTATATATATATCTATACAAACATATATATACACACATATATATATATATATATATATTTGATCGAGGATTTTAAAATCAAATTCGAGGTCTTCCCATATATATATATATATATATATATATATATATATATATATATATATATATATATTCCACAATTAGTTATTTCCCTGTAATCTGTAGTCTTTGCTTGTTATTTTGTTGTGTTTTCGGTAAGAATTTTCCATAATTCTGTTGTTGGGCATTAATGTTGTTTTAGATGTTGTGCTATTTTAATAACTTTCCTACCTCTACTTACAAAATAACCCCACTCATAATAACTCTTGTACCCTCAACTTTAAAAGTGAATGCCCATTTCGATATGGAAAAAAAAATTATTAATAACCTGATATCTCGTGCCAAATTGATCTCCTCCAAAACAATATTTTATAAAAAGGTAGAAAACTTAAAACAAGCTCTCATCAATAATGGGTTCCCTAACTTTATTGTTGATGATGAAATTAAACGTATAATTAAAAATGTTAGCCAGCAAAATAAACACTCTCCCACTTCACCCAGTCAATAAATATTTATCAAACTTTTTACCGCAACCAAATGCACTACAATTATAAATTAGCTGAAATTATATTAAAAGCATTGATTCAAAGAAACTTAGTTCCTACTGATCCTAATAAAAAAAATAAAACTTATCATATACTATAATAAATTTAAAACCTCCATCTTAGTCATTAAAAATAAATTGCTGTTTTGCAAAAAAACAAACGTAATATATCAATTTAAATGTCTTTAGGAGACTGTATCTCTGAAAACAATATATATTTCGGTTTAACCTCAACTACCCTAACAAGAAGACTTGCAATGTACGTTTCTGATACCAGAAGACTTGCAATGTACGTTTCTGATTCTAGAAGACTTGCAATGTACGTTTCTGATACCAATTACATAGCACAGGTAATTTACAAAGCTCTTTGCTTCGATGTGGCACAAGGCCGAATGAATGGGGCACCCAATGAGACTCGAACTCACTCGTGTAGGTTCGCTAGTCTAGCTTGCTAACCGTTACCCCACCAGAGGTGCCATGTCACACCAGTTACATAGCACAGCATCTAAAAAATCATTTCTGCCCAACAACAGAATTACGGAAAATTGTTACCGAAAACACAATATTAGAAAAACAAAATAATAAGCAAAAACTACAGATCCTCAAGGCACTACGTATTAGGAAGTTACAAAGAAAACTTAATAGAAATAATTTTGAAACCAGCGCTAATGTATAAAAATGTCTTTAGCTACTGACGCAATTGAATACAGCTGTAAAAATAAAATTGACGCTATAGAATATAGTTATAGAAACAAATTCGAAAAGTAAACACTACATATTAAAACAGTATAAACGATCCACTTTTGTAATATATCCTCTCCTGATGATGGCCCAAGATTGGACTGAAAGTACTTTAAAAAAAAATAATTATGGAAAGTTTATCAACCAATTCTCGCCGAATATAATAAGATCGATACGGCAATTCGATTAACAAAAAATATGTAGATAAAAAATGTCTATTATGTTCTATCAAAGTGGAGTTTAACAGGTTGAATTCAGGTTTTTCCTTCTGCTAAACTCATTGCCATACTTAAATTAAATAGCATTCTGCCCTCTATTTATCTCTCTCTCTCTCTCTCTCTCTCCCTCTCCCTCTATTTATATATATATATGTATATATATATATATATATGTGTGTGTGTGTGTGCGTGTGTGTGTGTGGTGGGTATGACTGAGTGCGAATGTGTGTGGACAATTTGGATTTGAGTGGATTATCATGCATTGATATTGAAAAAACAAATATATTTCATACACACACTCACAAATGCACTCAGAGATTCACAGAAACACATACAAGCACACGGATATATATATATATATATATATATATATATATATATATATATATATATATATATATATATATATATATATATATATATATTGTTATTTATTATGAGACACACTTGAATACGTGTTTGAGTGAGGAATTTAGAGGGAGGCCTTTTGGCTGCAGAAATGACGTCATATGTGTGTATTTCTTTCTTGCTTTGGCATATGCAGCATTGTTCCCTTTGTTATAAGTTTCTGAATTTGCCTTTTGTCAGCTATTTTCACCACGGCATATTCTTATTTTAAAATAAACCCTGAAATGGAGAACATTCTTAAATCGAAAGTATGCTCGCTATTTTCTTCCTTAAGAAGTACACACATATACAGATTCAAATACAGAACGTAATAAATTGTTCTGAATTGAATAGGGTGTATATATTTAAAAGCGACGATAAAAAAAAGGGATAATAGGAATTCATCAACACTTTCTTTTTGTTATTCTTAGTTTCATGAGGTTTTCGAAATCTTCAGATGGGGAGACTTATAAGAATAAATAAACAAGTGAGGTGATTTTACTTCTCTCTAGATATATCTCCCTCACTATCTCTCTCTCTCTCTCTATATATATATATATATATATATATATATATATATATATACATATATATGTGTATATGCATATATATATATTCCTATAATATATATATGCATATATATATATTCATGTGATATATATACATATATATATATATATATATATATATATATATGTAGAAAAACTGATAACTTAAAATTATTTATATCAACCCTCATGGTGCTGATGATGGTTCAATAGAACCGAAACGCTATAGTGTCGACCCGTTAATAAATCATTCCTTCCACTTGGATCGTTGTTATCAGTTTTTCTACATTTCTACATATTGTCGGATTACAATCCTTTATTTACTCTTCATATATATATATATATATATGTGTGTGTGTGTGTGAGAGAGAGAGAGAGAGAGAGAGAGAGTGTGTGTGTGTGTGTGTGTGTGTGTGTGTGTGTTTGTGCGTCAATCTATGTGTGCGTGTTATTTGTCTTTACTCTCTTTACTTAATAACATATCTTTACTTAATGACGTATCATTTTTCATAGGTCATTTAATACAAAAGCCGTATTCATACTATTTGACCCAAAGCTGGAGAAAATTTGAAGGCCCATACCTTTTCCTGAGATACTATTCCGAAAAAAGAACATAATCGCGAGACTGGAGTTCGATCTCGCTACGTCTGTTTTCGCAGGCCAGCACGTTAGCCACTACCTGTTTTATATATATATATATATATATATATAAGTAAAGTTGGTGACCGAAGACAAGCCTGACCTGAAGGCTCCTTTTTTAATATCTACTACACCAAGGTGTAGGGAATGGCGCTACTCCTTTTCCTTGATCGCTCCACTTTACCCTTGATTCTTACCTTATCATGCTGAGTGTTAAGCAAGGCGGCATCAAGTATGATTTTTTGAGTCTTTGGTATGACTTGACCAAGGATTGATTCCCGGTCTTGTGGCGAACTAACTACCCATCCATCCAATATATATGTATATGAGAGCAAATAATATTTCCGTCGTCATTTAATTCAATTGATCATTTCCGTTCGTTGATTCTTTTTCTTAGATTTCGTTGGGTTTTGCCGATGTAATGTTTGTCACGGTCTTTGCAGGAAGCCGAATATATGCATGCGTTTGAAGTAGTATGTATGTTATATAGCCCTAATGAGGAATAAAGGACAACTCTCTTTATAAGAATATAACACTCACACTTTATTGTCGAAAGGGTTTGAATCTTCTACGGTGTGTGAGGGACGGACGGTAAGTGGGACACACTAAGACAGACTTCTACCTTGAACCCATAAACTATTCTCTCGACCATAGCCCACTGTGTTATTTTCAAGACCCCACTTAGCACTTGTTCTGCTTCTCGGCGGAGGATGCTCAACAGGATGCCACAGGGAGCAGCGACCCTGAACGGGGCGCTCTAACGGACTGCAAGCTACCTCTCTCTCAGGCTACCTCTGACTTCAGCTGACAAGCATTATCTGCATATATTATTTCATAACGCCCACAACTTCCGATTAGATCACGTGATCTTCTTCCGCTTAATTAAACTGATTCGTCTCTGATTGATAGCATGATGAAGGGTCAATATGCAACATATATATATATATATATATATATATGTTGCATATTGACCCTTCATGTCCCATATATATGTATATA
>OY757933.1:69307483-69314983 GCA_963585895.1 Sepioteuthis lessoniana | reverse complement strand
ATTATTAGAAATATGGAGATACAAACGGATCACCAAATCTTGTCTTGGAGAGCAGATCTAGCAAAAAAGAAAACGACTTGCCGTTTACTAGATTTTGTTGTTCCCGTAGAACACAGAAATAAAAAGAATGAAGGTTTAAAAAAAAATTGTAGGATCAGAAATCTGAAGAAGAAACGAGACCATTAGTCCTCATAATTGTAGATATTGGCTAGGATAGACAAAGCAGTCCTAGAGACCTAAGGAGTTTTGCAGTCACTCATACTTCAGTAAATGACCCCTCAGCAGACGTTGGTGTCAAAAACTAGGAAGGGCTCAAAGAAGGCCCGGAAAGGGAAATACCCATCGATTTTACTCAAAACAACAATAAGAAATATCTAACTAGAAAACATCAGGCCTTGATGGAATACATGATTTCTGGTTCAAGAAATTCACCTCTATTCACGACAGACTAGCACTAGAAATGAACAGATCCCGAATTGATGACCAAAAGAAATATCACATTGTTTTAAAAGGACCCAAGCATAGGAACCGACCAAAACTACTTCTAACTCATAATCTGCCTACAGATGACGTGGAAAATGTTAACAGCAGAAATAAAGAAAAGGTTTACGACTCGCTAACAAGTCGTGGGTTGTTCCCTGAAGAATAGAAAGGATGCCGCAGAGGCTCCAGATACACAGGAGAGTTATTTTACATAGATAAGCACATCCTCAACGAAACCAAGACCAGACGGAAAAAATATAGCTCTGGCCTGGATTGAATACAAAAAGGAATATGATATGGTCCCACAAAGCTGAATTATAAACTGCCTCAAAATGGACAAAATATCAGATGATGTCATAAACTTTAACGAGAAAACTATGAAACTTGGAGAGTAGAATTGAAAGTAGAAGGAAAAGGCTTTGCTGAAGCAAAGAACCAAAGAAGTATATTTTAAGGAGATGCACTATCACCTTTACTATCCATAATTGCCATAATGCCACTTAACCACATACTCAGAAAATGCACAACCAGATACAAACATAGGAGATCGCAGGAAAAGATCAATCACCTAATGTACATGGAGGGCATCAAACTATTTGTAAAACTGAAAAAGAACCAATACACGCAGTTAGAATATACAGTTAGGGTTTAGGAATGAAATTTGGCATAGAAAAATGTGCCAGACTAGTAATGAAAACTGGCAAACAATATGTGACGGATAAAATGGAACTGACAAATCAAGACAAGATTAGAAAGTTCAGAGAAAAGGAAACCTACAATTACTTGGGCATCTTGGAGGTTGACACCATCAAACAAGTGGAGATAAACAAAACAAATTAAGAAAAAATATCACAGGAGAACTAAAAAAATACAAGAGACAAAACTATGTAGTAGAAGCCTTATCAAAGGAATAAATACCTGGGCAGTACACCTTGTTAGATATCCGGAACCTTTTTTAACGAACCAGAGAAGAACTTAAGCAAACGGACCAAAGCAAAAGAAAACTATTGACCATACATAAGGGATTACATCCTAGAGACGACATTGACTGATTACATATATCAAGAAAGGAGGGAGGAAGAGGACTTGCCTGCATCGAAGACAGCGTTGACGCATCGATACAACGACTTGAAGACTATTTACAAAAACACGTTGGAAGACACATTACAGCCATCAGAAACCATACTGACAACACGATAGATAAAATAATGACAATACCTAAGAAACAAAAATGGGAAGAAAAACAACTCTCTGGGCGTTTTAAACGACTAATAAACAACATCTCACACGAAAAAACTTGGACGTGGCTAAGAAAAGGAAACTTTTAAAGAGAAACTGAATCTCTTCTGATAACAGGACAAAACAACGCCATAAGGACTAATCATATCAAAGCAAGAATAGATGACGCAACAAAATAGCAAATGGAGGTTATGTAGTGATAGAGGCGAAACCATCATTCACATAATAAGCGACTGCAGTAAATTAGAACATAAAGAGTATAAGACTAAACACGACTATGTGGGCATGGTGATCCGCTGGGAATTGTGCAAGAAATTTAAATTTGACCATACCAACAAATGGTATATGCACAACACAGCACCTGTCCTAGAAAATGACACACATAAACTTCGATAGGACTTTGACGTGCAGACGGATCACCTAATCTCTGCCAGAAGACCAGACCTTATAATTATCAACAAAAAAAATTGCAAAATTGTCGACTTTGCTGTCCCGGCTTACCAAAGAATAAAAGTGAAAGAACATGAAAAGAAGGATAACTACCTCGACCTTGCTAGAAAATTGAAAAAACTGTGGAACATGAAGGTGACAATTATACCAATTGTGATTGGTGCTTTTGGTACAGTAGCTAAAGGATTACTAAAGGGACTGGAGGACTTGGAAGTTGGCTGACGAGTGGACACCATCCAAACTCCTACATTATTGAGAACGACCAGAATACTGAGAAGAGTCCTGGAGACTTGAGGATTCTTGGTGACACTTGCTAACGCTGATGTAAAAAACTCCAATGGAGATAATAATAATAATAATAATAATAATAATCAATCAATCACATAATTAGCGAACGCTGTAAATTAGACCAAAGAGAATATAAAACTAGACACAACTGGGTGAGTAAGATGATCCACAGAAAATTGGGAATGAAGTTTAAATTCGACCAGGTGAACTATTGGTATATGCACAACCCGGAATCCCATTCCAGAAAATGTGACTTATGAAATTCTTTGGAATTTTAAAATACAAACGGATCATCTCTTCTCAGCCAGACGACCAGACCTAGAGATAGTCAACAACAAAAAACAGAGTTTGTCAAATAGTGGATTTTGTCGTAAAACTGAAGGAAAGCGAAAAATTTTTTACCAAAACCTTGCTGGAGAACTAAGAAAAAAAACATAATTAACATAAAAGTGACGGTGACACCAATGTAATTGGCGCCCTCGGTTCAGTCACGACTATTGGTAGAGGGACCGGAGGACATAGATACAGAGATCAAGTGGACAACATCAAAATTACAGCATAGTTGAGATCGGCAAGAATACTAAGAGTCCTGGAGACTTAAGGAGACTTTGCTCTCACTCAAACTCTAGGGGAAAACCATCCACAAACGATAGCTTGAAGAACTCTAATGTGAATGAAATAATAATAATAATAATGATAATTAAAATTAAACGATTTTAAGATATGAACAGATCATCAAACCTAGGCCAGACGACCACACATTGTCTTGATTAACATGAAAAAAAACTAATAATCACGTAGAGTTTACCGTTTCTACGAACCACAAACTGAAAATAAAAACAAAACGTAAAGTTAAAAAAATACAATGACCTTGCTAGAGAACCAAACAAATAGTGGAACATTAGGTTGACTGTGGTTTTAATTGTAATTAGTGCGGTTTGAACATCCCCAAAAGTCTTGGAAGAAAGACTGGAGGGACAGGAAATCTGAGGAAGAATCAAGACCATCCAAAACAAAACATTTCTCCGAGCAGATAGAATAATTAGAAAAGTCCTTGTGATCGGAAGAGATTTCTTGTCACTGAGACTCCTGTGAATGTCCACCAGCTGACGCTGGTGTAAAAAAAACTTCGCAAGGAGTAAAATAACAATTCAGAAAAAAAACAAAAAAACATCAGTTAAAACTTGTGTGAAAAACTTGTCATAACTTGTAAAGTAAAATTATTTAAAAAAAGATGACTTATAGAGACAAGAAAAAATCCCCACAAACGACACCATAAAAATGATTCAATCAGTCCACATTTTTTGACCGATAACATGACTATGTAATTCACTTTTATTACGGTAGTATGAAGATTGTTCCATTTATTACAAGGATGATAATACGGGGATTAGTCAATGTATTTTAGCACGATTATATAAAGACTGCGTAATCTAATTTTCCAAAGATAAAATGGAATTTTTTAAAGTTAAAAAAAAAAAGAGCAGTAGACTAGATATAAGACCGAAGAAAGTTTTCATGATCATAGACATGAAATGGGAAAAGAATTATGGGATTTGCTAAGGATTGAAGTTATTTTTGTCGAGATTTTTAATATTGGAAATCACTGCATCATGAATGTACTTTAGAGAACACGGATTGACCAGTTAAATTCTTTTACGATTGATTTTTAAAACTATCGTGATTAAAGCTTTAGAAATTTAAATAATAATTGCTTTGTTTTTTAAGGCATATCAACCTTCATGGATTATTTAATGCCAGAAGAACAGCAGTGGTATAATTTAAGCCACAACTGAGGGATTATGGAGGTCATATCTTTTCCTAAGGGTATTAGTCCAAATCTGAACGTAACACCGTGAGTTGAGTTTGAACTCAGTAACTACGATGTCGCTGTCCTGTACGTTAGCCATTACACCACAAATAAACATAAGGATGCTAAAATAGCAAAAACTACTACAAACAATTCGCAGAAAAGAAAAACAACAAGAAAAAGATCTGCTAATAAAACAATGAAAGAAAGGAAACATAGAAATCAAGTGAGAGAGAGAGAGAGAGAGAAATTAATTAAGCGAGAGTAAATTTGAAAGGGAGATATAAGGAGAAAGACAGAGAGAGATGGAGAGGCGCATTGTCATTTCTCCTTAGATGGAACGTCCACCACAAGAGTGACCCTCTAAGGCATGGAAGAGGAAATGTCCGGCTAAGAAGACGCTTAAATCATTGACGCCCATCGACTGAAGTATGACAGCAGTGGACTTGTCTAGTCGCCATATTGGCATCTTGCCGAATTTCTCGGCCATAGCATGACATCCAATCCCATATCTGTCAGCCAGCTTCGGAAAGTCGCCAAATATCTTCTCTCTTCATTTTCCCTTTTTTTCTTTTCTTTTTTTTTTCTTCTTTCATCATGTGGCTTTTCTTTCTTGTTTCCTTCCTCCCTCTGTCCTAGCCTCTTTTTTTTCGTACCCATTAATTAAATTGTGTATGATATACTGGGTATATCCGGAAATGATTAAATCAGTTAATATTAACATAAAAAAATCTATCTACCTAAATGCACCGTAGACCCCTTCAAAGTACTTGAAACATTTTCGTCACGGGTTTTCAATGAACATAGGCGGTGACAAATTCGCAACGAAGTGATGACGAGGATTGATTGATTGATTTCAATTGCACGTCAACTCGTTAGGGGTTATTTCATGTGTTCACATTAGGATTCATCATTCATTACGTTCACATTTGAATTTTTGTGTTCTTTCTTAAAAGGCTTTTTTTTGCACTAGTTCCTATCAAATACGAATTATCTTTCCAAAAACCTATTTCATTTATTAAATTGACCCATTTGACCCAATGACATGTGCATATAACCAATGAACAGGTACTACTAAACCAAGTCAAAATAGACCTAAAAAATACGACAATGAAGGGCTAGCCAGAGTCCCTAGATCTTTAGAATTGGGTTCACATCACCCTGTTTTGGAGTATTTCTTATCCCCCTGCAGATGATGCAATTTGCGTATTCTAAGCCTCTCTGACAGAGAGCAATTATGACGATGATAACATTGGAAGGAAACAAGTCAGACACTTAATCACAGAAAAAATATTACTCTTTTTATTACAGTGTTTCAACTTCTATCTGCACCGGTATTAAAAACAGGGAAGAAATATTTTTGAATCGTTGAAAGAATTTTTAAAACGTATCCCTCTCTCAATGGAGGTGTATGTTCACCAGCAACGAAATTTGAGTCGTTCTTTTGCCGTGTACCAATTATTAACTGGTTGATTCCTTTAAAAACATCCCAAACTCTCGTGTGTAACCATTTCTCGCTCCCTACGCGAGAGTTCCCGTGATTAATCGTTTGTTGTCAGTTTTAAAATGTACGGAACGCTTCTCAACCCCAGTAAATCAAGTGATAATTTCACTCTGGGTATAGCCACTATTTGGCAGCTTCTTTTTTACTTTTTTTTTTTTTTTTTTTTAACTATAACGAGGTCTGGTCTTCTGGACGGGAATAGGTAATGTGTTTGTATCTCAAAATCCCAGAGAATTTTCTGTGTATCATTCTCCAGAACGGAGTTTGAGTGACAGCAACTCTCCACAAGTCTCTTGGACTCTTCGCAGTATATTATCCGACCTTAACAATGTTATATTTTAGATGGTTTCCACTGTTATTTATAAGTCCTCCAGGCCCTGTACCAATCCTCTGGTGACTGTACATGGAGCACAAATTACAGTTGGTATAACCATCACTTTCATATTCCGCAGTGTTTTTTTTTTAATTCCCAAGCAAGGTCGAGGTACTTATCCATCTTTTCTCTTTCTTTCAATTTTACTCTGTGGTCTGCTGGGGTAGCAAAGTCCACAGTTCTGCAAATTCTCTTTTTTGCTGATTATTATAAGGTGTTGGTCTTCTGGCTGAGATCAAGAGATCCGTCTATATACCAAACTCCCAAGATCTGTGTGCGTCTCATTCTCCAGAACAGACACTGTATTGTGCACATACCATTTGTTCGTATGGTCACATTTAAACTTCTTGCACAATTACCAGTGGGTCACCCTGCCTACACAGTAGTGTCTAGACTTGCACTCTCTTGGCTAATTTGCTGTATTTCCCTATTATGCGATTGATCGTTTCATCTCTAACACCACCTAATCTATATCTGCTGTTTTGTTGCGTCTTATCTATTCTCGCTTAAAATTATTAATCCTTATGGCGTTCTTTTGTGCTGCTCTTAGAAGATATTCAGCTTCTCTCTTTTCCTCATTGCGAGGTTTTCACATCAGCGTTAGCTGTTGATCTTTCACTGGAGTCTGAGTGAGAGCAATTCTTCCAAAGTTTCTAGGAGTCTTCTTAATATACTGCTGTCTGACCTTATGGGATAACATTGAAATAATTGAACTTTGGAGGATTAGACGCCTTAAGGAATCAGCACATATGTTGGGCTACAATGACCTGCTGAGTAGACCAGATATAGAGTTGAACACAATATAGGAACCGATAATTAAGAAGGCTAGATAAAAAAAAAAATCTGAATATGAGCATCGGTGAAAAATCGTATATCATAGTAGTAATTCAAGTCAGGTAAGAACATTAAGTTTATAAGTCCCAAAATTTCACTCTTAATAGTCCAGTAAGCCACATGGCGTAACGGTTTTAGGCATGAGTTCCCTAAGCTTCTGAGCAAACAATCATCTGCAGGTTCAATCCTCATTACAGGCGAGTAACGATAAGGAGTAAGGACAGGTGACCCCCGTGCAGTCAATAAAGGACGTAGTTCGAAGTTCCATAAAGGTTCCCGAGTTCGACAAACACCTGAAGAAGGCCTGCGGACATATAGGCCGAAACGTTCGGGAAATAAAGATGAGGACAATAATCCGAAAAAACTTAATGATAAAAATGTCGGATGTTTCCTTTCAAAATTCTACTTTTTTTTACCATACAAGGTACCTAGTCAGAAGATGGACGTGAGTAGCTTAAAAATCATACATACACACATACACGCACATATATGTATATATGCTAAAAAATTTTAAAAAAT
>OY757933.1:69264983-69304983 GCA_963585895.1 Sepioteuthis lessoniana | reverse complement strand
ATTCAAGTCATCTGTTTGCATGGATTACCCTGACTCTCTCTCCCTCTCTCTCTCTCTCTCTCTCCATTTGTTCCAATCATTCATCGCATCTAGCAGGTCTTCCAAAGTTCATAGTGTGTCAGCACAACGCTGTTGTTTATAAGTTCTTGATGGGCAGCCAACACTGGTTGGTCCAAATGAAGGGGTCCTTTGGTGAGCTCGCTAATGAGTTCCCCTTGCATCTCCAGCAGCTTCCCGTATATTTTGTTCGTCTAACCTAGATGGTTTTAGAGATAGGAAGTAAGTGGTCGTACTCTTTGTTGTTTCATGGGTTGTTGCTTTCAGGATTTGTTCAGTATGGCTAGTAGCATTCTTGTGCAGTTCTCGTCTAGCCTTTTCTCTATGCACAGTGTCAGCGTCCATTATTGGATAGATCAGAGTTCCTTATTATTATCGATACCAGTCCGCGTCTTTGCAAGTTGAATACTGACACCAGTTTCATTGGATGAGGTGCAGCTGCCGAGGTACCTTAACTTCTCTACTAATTTCAGAGGACTGCCACGAAGAGTGAGGGTGACTCCTCGCTGAAAACACATGTACACCGTTTTGATAACGTTTAGGTACATGCTAATGCCTCCTGCTGCCTGCTCCAGACTGCGCAGTAGGGATTCGGCTTGGGTTAGTGTATTTACAAGAAGTGCTATGTCGTCTGCATAGTCTGTGCCCGAAATAGTTTCAGTAGGAAATCTTCTGTTTCTGGCTTTTTTTTTTTTAGTATAAAGCCATTTTCTTTTATTCGATTTATTGACGTTGGAATACGTAGTCTTGGCAGATTATAAACTATAAGGTGGTAATTTATCTTGAAGAACTCCCGCAACAATGTCGAAAAAGTCTGTGTCTTCATCCGGCGAGCGAACTTTGACTTACATGTTTTCATTGAGCAACAGTTTCTTTGGGGGATCCATGAGCTAGAAATATTTATTCCATCTTTCATCTGTGTATGGAATCAAATGCGTTGTAGAAATCTACAGACAATAGTGTTGGCTCGACATTTCATTTTTTGCACGAAGTGTACATATATTAATATATATATACACACCCACTGCTTAAGCGAATGTATGTAAACAATAGTAATTGTGATTCATAACCGTTTAAAATTTACTTCGCTGCTGCTGGTTCTTTGTGGCTGATGGGTAGAGTCTTGGGTTGGTGTTTAAGTCAACCGGGTTTCGATCCCATCTCCGGGAAACTAGCATGTCTAGCCACTCTGATGAGATCTGATAGAACGAAACAGATGTGTCTGTTGATGACTATATATATGTATGTGTGTGTGCACATCTCTGCAATTGTAGATTTGAGCATTAGTTTTGCATTTGATTGGAGACTATAAGTGTTAATCTTACTTCTGTATGAAAGAACCCCGTAAAGGATGACATGCAGTAAATTCAACCAACCAACCGATTTTTATTTCGTTTTTTTTACTTCAGGCTCTCTATTTAACTATCTCTCTCGCCACGTCCTTTCTCTTCTCTCTTCCTCATTATTTTTTTCTCTTACCTCTGCTTCTTACTCTCTCGCTCCCCAACACCCTCGCCTTTCTCTTTTCCTCTTTCTTTTTCTCTCAACCTTACCTCTTACAATCCTTCTCCCCCTCATTCTTTTGTCTCTTTTACTCTTGCTTATTACTCTCTCTCGGTACTTCCCCCTCTCTCTCTGTCTCTCTCTCTCTTTCTCTGTTCTACATTTTTCTCCTTCAACCATGCTTCTTACTATCTCTCCCTTTATCTCCTCTCGTCTTTTTTTTTTCTTTTACGCCTGCTTCTTACTCTCTCCCTTCCCTCCTGACTTGCTCTCTTTCTCCTTTCTTTTTCTCTCTGAACCCTGCCTCTTACTGTCTCTGTCTTTCTGTCTGTCTGTCTGTCTGTCTCTCTCTTGACCTTGACCTTGACATAAAATAAGCAAGTGCTGATGTGAAGCAAAACCAACCAAATTTGGTTTCGTTTTTTCCTTCAGCCCATCTCTCTATTCCCCCTCCGTCTTTCTTCTCTCTTCCACTCTTTCTCTTTCCCTCTTTTCATTTCTCACAAAAGAGGTATTTTCCGTGACGTAGAAGCTAACGGCCTGATGTAGTAAGCGAGTTCCAACGCCAATCATCCAATCAATTTTGAACTAATACCCATAGGAAAGATTATATAGTACCATTACTGTACTTCTAAAAGGATGACTTTTCTTTAAATTACCCACAAAGGTTGATATGACATTATCCAAATAAATAAAAATAACAAAAAAAAATAAGCCTAGACATCATAATTATTTTATTTCTAGTTTGACGCCTTCATAGTAAAACTACTTTGGAGGTGAATCACTTTTGCTAGTACCACAATTGTTCTTCTAAAAGGATGGCTTAAGCATTAAATAACCTATAAAGATTGATATGCCATTAAATAAAGAAACCTTAAAAAGTACCACGACTGTTCTTCTCAATGGTTGGCTTTTCATTAAATAACCCTCAAAGGTTGATATGACTTTAAACAAAGAAACCTTAAATAGTATCACGTCTGTTCTTCTACAATGATTGCGTTTCATTAAATAACCCAGGAATATTGATATGCCATCAAAGAAACCTTAAATAGTTCCACAACTGTTCTTCTCAAAGGGGGGACTTTTCATTATATAGCCCACAAAGGTTGATATGCCATTAAACAAAGACACATTTAATAGTACCCCTACAGTTCTTCTACAAGGATGGCTTTTCATTAAATAACCCACGAAAGTTGATATGCATTTAAACAAAGAAACCTTAAATTTTACTACTACTTTTCTTCTACAAGGAAGGCTTTTCATTAAATAACCCAAAAAGGTTGATTTGCCATTAAACAAAAAACAAACAAACAAACAAACAATCCAAACCACTCTTACTCTCCATCTCTTTTCTCCTTCATTTTCCTTCTTCAAATTCTATCCCTTCGTTTCTGCACCCTCTATGTCTCCCTTTCTCCCACTCTCTCCTTCCATCTCTCTTTCTTTCAATTTTCATCCATCCTTCTCCCTCCTTATTTCTTCTCTTTTTTTGTTAGTATCTGTCTTTCCCTCCTTTCTTTTTATTCCTTTTTATTCTTTTTTTTTTTTTTACTTTGTAGCACTCTTTATTCACAGATCTTCGTCAAAGATCTTCATCTAAGATTACAGGCTACTTAATCTTCTCTTAATATAGATGGCGCTCTTGAAGATCATTGGGTAAACCCTTCAAATGGCCCTGTGCTACATCTACGAAAAAAAAAAAGCTTAGTGAATCACTACTGAAGGTGGTGCTCTTCGTGTTGTGGTTACCGTTGAAGAAAATGAAATGTGTGACACACGTTCAAATAATGGACGTGATAGTTTGGCATTCACTTCGCGCTTGGCAATCTGTCTTGAGATAGGAATCAGGCTGTACTATGCTTTAATATCGGCCTTGTGTTACATCCTGCCCATGGCAAAGGTCCAAGGTTAATTCATTCATATTTACTTACTAACTAGTCGGTGGGGCTGAGAATACGCCAAATCAAGATCTCATTAAATGGGGGTTCTAGTAATATAAATAAACTGATATTTCTGATGAGGCTTCAGTTGTGAAGCTATCAGGTTTATAGCGAAAGCCCTTTTTAATATAATTATCAAATCCATACGATTATGCAAATGGGGATTTTTTTGTCTTAAAAGTAGTTACATCAAGTTACAATACAATATAAAGGATTATAAGTAGTTGAAAAAATATCATCATCATCATCATCATCATCATCACCTCTTTCTGCTAGCACATATTTCCCTGACTTTCTCTACTCGCTATTTGTCCCTAACATCCATCGCTTCCGGCAGGTCTTCTAGACTACATTCTGTGTTCGAACAGAGCTGTTGTAGGTATGTTGTTGCTGGTCGTCCAACACTTGCACGTCCGTATTAAGGGCTCCATAGAAGAACGTCACTTATGAGTTTGTCCTTACTTTTACAGCATTTTAACAAATGTCTTGTCCGTCTTAATTGAATGGTTTAATACGCTGGTTTAATACGCTGCTGTTTTGTGGGATGCTGCTTTAATTCTACTTATAGAAACTATATCATTGGGCACGATTATAAGCACTTGATAGAACTATATGAAAACATATACGAAGTGCATTCAATAAGTTTTCTGACTTTTTTCGTATGAGCATTCAAAATTGCCGTAGACACTGCTGGTGAATTTCAAAAATGCAATTTGGCACTTTAGAAGAACGATATGCAATAAAATTGTGTTTTAAACTTGGAAAAAAATGCCACAGAAACTTATGGAATGCTTCAGACTGCTTTTGGATCATCGGTTTTTGAGTGGCATAAGAGATTCGAGGATGTCAGGGAGTCTGTGAGGGATGATGAGAGGTGTGGGAGGAGTAAGGACGTCAATACACCAGAGTTAATTGGCCAAAGGGTTAGGTTAGGGTTAGGGTTACTATGTTAAGGTTTTAAAGGAGTTTAGGAAAAGATTCTGAGGGAAGACGCCAGCACTCTTTAAATCGGGTCAGTGGCATTTCCATCAGGACAATGCACCAGTCCATTACTTCATCCTTATCACACACTATTTGACCAAGATGGGAATCAAGACAGTTCGTCAGCCTCCCTATAGTCCAGACCTTGCTCCCTGTGACTTTTGCTTATTCCCTAAGCTCAGAGGCTGTGATTATGAGACAATTGAAGAGATGAAAGACGCTGTGACGAAGGCCATTGACACGCTCACACAGGAGGACTTCCATGGGTCCTTTCAGAAGATGTTGAAACGGTATAACAACTGCATTGCAGCCGGAGGAGATTATTTCGAAGGAGACTAGAGTTTCATGTGTGTACTATCAATAAAAGTGCCCATACGAAAAAAGCCTGGAAACTTATCGTTTGCTCCTCGTAGCTGTGAAAACATGTGATTATAGTTAGTAAATTGGATCAATTAACACAGACTCCAATTGTGTATAAACAATTAGTATTAGATTTGAATATCTTAAAAATATATCAAGATACAAATTGTTTTAAAACAGTTAATTGAAGCTAAATTATTTGCACATTATTATCATTGATAATTTTTTTTTTAAATTATAATTGTTTCACTTTAAATTATCCAATAAGAGTTGATATGCCGTAAAATCTACCCACAAACTTTGGGAACTAATCTATCAAAGTTTGAATCTAACCTTTTTACATCTGCTGACTTACGGTAAAAATTTGTTGTAGACAGCAGTACCCGATAGATTACCAATGTTAAGCAAGTTCATTTCTTAGATGAGTAACTATTTAGTAAGACCAAGTCGTTTAAGCAGCTTGAGGGATGAGTGCTAGATGAACAAAACTTTATATCACGCCATTTTAAATGGTTCGCTTGCAAGGCAAGTTGGCAGTTATTAGTAAATTAGATCCTCACTAGGTGACGCTTGAGTTCTTTGGCAATAACAACAATAATAATTATAACATTGCAACACACTATAATAAAAAAAAGTATTTGTATGAATAAACTGAAGTAGTTTAATTATTTTTAGACTGTTCCGTATTCATGTACTTGGCTGTTTCTCCATGCGTTTCGTTAGTGTCAAAGTGATGCAGCCGAAATAGCTGAACGGTGTGATAACAAGTCTTGCGTAAAGTTAGGCAGGTTTCGATCCCAAATGGAAGCGTCCTTCGTGTCTAGCCACATTGAAGAGTTGTGATAGAACGAAACAGTCTGTCTGGGGTTGACAATATATACGCTCCCCTCCAGGGTGCTGAGCACTCTGGCGAGTGAATTAACGGCTACCACCCGCATAATGCAAAGCTCTTCTAATGAGTTGACCTGTCTGGTATCCGATAACGCAAAATGTAAACAACAGAAAGTTAAAAAAATGCGTTATAATTCCTGAGCTGCCGTATGTCGCAAAAATAGCTGAATGGTTTAACACCATGTCTAGCGTAATGTTTGTCGGGTTTCGATCCAAGCTTGAAGCGTCCTGTGTTATAGCTACTGAAGAGTTGTGACACAATGAAACAGTCTGTTTATATATATATATATATATATATATATATATATATATCAGAACACACTAGACAGGTGAACAAAAGGATGCATCCTCCCTTTCCTTACGAAAAGAGACTTCAAAATTGCCAAGATTTATCGCGGTATAACCCTTACTTCCACTGCGGCTAAGATGTACAATGCTCTGCTACTCATCCACATCAAACCCGCTTTTGAGAAGATTTTTGGGAAGAATCAAAATACTTTTCGGAGAAATTGATCCAAAACATCACAATTTCGACGATTTCTAAAAGGGTTTCGTGCAAGAAAAACCTTATTTCTTGATTTCTCTCAGGCATTTGACTCCATTCCCCGAAGAAAGATGGAGCAAATATTTCTAACCTATGTTTCTCCCCAAGGAAAATGTCACAGCCTTGATGATGCTCTATAAAAACACAAAAGTAAAAGACATCTTTGACATTGTCGCAGGTGTTCTGCAAGGTGACACTTTAGCCCAATGCCTGTTAATAAGTAACCTAGACAACGCTATTCAAACGTTGATAGATTTAATGAAAGAAAATGGCTTTACAGAGAAAAAGGCAAGAAGCAGACGATACCAAGCCCAGACAATTATGGACGTAGACTTAGCTGATAACGGAGCGCTCCTGGTAAATACATTCAAATCACTGCTTCAGAATCTAGAGAAGGCCGCAGGCGGCAGAGACCTCTATGTCAATGCGGAAAAACAGAGAACCAGTGTTTCAATTACAATAAAACAAGAGACCACATTAAGAGGTAGATCCTTGAAACTAGTGGTCAAGTTCAGCTGCCTTGGAAGCAGTGTCTCATCTAATTGGCAAAGGTATTGTCAGTAATCGATAGCTTATCGGTAATGGGGTAGTCAGATTTCTCTGATGAAATAAAACGCAATTTTTGACAAACAGCATGCGTGTCCATACTACTATATGGATGCACCACATGGACACTGACTAAGGGCATGGAGAAAAAGCTTGACGGCAACTGCACAAGACTTCAAGGAGCCATACTGAAGAAATCTTAGAAGCAAAATCCAACAAAAAAGCTATACGGTCAACTACGTCATATCTCAAAAACCATGCAAATAAAACGAATATGGCATACAGGACACTGCTGGAGAAATACGAGTGAGCTTATAAGCGACTTTCTCCAGTGGACTCATTTACACGGACGAGCAAGTGTTGGAACACCGGCTAGTGTATATATAGATTCTCCAATGTTCAGCAATGGAAGAAATATTGATAGTTATATTTCCTCGATACCTGAACATTGAAAAACCCCATTTTCATTTAGAAGTTCTTTTTTAAATAAAGAACGATATAAAAATGCCTAATCCATTGTCATTGTTGATTCATCCATTTTCCCGCTTACTTTTATCATCTTGTCAGATTTACCAAAATCTACTATTTTCCCCATATATGAGCGCCTCGAGTGGTTTAATGGTTAGCAAGTTAAACTGGCAAACCTACACTCGTGAGTTAAAATCTCATTGTGTGCACATTTATTCGGGCATGCCACATCTAATGAAAAAGCTTAGCAAATCACTACTATTTCCCCATATATATATATATATATATATATACCCGGGCCAATAAATAAGTCTCCGGACTTTTTTGTACAGGCATTTAAAAGTGTCGTAGACCCTTGAAGGTTCAGTATGTTATTGCTATACATCTTATGAGATGACTGAACAATTTTTATGATTTCAGCTTCAAATGAATTGCTACAGCAGCCTGATTGTCACAGCTGCTGAATTTCAAAAATGCAATCTGGACGTGAGGACACTTTAGAAGAATGATAGTCAATAAAATTCTGTTTTAAACATGGAAAAAATGCCAAAAAAACGTATGGAATATTTCAGACTACTTTTCAACCATCTTGCATGAATTGAGCATCAGTTTTTGTTTGGCATAAGAGATTCAAGGAAGGCAGGGAGTCTGTGAGGGTTGATGAGAAGTGTTGGAGGAGTAAGGAAGTTAGAACACCAGAGTCGATTGGCTTGATAAAGAATTTCATGCATCAGGACCGTCGTGTGTCTATAGAGACAAAAAGTGCACAGTTTGATGTCAGTGTGGGAACTGTACACACAATTATTCACGAGTAACTGAAGATGAGGAAGTTTGTCTCGAGAGTGCTCAGAGAACATCAGAAAGAAAGACGTCATGACAGTAGGGAGATGGTCGAGTTGATCAATTCAGATCCCGCAGTTCCTAATGCTCTGGTGACCAATGATGAAAGCTGGATCTACTGCTATGACCCAATGACCAAGAGACAAAGTTCCCAGTGGAAGCATGCTGCCTCTCCCAGACCCAAGAAGGCCAGGCAGAGCAAATCCACACACAAACTTTTGATGATCCCTTTATTTGACAACACTGGCACGATCTACATGCAATGGATTTCCACTGGACAGAGAGTCAACAAGGAATACTATGCTGAGGTTTTAAGGGAGTTCAGGTATAGATTCCGACGGAAGAGGTCAGCACTTTTCAAATCGGGTCAGTGGCATTTCCACCAGGACAATGAACAAGTCCCCAACTCCATCCTTGTCACAGACTATTTGACCAAGATAGGCATCAAGACAGTTCCTCACCCTCCCTATAGTCCAGCCCTTGCTCCCTGTGACTTTTGGTTTTTCCCTAAGCTCAAGGAAAAACTTAGAGGCTGTCGTTATGAGACAATTGAGGAGATGAAAGAGGCTGTGAACTTATTGAAGGCAACTCGTATATATATATATATATATATATATATATATATAAGGGTGTGAATCTCTATCAATTTACGAGTGTGCTTCATAGAAAACATTTCATTATCAAAACCTCAAGAAATATCCATGCTTTTCTAAGAAAAATGTTGAGGTCTAGACATCATTAATTACATTCATTACTTAAGTAGTTAAATTTTTAAAGTTACACATAATTATTCAGGTTCAGTGCCTTTTGGTCGCATCTTATTTTTTGGTATTGGTAGAGGAAATAGTAAATAAAAAACCCTACTATGAACTCATAAATCCAACATTCCTATGAGGTTAGTAGTATATGGTTTCGATAGTTTCTGGCATAAACGAGCTAAAACCGATGCTAGAATATTAACTTTCACGTAGATTGGCTTCTTTTTGAATTGGTTTCTTTTTCTTCTTCGTCTTGTCCTCACTTTTTTTCGCCATATTGTTCCATCTTCTTAATTGACTGCTCTAAGCAGTGACGAATAATAAATAGAAGTCTTCTTTTCTCGCATGCAGACATGACTTTCTTCATTTCGTCTAGATTTACTAACCGCTTCAGGAGCGCCTCATATGGACTACTGAAGTCCTACCCAGTGGATTGGACCTCATCAAGTAAGCAATAATAGAATGCTTATGATCTGATAGCTTGTGCCAGACTAAGCTATGCCTAGTTAATTATAAAAGATCTATTTTTTGTTTTGCTTTTTATTTGTCATGGGAATTTCCCTTAATTCTAACAGTCTTGTTGGTTTATATATTAGATTATTTCACGTTATTTCACAAAAAATTGCTCACGTATACACACACACACACACTCTCTCTCTCTTTCTCTCTCCCTCTCTCTCTCTCTCTCTCTCTCTCTCACACACACACGCACACACGCACACACACACACAGAATACCTTCAACAAACAAGTCACCTATAAGAACGTAACAATCTAATACTAAGAAGTCAACAAAACCCCTACAAAAGACGTATAATATAGAAAATATGGATAGCGACCCACATCACGAAGTTGCCAGCCTTAATCTTGAAGAAATAATCAAAATCTACAATACCGGAAACCACTTAACTGTGGATAAAATTATAAGCTCAATCACATTTTAAAGTATTAATCTCTTACATATCATACGATTCTGTTTAAATTTGTGCAAACAAATGACTGGTGTTAATTCTTATTGTTACATAGCAACTCTCATAATAATTTAACTGTGTGCAAACAAATGAGGAAAAGTAAAAAGAATGATTTATGCTGGATAGAAATGCTTGAAATCTTAACTGTGAAGGAAAATAAACTCAGGTTTATATCAGAAAAAACTTGTTAGAATTAAAACTGCTTGACTAAACTGAATAACTTGAAATATAAATGTTTTTGACAATTAAACAGTGTCCTCATGCTAAACTAAATAGTTAAAAATAGAACTGACTATTTGCATAAAAATGGATTTGGCATTAAATAACCTTCAAAGGTTGATATGCCATAAAACCTCAACCAACCAACCAACCAACCAACACACACGGTGGGGGTCTTCGTGGTGTAATGGTTAAAGCGATGGACTGCGGAATCGTAGTACGCGAGTTCGTACTCCAGTCGCGCTATTACGTTCACTTTCGGGCGAATATTTTTGGGAATGGTATGAACCCCCTTATTCTTCTAGCTATGGGTTAAATAGTACCACTATTGTTCTTCTAGGAGAATGGCTTTGGCATTAAATAAACTGCAAGGATTGATGTGCCATTAAACAAAAACACACACACACACACACATATATATATATATATATATATATATATATATATATATGTATATTGAGAGGAATTGGTTTGCAAATGATTTCAAATATGAAAATATTTGTTTTGACTTTATTTAAGTCCAGATTTTGTGTCTGTTATTGTCCAATCAGAGTTGATTATCCTAGAAGATTTTTGGGTTGTTTTCTTAATGAAGTTTTATGTTCTCCATTTGTTTCACTGAAGAAACTATAACATAATGCAAATACACCAGCCCATTGACTACTCATAAAAGACGCAGCAAAAAAACAAAAAGACAAAAACAAATTCAAAGATATATTTAAACTAAAATACAGACACACCGGTACGTAGAGAGAGAGAGAGAGAGAGAGAGAGAGAGAGAGAGAGAGAGAGAGGTACTCACCCGAATATGTACACACATTGAATAGCTTAAAAACGAATCAATGTACGGAGATGAATACACTCACTCATATCAACTCCACCTGTACTCTATAAAATATGTGTTCAAGTACAGATATATATATATATATATATATATATATATATATATATATATATATATAAGTGTACATACATATGTAAATATATGCTCTCTCTCTCTCTCACACACACACACACACACACACATATATATATATATATATATGGGGGTGGGCAAACATATTCGTAAAATACATATTTACATCGTTTAGAGTTTAAAAGAGATAATAAATCTTTGGGAAATCATTTGTTGACCTATTAATTTTAAGATATTTACTTTTCTCTCGTTGGACAAACAACAATCATTATATATATATATATATATATATATATATATATATGTTTACATGATGGCTCAATGTTATATAATTGCGGAAGGATTTTTTTTTATATTATCATTTTTCGTTTTGTATATCATATCTTTCGGTTTAGTTAGGCTGAGAACCTTTCGGCTTAGTGCATGGGTTAGTTAGGTGCACTCATTGAGTGCAGGTGTTCACGCGCGCGCCGGGCGGATGTAACAATTACAGATGTCACAATAAAAACCCTAGATAGTAAAAGAGGCCAAGGACGTGAATGACGTCATGCCCGGAAGCGATGGGCTGAGGATTTTTGAGTTTGAAAAAAAAAGTGAGTTGAGATTCGAGGCTAGAGGAAGGAAGTCGATTTTCGGTGCTCGCCGAGGCCAGAGCAGTAGTTTGCAGTGGGGTGCCGCACGTGGTGGGGTCAGATGGAAAAGTCAGGATAGAAGGAAATTGTGTGTCTCTCTCCTAATGTCAAAAAACCTTAAACTCAAAAAGGTAAATAAACGTTTCGTACCTAAACCAATTTCATGTTTTTCGGATTTCTTTATGTTTATGAACATTTGTGAACGTTTTCCGTATACGTATGAATATGTCTAATTCACGTGTTCGTATCTTGGTCGTATATTTTTGTATATATTACATCAAAAGCTACTTGCTATCTAAAAAAAAAAATTTACAATGTTGCCTTGAAAAGAAACATTTAAATTGACTCGTAATGTGGGTATGCTGAGCTACATGGTTGAGTCTGTTAACCATATGAT
The DNA here is from genome assembly GCA_963585895.1 of Sepioteuthis lessoniana. Lineage (NCBI taxonomy): Eukaryota > Metazoa > Mollusca > Cephalopoda > Myopsida > Loliginidae > Sepioteuthis > Sepioteuthis lessoniana. The sequence goes on along the minus strand of OY757933.1, from coordinate 69,292,961 downwards.
AGTCACGAATTGAGTCCAACTAATTTAGATAGGTTGAATATAACCTCACCTGAGGATCGACAAAGTTAATCTCTTTTATCCTGCTTTTGTTAATCCATGAGTTTTTACTTGGAATACATCTTGATATTGCTCTGGATTTTCTTGTATTGAGGGCTGTAACGTTTTTTACAAATCAAAAACACTTTTGGTTTAAACCTCAATCATAATCTTAATCACACACACACACAAAAAAAAAAAATATATATATATATATATATATATGAACCCCCTTATCCTGCCAGCTATTTGTAAATAGTACCACTACTGTTCTTCTAGGAGAATATATATATATATATATATATATATATATATATATGAAACCCCTTATCCTGCTGCCAGCTATTTGTAAATAGTACCACTACTGTTCTTCTAGGAGAATGGCTTTGGCATTAAATAACCTACAATGGTTGATATGCCATTAAACAAAGAAACAAAACAAAACACACTCACTCACACACATACATATATATATATATATATATATTGAGTTTTCTGTTTGATTAATGTGGACACTACATGCTCTTTTCGTGTTCATATTTTGACATATTTTCTGAATTTATGCATTTTTAACTGCAGAAGCGATGAGCTCTTATCTTAGAATATATATATATAGAGAGAGAGAGAGACAGAGACACTGTAAGAGAGAGAGAGAGAGAGAGAGGGTGATAGAAAGTGAGAGATGGAGTGACTAAGAGAGATACGGAAACATACGAAAATATTCTTCATCCTAAGTTTTGAGACAATACAGTTTTGTGTATCATGTATAATCCATCCACTGGAAAGAATTATCTGTCTCCAATTGAATATTAACTCTAAAAGGTCGTTGCTTTCTCTCGTCTGTGAATCCAGTGTCTCAAGTTGCTGCCACCAAAACCGTACGGTGTTCCCATGGCCTGGACAACATGAGGGCAGGCCCGCTAGCATTTAACAAATATTAATTAATGACAACGGTTTAGTCGAAGGCACGTCTCAACGGGTCTTTTTCTTTCCCGAAACGCACTGGCTCCAGCTCCACATGCATGGACAGACTAGATCTTCCTGCTCCATCGTCCCAACCCGTTGGGGGCATTTTGGCGGGGTATGTCACTTAGTGGACAGTATTAATGAGGCTAGTGAATTGAGGGAAAGCAAATGGTCGGGATGACCAAGGCAACGTCATGTCGGGAAATATTAATGGCCTGTTGTGGCCTGTGCCATAGAAAAGACGAGGATGGCTGGTAGCGAACGGTAAGGCATTCAGTTGGTGATAGAATAGTTATTATTACTCTCAAGACAGAGGTTTCTCCTCCGATGCGAAGAACGGCTACGACCACATCATAAATCATTAGTACATTAACTCTATACATTGTTTCTACAGAACAATAACTCACACTGGACGACATTCAATGTGGTAATAGTCAGTGAGCTGATCTTACTATCTATTTCCAGGATATACTAGTCAGCTCACACCAAGTGCTCGATAATTGTGACCTTGTGTCAAACTTAGCTATTCAGAGAAAATCTCAAGATTGTCAATTCCTTGACTTAGAAAGATAGACGACGCTGACTGGAGCCCCACCGCATTTTTGTTCGTCTGATTTTGATAGTTTGTGGAATGGGAGGCAAGTAGCCACACAGCTTTTGTTTAGCATGGTACTGCTTCCAGAATTATTTCAAAACCGTTCGATTCATCTTGTGTTGTTTCATCTAGGTTTTAAAGTCTAGAAAATGCAGCCAAAAAATAATACTGACACGGTTACAGATTGGAAGAATTCTTGTTCTACTTTATGAAATTCAATAGTAATGCATACCTTTCTATGTACTCATTGTTTTCTGCAGATGAGATACTGCTACCGAGATATAGGAGAAATAGTAAAAATAATTAGTGAAGAATATTTTTTAGTTATGCGAAGCCGAGTAATATTAATGTATATATTCATGTTGATGTTCACACAATCATATAACACGGGAAATACGCGAATTCTTAAAAATAAATTATATATGAAATATGGAAAACATAATGTCATGTCTACTAAAAATGTATAAAATAATTGACTTTAGAAGCAGATATTTTTTCCTTTCTACTTCCTTGTCAGATCTTGTTAACATTACTTCCACCACGACCAGTTATTTCTAATGATATTCAATATTTAATCGAGGCAAAAAATTAAACAATAAGAAATTTGTAAATCTAGAAAAATGCCGGCTTGAAGCAAAAGAAGTGATAATTTTGTAATCGAAACTCCCTACAAACATGGCGACCTTCAGTACCGGACAAGTTTTCGCCCTTGAGCTGTCCGCGCATGCGCACCAAAAATAAATCATAATAATTTGACAAATAACCAGAAGGTAACATTGCAAGAATAGAAACAAGTTATTGAATTGCGTCCGCCATGTTGAATGTCCCCAATGGTGTCGTTTCTTTTGTCTCTCTTTATTTTTAGGAATTTATTCTATTTTATTTTTGGCTTTAGTTTGGAAAAAATTAACTCAGTGACATTGATTTTTACGATAATTTTTATTTTAAATTTTATTTTCTTTAACGTGTTGAAAATAGTGTCCCTTGTAAAGAGAAGAATTGAAGTATTAGCAAAAAAAAAAACAAAAAAAAAAAAACAAGAAACAACAACACAAAAAACCACTGTAAACGAAATATTTGTCCGACATTTTAATCACACTCTATACACACACACACATACGTACAAACAGAAAAGCGCAAATGCCTGCGTATACAACACACACACACACACACACACACACATGTATGTGTGTGTGTGTGTGTGTGTGTGTGTGTGTGTGTGTGTGTGTGTGTGTGTGTGTGTGTGTGAAATAATCTGGTTATGTAGCATATACATTGGCCGAATGAAAAAAGTTCCCATCAAAGTGTCTTTAATTGGTATTATACAACACACACACGCGCGTGCACACACACTTACACACTCACTAATATAGATATTTATTGTGGATTATCTTTTTGTTTGTTTAATCTTTCTATCATACACTTTACTCATTAATCAAATAATTCATTTGAATCACATATCTTTTAAATATATCTACAAATTAATCATCTGCATTTGTTTATTGACTACACATAAATTACTTCCTAAAAATTTTAACTAAAATAACCTAATCGTATGAAAATAATGATCATTGTATTTAACTTATTCATAAATTTGGCCAAAGTGACCGAGCTTTATTATCCATTTATTTATATTCTAACATTGCATAAAGAGATGTACTTAGACTGTACATCACTATTTTCTCTTTCTTTTGTTCTTTTAAATGAATGTATAATTTTGCAACAGTTACAATACATGTCTTTACAATATATGAAACGATGTGATGCTAATAATTTTAACATAATAATAGAGAAAGCTATTTAGGCTTTGTACTTGCCTAGTCGGCTGTCGCTGTAGAATACACCGACTGCATCTCTGCAGAGGGGTAACACCCACCCCAACGAGTGTCCTAGATATGACGCTAAACGATCTGACGGTGCGGTCCAAGAATACTAGATCTTTGGGAAATGCGGAGTACCCATTCATTGCCATCACTCCCAGATCCACTCTGGCCCGAAGTGGTAGCACCTGACAGGGTCCAATATAGGGTTCAAATAGAACTAAACTCCGTATTCATGCTAAATTGAATTGCTTAATGTAGAATTGTTTTGACATTTAAACTATGTACTTAAGCTAAACTCGATTGCTTGATATGGAAGTGTTTTTGTACGGTTAGCAGATTTGTTTGAAATAGAACTGTTTTTGACATTGAAACTGTACTTACGTTAGATTGAATTGTTTGAAATAAAATTATTTTGACATTTAACTGTGTGTAAAAAAATATACTAGTACTAAACGGAATTGTTTGAATTAAAACATTTGGACTAAACTGAATGACTTGAAATACTTACTGAACTGAATTGTTTGAAATATAACTGTTTATTTGTATTAAATGGTTTTGGTATTTAATAACCTACAAAGGTTGATATACAAAAAAACTTAAACTAACAAGTAATTAGACTTTGCACATCACTGTTTTCTTTTTTGTTATTATTTGAAATTTGCATCGAATTTATTTCGCGACAATTACAATTGGCGTTCATTAAAATTCGCATCAGTTAGTTTCTGGAACAAAGAGATGCGAATTCTTTTTTGGATAGATTATCTATGAATGTATATACATTAATGTAGCGATATTTTAATTTATTTATCGTTGACTTATTTTGTTTTTCAAATTACTTAACGTGAATTGTGGGTGAAGCGACTGGAATTCTAACGTCCATTTCTACCGTTTTTAATATCAAGATTTTATGGTGGAAGAAGAAGAAGAAGAAGAAGAAGAAGAAGAAGAAGAAGGAGAAGAAGAAGAAGAAGAAGAAGAAGAAGAAGAAGAAGAAGAAGAAGAAGAAGTTTTAATTTATTCTCATAAAAATATGAGTATACGTGATTCTGTATATTTTTGATTAATAATCGAAGTAAAATCAGTCTTTCAAATAATAAAGACATTTTGGATAAGAATCGAAAAAAAAAAATTCCCGGAAAGAATATGGTCGAACTTTTAATCAAACGTAATTCACCAGTCCCTAAATATGAATGAATAAAATTTATTAAGAATCTAAAAAGATATATAACTTAACTGTCAGTCCTTTTTCTTTTGAATTTTTAGAGCTGGGATTCAATTCCAAAGAGAAAAATCTTTAAATATTTATAACAATTAAAAATCAGTAAGAAAAATTCTCAGCAGATATAAATGCTAAGTCAAACATGTATTATTTCGTGGATAACACCCCATTTCTTAAAACGCATAAAGTTATCTCAAAGAGAGTAACCTAATGCAGAATATTTGGTAGGAAACAGAAGAAGTCAATCGATATAATGAGACATTTAATTGTACTCAATTGGAGTTGTGGACTCTGTTCCCATCCTAGGTTATACAAGTGTCACAAGCGTTCAACGAACAAACATTAATGTCCATACAGTAAAATGGGAGAAACCACTTAGTCTTCTCAGGTCTGGTAGCTAAAGTAGGAAGGCTCCATGTGCTCGCTGCTGAGGAACGAAACAGCACGTCTACTCAACTCAAAGCCATGTTCGCGAAAGAGGGAGATTCTCCTGTTCACCTTGTCATGTGACCTAAAAGAAATCGTGGGAGTGTTCCTTAAACCTTGTGACAAGAAAGACCATTGCGTTTAGATGGAAGAGTAATTCACCCAAACTCATATTAAAATAGAAAGTCAGTTTGAAATTCACTGAGTTAAAAATTAATTTTACAGGCGTATATATATATATATATATATATATATAAACAATTGTATATCAACGGAAGCCATGGGATGCAGCATAGTGGATATGAAGTAAGTCGAATGAATATATAGTTGGGTCAACGTCGTGCTTTACCAGATGATAGGCGGAAGAAATAATTACCCCAACAACCAGTAGCGAATACTTGAGTCAGAAAACTTCTACTACATTTTAGTAATGGTGGCATCAATTGATGAGGACGAAAAACTACCGAATATGATGATTCGAAATGAAACTAGAAGTGTTCCAAATATCAGCCATAGAACTTAAACGTATAGCAACATTAATTAGACCCAAGAAATATTAATATACTGTTATTTAACATTTGGATATTTCACTCAGTAAACTAGTCACCTGACAGCGTCTACAGCCGTGCATAATGTAGATATCATATGAATTCAAGAATTTAGATACTACTATTGCGAACTCTTACCGGACATTGGCCTAGCGGATAGAGTGTTCGCCAATGGCCCGGGAGACCTGGGTTCAATCCCAGGTCGAGTCATACCAAAGACTTTAAAAATGGTACTTGATACCACCTTGCTTAACACTCAGCATTATAAGGTGCGGATCAAGGGTAAAGTAGAGCCATCCAGGGAAGGAGTAGCGCCCTCCCCTACATCTTGGTGTTGTAGCTATCGAAAAGGGAGCCTTCGGGTTACCCTCGACTATGGTCGCCAACTTTACTTACTTATTGCGAACTCGAAAAAAAAAACCCACTACGATACAGGTACTGACTGGATCGACATTGTCTCGGCATCTGAATAGAAAAAGTCCGTCAATAAAATCATAGGAAATGTAAAAATGCTTCTCACTCCTCATGCATTAAAATCACAAAAGAGAATTGACAGAAGCAAACCGAGAAGATGTGTTTAATTTATTGGCAACCATAGCACAACAATGTCTTTTACTACGAACATCATGATCTTCTGTCTCTTAAACCCTGTTTCAGAGGGGCCGAAAAAAGAATAAACGTTATGCCAGTCACCAGATAGGGAAAACCGTAGTGATGTAGTCGCTCAAATTTTACGAGGCATTCAAAGGTGGAACATTGCTATTGAGAGAAATGGTGACTATGTGGAGAAGTAGGGATGTAATCCATAGAGGAGCAGCTTCATTTTCAAGTACGATAGATGTTCCTGTGTCGGTAAATATTCTTGTAGTAAAGAAAGAGGCATTATTTTTTGTTTCAGCCTCGTAAGTAGAAAGTTATTACCGGTTTAAAATGAATTTGAATATTATTAATACATTGGATGTAAAGTCATTGATATTGAAACTAACTATAAAGTGCCCGTGGTGTAATGGTTATCGTCGTAGGAAATGGACACGGCGACACGAGTTCAAATCCTGGACGCGACTGATTGCATTTCACATAACACTAATACCCTTGAGAAAGGTATGAATCGAATTATTCTCCCTCCAACTATGGGTAAATAGAAGGGCAGACTGATTTATTCAGCCTTGGTGAGGCAACTAATCTAGGAGAAGGAAAACTCTGAATTCAAACCTGTTAAACTCCGATTAAAAATTGACCATGTGTCATATCCTGCCCGAGCCGAGGGGTTGGTAAATATGATAAAGTGCTTATCTCTTTAAAACTATTGTAAACTCGATTAACACATTATTTGTGAAAATATTGGTATTGCAGGAAATTATGAAATCTTCATCCATTTAAAATGATTGTGAACTTTAATAATACATTCCCTCTTAAAAGATTGCAATTGTGTCATATAATGGCCGAGGGATTTCGGTTTATGCCTTTTGGTTTAGTTAGGCTGAGAATCTTTCGGCTCAGCACATGGATTAGTTAGGTGCAACATTAACACAGGTGTTCACGCGCGTGCGAACAGAGCAGACGTGTCACTCAGAGATGTCACAATAGCCCGAGATGGGAAACGGGGTTACACAGTGTGAATGACGTCACGGACCAGAAGCGCGCAGAGGATTTTGGGAGAATTTGAGGAAAGTCAGTAGAGTTGAGACTTGTCTCGGAAGATGACGGTTGGCTTCCGCTTGCTCGCGGAGGCCTTGGGCTGGTGTCGCACGAGATGGCCGGTGGGGGTCAGATGAAAAAGCCAGAATAGAAAGATTGTGACTCTCTCTCTCTCTCTCTCTCTCTCTCTCTCTCTCTCTCCTTATGTCGAAACCTTTAACTCAAAGGTAAGAAAAGGTTTCGTACCTGAACTGAGAAGTCGTTACGTGTTTTTCGAATTTCGAGATCCCTATGTTCTATGTTGTAGATATATGAACATTATATGTCCATTTCACACATTGCCGTATATGGCTATGTAACAATTGAAACTATTTATGAAGAGTTTATCTGTTTAAGTACCGGACATTGGCCTAGCAATTAGAGTGTTCGCCAATGGCCCGGGAGACCTAGGTTCAATCTTGATGCCTCCTTGCTTAACACTCAGCATTATCAGGTATGGATCAAGGGTAAAGTAGAGCAATCTAGGGAAGGAGTAGCACCCTCCCCTACACCTTGGTGTAGTAGCTATCGACAAGGGAGCCCTCAGGTCACCCTCGACTATGGTCGCCAACTTTATTTACTTATCGGTTTAAAAAATTGTGAAGATATATTTTTATGCCACATACAACCGGTGACAATAATTGCTAAAACAAATTCAGTACACAATAAGGCAACAAGGGTATACCTATAGTTAAAAAAAGCAATTATGTAGCCAATTAGCATAAATAGAAAAAAATTATAGACAATAAATGTTTTATCTATCCCGTAATCATTTACGATTTTATCAATTTACAAATAAATACATAAATAAATAAACGGAAATTAAAATAACACTGTAACTGTATTCTTCCTGGGGGGTGTCCTCGTGGTGTAATGGTTTAAGCGATGGACTGCGGAATCGTAGTAAGCGAGTTCGTACTCCAGTCACGCTATTACGTTCACTTTCGGGCAAATACCCTTGGGAAAGGTATGAACCCCCTTATCCTTCCAGCTATGGGTTAAAAAGTATCACTACTGTTCTTCTAGGAGAATGGCTTTGGCATTAAATAACCTACAAAGTTTGATATGCCATTTAACAAAGAAACCAAACCAAACCGTATTCTTACTAACATAATACTTAAAATATTCTTACTAACCTACAATGAACTCTTTATATTATACAAATTTTGTTTATCAATGTATACGTCAATTAGGCGGTTGGATTTTATATCATTTACAGAATATGAAGGCAAATATATGATATGAAAAAAATGAATATTTGATTGGAAGGAGAAGAAGAAGGAATGCGAAACAAAAGAGAAAATTATGAAAAAAAAATGACAAAATGAGACGAAGAAAAACGAGTAAATGGTTAAAAAAGTTACTTTTTTTTAGCAAGTCAAAAGAAGACAAAAATACCAAGAAAAATCTACAGAAAGGCGAGCATTGGCCCTTAAATTCTTTCAGTGTTACTTCTAAGCGGTGATAAATGCGAATCTTAACGGTATAACCCCCTTTTAGGCATATGCAAAGAATTGATCGAACGTTGCCCTGGCATGGATTTAAGGTAAGTGTACATTTCTCTTGCAGAGGTTTTTATGGCCATCATCCATGATTGATCTCTCTCTACCTTCACTCATGCCAAGCACTCGTCAACATGACCTCTGTTGTGGCCTCTTCTACAATGATCATCTCGATTATTCTTGGTATCTAAAGGGTGATCAAAAACTTGTCAATATCCATTAAGCTCACGTTAGGATGCGAATCGAGTGTGGCCGACAAAAGTGAAAGTGAATGTGGACATAAAGATGCTAGGGCGAACTTAACATTTCAAGACGAAAAGATCCGATGGAAACGATACGAAAAAGATGAAAATAGTATATGACAAAAAGTGAGTGTGTGTTTTAAAAGAATGTGAGGAATATATGACCAGTAGAGACAAGGTGAGTATTTGGGTAGAAATAGTTGAAAAGTAATATCCGTTAAAGAAATAACGAGGAAGACGTAGAAAGAAGATAGCCGGGGAAAAAGCAATTGAAAGAAGAAGAAGAAGAAGAAGAAGGAGGAGGAGGAGGAGGGGGAGAAAGAAGAAGAAGAAGAAGAAGAAGAAGAAGAAGAAGAAGAAGAAGAAGAAGAAGAAGAAATATAACTGTATCGACGGATGCTAGAAGAGCAAAAGTGTAATGATAAGATCTTAGAGCAGAACCATTAACAGGACAAAAGAAAGAAAGAAAGAAAGCAGGAGGATATGTAGAGGAGAAGCAAGATAATATAATAAAGTGATAAAGAAGGAGAAAGGGTAACAAACAAAGGAAAGACAATGATTATTAAGGAGGAGAGATAGAACAAAAAGGATGGGAGTAAATAAAGAAATAGGATAAGTGAAAGAAGAAAAGAAAGAATAAGTCTAAATTGGAAGAGGCGAGAGAGGAGGATGAATCAAAGTTGAAGAGAATTTGGTAGGAATTCGAAAAACGAAAGGAATCAAGGGTATATGTGAGAAAGTTTTTTAAAAGACCTGGTGGAAATGCCACTGACCCGATTTGAAGAGTCCTGGACTCTTTCCAAGGAATCTCTTCCTGAACTCCCTTAAAACCTCAACATTGTAACCCTATCCCTTTCTCGAATCAACTCCGGTGTATTGACTTCCTTAGTCCTCCCACACCTCTTATCATCCCTCACAGACTCCCTGCTTTCCTTGAATCTCTTATGCCACTCAAAAACTGATGCTTGATTCATGCAAGATGCTCCAAAAGTAGTCTGAAGCATTCCATACGTTTTTTTAGCATTTTTTCCAAGTTTAAAACACAATTTTGTTGCATATCGTTCACATTGCATTATTGAAATTCACCAGCCGTGACAATCAGGCTTTAGTAGGGTATATTCCAATTGCTGCTGTAGCTGTTCATTTGAACCTGAAATCATAAATATTAGTCAGTCATCTCACAAGATATATATTAATAACATACTGGATTTTCAAGAGTCTACGACAATCTTAAATGTATGTACGAAAAAGTCTGGAAACTTATTGAATGCACGATGTATATATATATATATATATATATATATATATATATGTGTGTGTGTGTGTGTGTTTGATTAAATAATAAAGATACATTTTGTATATATAATTTTATTATGATCCATTCAAGTTATTTGTTTTTTTTTTAAATATTTGGGCTAGTGGATGGAGTGTTCGCCAATGGTACGGGCGACCTGGGGTTCAATGCCAGGTCGCGTCATACCAAAGACGTTAAAATGGTACTTGATACTTCCTCGCTTAACACTCAGCAATATAAGGCACGTATCAAGGGTAAAGTGAAGCAATCCAGAGAAAAGAGTATCGCCCTTCCCTACATCTTGGTGTAGTAGCTATTGAAAAGGGAGCCTTCTGCCCCCCCACCTCGACTGCGGTCGCCAACTTTGCTTTTTTACTTTTACAGTTAGATTTAACCGAGATGCCGATGACATTTTTTGAGAAAGAGCTCAAGTCATAGGAAGTGATACGTGACTTGCCAAAACAATGTACTCAGCAAAGTTTATTGGTACGAAGACAATCAGCATATAACTCACCTCAGAAGAAGACAAAAAGAGGGAAGGGCTGGTAAGTGCTCTTACCATTCAGAAAGTATATCATATTTGCCCAACCCCTCCGCTCGGGCAGGATATGACACAAGGTCAATTTTTAAGCGGAGTTTAACAGGTTTGAATTCAGAGTTTTCCTTCTCCTCGACCAGTTGCCTCACAAAGGCTGAAGAACCTAGTCTGCCCTACTATTTACCCATAGTTGGAGGGAGAAAAATTGGATTCATACCTTTCCCAAGGGTATTAGTGCTATGTGAAAAGCTATCAGTCTCGTCCAGGGTTTGAACTCGTGTCGCCGTGTCCATTTTCTACGACGATAACCATTTACACTTGTAAACAACCCTTGATGATGGCATATGAAAGGTCCGAATGCACTCAGGACAATTTCGGTAAATTCATATACCAACTCTAATCTAAAACCAAAACACTTGTCTGGAAAGAATCCTAATAGAATTATAGACAAATGTGTCTTTATTATTTAATCAAATATGCTTAAATGAACGACTGCTGCCCAACTATATATATATATATATATATATATATATATATATATATATATATATATATATATATATATTGGAGGGTAATTTAATGCCAAAATCATCCCTAAATATATCTATACTATGATGATTTAACCCATAGTTTAGGATATAAAAAGTAAAGTTGGCGACAGTAGTCGAGGGTGACCTGAAGACTTACTTTTCGTTAATTACTACACCAAGGTGTAGGGGATGGCGTTACTTCTTTCCCTGGATTGCTCCACTTTGCCCTTGATCCGTACCTTATAATGATGAGAGTTAAGCAAAGAAGCATTAAGTATCATTTTATGAGTCTTTGGTATGATTCGACCTGGGATTGAACACTTGTCTCGCTGGTCATCATGCAAATGAAACTGTTTATACTATTTTCAAGAGTATTAATCCAAAAGTGAACTTTAACAGTGTTGTCGTTGCTCGAACTTGTTTACTATGATATTGTTGTCTGGCACGTTAACCACAACACCCTTCCACTAACATACACACACACACACACACATATGAATATGCCTGCATATATATATATATATATATATATATATATACGTTCTTGTACTTACATATATACATATACATGTGTGAAAATGTGTGCAAGCGTATCAAATCCAAAATTTTATATGACAAAATTTTCATTCATATTGAATAAAAAAAGTTTCAGTCCAATTTGCAAGTGAACGATTGTTATTTTTCTAGATTGTTAAAAAATGTTTTTAAAAAAAATTCCCTTTCTACTTTTAATAGAAAGGAGAAAGGTTTTTCATTTTCTTTTTTTTTTCTTCTTTTCCTTCCTTTTGATTTGACATCAGTTCGATTAGCGCATTCTTATCTCCTATATTCATCAATTATATTGTTCTATGTAATTATGATCGTTATTTTTATTATTAACAATATATTACTTCAAACACAAGTGTTGTTATCTTCAGATCTTTTTATTCGAGAGTTTTATCATTATGGTCATTAGTAGAATTTCAAGCGATTTTCTTTTTCACATTAAAAAAAAAAATCTGTAAATATTGTCGCTTTGATATAGATTTTATTGACAACGGCATTGAGAGTTTTGTTTTGGCCCTTATTTTTTTTCCTTGTTTCTTTAATAAGTATCCAGTAAAGCCCAGGATACCGCGCCATTGGCATAAAGATGTAATCATCATCATCATCATCATCATGTCACGCCGCTAGCATGGATATCCCTGATCCTCTCTCGCCACTTCTCCCTTTCATTCATCGCTTCCGTCAGGTCTTCAGGGTTACATCCTGTGTCCTCACATAGTTGCTGTATGTAGGTTCGTGCTGGTCGTCCTGCTTTTGCACATCTATATGTTGGGGTCCACAGGAGTACATCGCTTATGAGCTCGTCCTTGCTTCTCCAGCAGTGTCCCGCGTGTCTGATTCGTCTAACAAAGTGTCCCGCGTGTCTGGTTCGTCTGTGTTCGCCAATGGTCCAGGAGTCAGGGATCAATCCCAGATCAAGTCATACCAAATACTTCAAAAATGGTACTTGATGCCGCCTAGCTTACCACTCAGCTTTATAAGGTAAGGATCAAGGGTAAAGTGGAGCAATCCGGCTGATGGGTGGCTGTAGAATGCACCGACTGCATCTCTTTATAGAGGTAAGACTCCTCACCCATCAACGAGGGCCCTGATTATGACACTAACTCTGATGATGAAGCTTCTGTAATGGATGTCATCAGCATCTCGGTTCAATCTAACTGTAACAGTAAAAAAAAGTTAAGTTGGGTGACCGTAATCGAAGGTGACAAGAAGAAGGTGTAGTAGCTATTGAAAAAGGAACCTTTGGGTCAACTTCGACTAAGGTCGCCAAATTTACATACTTTTAAAACCCAGAAATAAACAAACAGTTATAGTAAATACTGAAAACGTTTGGGGATGTTTCCTTGGTATAGTGGTTTACAAGATGAAAACTGACATTGTATTAGACAGTCGGCTGATGGGTGGCTGTAGAACGCACCGACTGCATCTGTTTAATAAGGTAAGACTCCCCACCCACCAACGAGTGCCCCGATTATGACACTAAATCTGATGATGAGGCTCCAGTAAGGGTGAAGATTTGAGGGATGCGGAGTAACCTTTCATTGCCATCACTTCCAGGTCCACTGAGTCCTGGCGTAGTCGCACCTAATCGTGTCCTATATATGGGTCAAGGAGAATTAAAGTGTATACTCATCCTGAACTGAATTGTTTGAAATAGAACTGTATTATTGTAAAAAGATGGATTTGGCATAAATAACCTACAAAGGTTGATATGCCATAAAACCAAAACAAATCAAACCAAACCTCTGGTATCGCAGTAAAGAAACAAAATACTCTAATAAGCATTTGCTTTTACGTCTTATTATTTCGCTGGTTTTCTGACGCTTTTGCCTTCTTACAGAATGTCTTACTACAAATACATATGGCTAAAATTGTCTTTATATATATATATATATATATATATATATATATATATATATATATATATATGTGTGTGTGTGTGTGTAAATGTAATGTTAACGGTCATCTAGTGCATTCTTGAGTGATGCATAGAAACATTTTCGCAAGTTATCCATCTCGGAGAAATATATAAAACGACGAATGATGGAACCCTAATTTTCTTAACAATATATATATATATATATATATATATATATATATATATATATATATATATATATATATATATGTATATGTATATATATACATGCTGGAAGAATTGAATTGACTCTAACAGAATGTAGGTAGGAAAGGTAAAACGGAAGAAAAATATGTTTGTTGGTTTGTTTATTAGCCAACACGTTTTGATTTCAATCTTTTTGGAATGCAAAAGTGTTTTATCAACATTATTTTAGTTCGGGAAATAATTATGATTGATAAATTTTGATTAAATTAATCGCCCTGATGAAGACTTCTGATTGAACCCCAATTTATCTACCGTAATTATTTTTTATACTAAAATAATTTTGATATAACTCTTTTGCATTTAAAAAGATTGAAGTCGAAACGTGTTTGGAAATAAAGAAAAAGGCAAATATATTTTTCTTCCGTTTTACCTTTACCATATATATATATATATATATATAAAGTTGGTGACCGTAGTCGAGGGTGACACGAAGGATCCTTTTTCAATTACTAATACACCAAGCTGTAGGGAAAGGGGCAACTACTTTCGCTTGATCGCTGCACTTTACCCTTGATACGTAACTTATAATGTTGAGTGTGAAACAATGTTGTATCAAGTCTTTGGTATGACTTGACCTGGGATTGAACCCCGGTCTCGCAGGCAATTGGCGAACATTCTACGTATAATGCCATATATAGAATACTTTAAAGGGCCAGAAACTACCTAGGTTTCACTTTTCGGATCGGGTTACTTCTAATTTAAGAGGGTTGGCCCAAATGACATTTTGTATTAAAGTGGACACCAGAAAGAACAAAAAATCAACCCCACCCAAGACAAACAGAAAAACAACACACTCTCTCTGCCAAGGAACGAGGCTAATCCCTGCAAGCATTTAATATTTCAAAACTTTGATTGAGAAATTCATTGGGGTTACTACAAAAAGCCTACCTCACCCAATCCCTTTCCTACTCACAGGAGGCAACATCCAATAAAAGCCACACAATTTCGGCATGGTTTTATTACAATTTTATTAACTGAATTATCCTGAAGACCCATTAGATGAAATCTTGGTAGGCAGTTTCTGACTCTTTTAGGAATTCTAGTTTTGCTTTATTTAGTGTATTGACCACTTTTTCGTATTAGCTTAAGTGACTATATTGGTGTTTTTTTCTTTTGGCAAGACATTATGGTGCTGATTGATTATTTTCAAACTGTACGGAAATTTTAAGCTTTTTAATAATATTTTTTCAGATATTCATTGTTTTTATTTATCTTTTTTGTACTCCGCCAGAATTAAAAATTAAAAATTATATATATATATATATATATATATATATATATATATAAAGGGGACGAATAGAGCTGTTCGTACTGTAATAGTTATCGTCGTAGGAAATGGACATTGTGACGGAAGTTTTAATCATGGGCGACGATGTTTGCATTTAACATAGCGCTAATATCACTAGAAAAGGTATGAATCTAACCTTTCTCCTTCCTGAAATTAGAAAGGTAGGTGGTGCATTCAATAAGTTTCCAGCCTTTTTTTGTTCAGGCATTTAAAATTGTCGTATACAATGGAGAATTCAGTATGATATTGCTACACATCTTTAGGATGACTGACCAATTTTTATGATTTCAGGTTCAAATGAACAGCTACATTTGGCATTGGAATAAATCCTACTAAAGACCGATTGTCACAGCTGGTGAATTTCAAAAATTCAATCTGGACGTCAGGAAGATCGATATGCAATAAAATTCTGTTTTAAACTTTGAAAAAATGACACAAAAACGTATGGAATGCTTCAGGCTGCTTTTCGACCATCTTGCATGAATTGAGCATCAGTTTTTGAGTGGCATAAGAGATTCAAAGAAGGCAGGCAGTCTATGAGGGATGATGAGAGGTGTGGGAGGAGTAAGGAAGTCAATGAACAAGAGTTGATTGGCCACAGGGTTAGGGTTAGGGTTACTATGTTGAGGTTTTAAGGGAGTTCAGGAAGAAATTCCTAGGGAAGAGGTCAACACTCTTCCAATTGGGTCAGTGGCATTTCCACCAGGACAATGCACTAGACCACAACGCCATTTTTGTCACAGACTATTTGACCAAGATGGGCTTCAAGACAGTTCATCACTGTCCCTATTGTCCAGACCTTGCTCCCGGTGACATGGGGCCTTGCAGAAGTTGTTAGAACGGTAGAATAGGTGCATTGCAGCCGGAGGAGATTGTTTCGAAGGGGACTAGAGTTTCATGTGTGTACTATCAATAAAAATGCCCTCATGAAAAAAGTCTGGCTGACCACAGAATAAAACTGTAAGAATATGAAAAGAAGTATAAATGCCTCGACCTTGCTATAGAATTAAAAAATCTGTGGAACATGAAGGTGACATTTATACCAATTGTGATTAGTGCTTTTGGTACAGTAACTAAAGAATTACTAAAGGGCCTGTAGGACATGGAGGTTGTCGGACGAGTGAAGACCATCTAAACAACAATACTTTTGAAGACCGCCAGAAACTGAGAAGAGTCCTGGAGACTTGAGGAGACTTGCTGTCACTCAAACTCCAGTGAAAGACCATCAGCGTCTGCTGATGTTAAAAACTCCAATGGAAATAATAATAATAATAATAATAATAATAATAATAATAATGGAAACTTGAGGAGACTTGCTGTCACTCAGACTCCAGTGAAAAACCATCGGCTAACGCTGATGTGAAAAGCCCTAATGAGTGAATAATAATAATAATAATAATAATAATAATAAGAAGAAGAAGAAGAAGAAGAAGAAATAATTGGCAGGAAATAGTATAGAAGAGGAAAGTGTGTTTAGGAAATACGGAAAAGACGTAGGAGAAAAGAATTAGAAAAATTGTCAGGAGAAAAACAATATGTAAAACAATGTTTTGAGAAAGGGAAAGTGAAAGTAAACATCATGACCACAGAGAAATGGAAGAACCAAAGGTATTAAATTGCATTGTAGGATGAGTAAAACAAAAGAAGCGGGAATTGGCTGACACTAGAAGGTGGATAGAAATTGAATAAAAGCGGTAATAACGAAGAAATGTTAATGGAAAGAAGAGATGTAAGCATTTATATAATGAAATAATAGTACAGCATGACAGACAGACAGACAGACAGACAGAAAAAAAGAAAAAGAAAAAGAGAAATTGAAGATTTATTGTTAAGGAAGAGCAAGAAGAAAGAGCATTTAAAAAGAAGGAAAGCTATAAAATTATATTAAAAAAAAAAACAAAAAACAAAAACAAAGTACTGAGAAGAGTAAAAATATCCCAGACAGAAATCGCGTAAAATCCGAATCCCTTTCCTTAAACAAATAGTGAGGAGAAATGAGAAGCCATTTTTATTTTCAAGGCTGTAAAAGAAACTTTTATATAGTATGACAATGGCATAGATTGGTTTGCATAGGTTAAAACAAAAATTCGAATAGGTAGAACCTCCTTTCTCCCCCGAATAAAAGCCTTGTGAGGAAAAGAAAATCAAATAAGAATGCATAAAAGACAAAAGGTAAAAAGAGCCAAGAATCCTGGAGCGGAAAGCAAAATAGACATGTTCTTGGGCAAGTGGAATCTTAATGTTTAAGACGAAGTTCTTTCGCAGAAACATGGAAACAGCAGATTGTCACCATATGATAAGATACAAAGAACTTAAATTGAACGACTAAGCCCTGGATTTCTCTCCACTGCTATTTAAAGAATACGTTTTTATTCCGTCTTCTCTTTTAGGCGTGTCTCTTTATAAATTAGAAGGTCATTCCTCTCTCTATTTTCTCCCATTTATTATCCTATCTCCTAGAATGCTATACATTAATTCCAAATCTATTTTCTTTTCTTGGACATTTGTAGATTTACTCATATTTTTTCTTTCTGTGTATTAAAATCTCATAGTTCTTAGTTGTCTAAATTTCTGAGACGAAGCTTGATTTTTATCATTAAGGGTTTTCGGACTATTGTTTTCATCTTTATTGTTATTTCCACAACGTTTCGGCCGATATGTCCTCCGGCCTTCTTCAGGTGTTTCTTGTCTAAATTTCTGAGACGAAGCTTGATGATTTTTATCATTAAGGGTTTTAGAACTATTGTCTTCATATTTACCGTTATTTCCACAACGTTTCGGCCAATATATCCTCCGGTCTTCTTCAAGTGTTTGTCGAACTCGGGAACCTTCACTGAACTTCGAACTACGTCCTTCATTGAATCCACGGAGGTCACCTGTTCTGATTCCGTTAGCCATAACCGGGTACAAGTGTTAAGTATTCCTGTATTGTTTCTCGCCTGCAGTCAGGATTGAACCTGCAACCTTCAGATGATTGTCTCCTTAGAAGCTTAGGGAACCAACGCTTATAACCGTTTCGCATTGTGTCCTGCTGGTTCAGCAAACCCCATGAAGAAGTCCAGAGGACATATCAGCCGAAACGTTGTGGAAATAACAATAAAGACGAAGCCAATAATCAGAAAACCCTTAATGATAAAAATCTCATAGTTCGTGTTGACCTTCAATAGATATGTGCAACGGCACATTTGTGAACTGTAAACTTGTTTCCTTGCGTAGGTTTAGCCTCGTGATAATCCATTCTATTGTATGAGGAGAGGCCGACTTTGGTACACATCGTCAGGAAATGCAACCATACATCTCTGGTTTATTTTTACAACGGTGTCGGGTAATTGTAGTAGTCAGAGGAAATAGCCTCGGTGAACCAAGTTCAAATCCTGGACGAAGCTGCTGATTACTTTTCAGATAGCATATATGCCCTAGGAAATAGTATGGTTCCAGTTATTCCCCACTTCAGATACGGGGAAATAGTAGGGTATTCTGGGCACTCAAGCCTTGGTTTGGCAACATGTCTTGAAGGAAGAAAAGAATGAATACAAACCTATGAAACTCGGCTTCAAAAAACTGAACTTTTATTGTATTCTGCTCGCGCGCGCACACACACACACACACACACATATATATATATATATATATCATCATGTCGTGCCACCAGGACGGATATCCCTGACTCTCTCTCTCTTTCACCACTTCTCCCTATGGTTCATCGCATCTGGCAGGTCCTCCGGGATTTCATCCCATATCCGCACAG
Source organism: Sepioteuthis lessoniana (assembly GCA_963585895.1). Classification (NCBI taxonomy): domain Eukaryota; kingdom Metazoa; phylum Mollusca; class Cephalopoda; order Myopsida; family Loliginidae; genus Sepioteuthis; species Sepioteuthis lessoniana. The sequence continues at coordinate 69,273,858 of OY757933.1, read as the reverse complement.
AACTGCTGTATGTAAATCCTGCCGGCCGTCGTGCTTTTGCTCGGCCATACGTGGGGGTCAATAGAAGCACGTCCCTGTTTCTCCAGCAGTGTTCTGCCTGAGAAATAGGGACGTGCTCATAAGTGATGTACTCATATGGACCCCCACATAGGGCCGAGCAAAAGCACGACGGCCAGCTCGAACATACATACAGCAGCTCTGCGAGGATACGGGATAGAGCCCTGAAGACCTGCCAGAGGCGATAAAGAAAACTGGAAAATATTATCCAACATTTTATTGATTTATTATGAAATTCAACGTTGAACGTTTTAGTTTTAATAACCCCCTTCAGGACCTTAAATCCATTAAAAGTATTATGAAAATAGTGGTGGTTTTCGATGAAATAGCGTGAGAAAAGACTGTATGAAAAAAAGAAAGATTCATAACAGTATCATTGGATTATTTTTTTTCAACTTTTCTTCATCCTGTCGGATTTAATTTCCTTTTTCACTTCCATATATACATATATATATAGTCATCCACAGACAAACCTGTTTCGTTCTATCAGAACTCTTCAGTTTGTCTAGACAGGATAGATTGCCGAAGTTGGGATTGAACCTTGACTGACTGAATCGTCAATCCAAGATTCTACTACTCAGCCTCGAAGAAACCAGTGCATGCGAAGGAAATTTAAACGGTTATGTATCACAATTGTTTTTGTTTACATATATCCGCTTAACGGCTATCGAGAGCTCAATTCATATGAAGAGCCTTGCTTTACGCTGGTGTCAACCATTACTTCCCTCACAAGAGAGCTCAATCCCACAGGGGTAGGGGATATATATATATATATATATATATATATATATATATATATAAATATATAGATATGAATTTACTATACCTTCTGATGAAGAGGATGTGACACAAGGTCAATTTGTTGGCCGATCTTACCATAACTGATTACCATACAAAGGTTAAAGATCCCAATGTGCCCTATTAATTATCCATTGTCAAAGGGAGAATATTTTTATCCCTACCTTTTCCAAGGGTAATAGCGCTATGTGAAATGCCAACAACCTCGTCCAGGTTTGAACTCCAGTTGCCGGGTCCATGTCCTATGACGGTAACCATAATGCCACGAATGTCTCTCTCTCTCTTTCTCTCTCTCTCTCTATATATATATATATATGTGTGTGTGTGTGTGTGTGTGTGTGTGTGTGTGTGTGTGTGTGTAAAAAAATTAAAAAACAATTTTATTGGAATTTCGTCGGTTAGATGGAAATTAGGATATAATAATCTTATTCGTTCGTTCTCTCAAGAACGCCCGACAAATCAAACAGCTTTATCTAAACATTTTCGGACGTTGAAAATATATGTTTAACCCCAGAAATTCAATGGAGAATATGGAAAAGATCTAAAACTCCGAGCTGCTTTGATGGTAAATGTAATTTGAGTCCGGAAGAAAAGATGCCAAATGTTATACTTTCATCCTGGAAACCTATTAAATATGATTAATTGCCAGATGTTGGCATAGAAATAAATTTAGACTATTTTAAAAAATATGTGAATAAATAGATAAATAAATAGAAAATGAATAACTATGATTTATTAAATTGGCAAATGAATTAGAATATGAATTTATATTACAGATCTTTACTCTATAATTGTAATTTGTTTTTGTTTTTTTATCATAATTAACATTAGTTTTAGATTTTTTCAATTCATTTTAATGATAAAAATGGATATATTAAAACTAGATTATCTGAATAATTTTTTCATAAATGTTAGGATTTTTGACATGAATTATTGTAACTTTAATTTTTGCCTCTTTTAAATCTGAAGTACGATAATATAGTTTTACATACCATGATATTTCGATACTTATTGTTAGTTAAAGGTTTATGCTTTCTTTAATACATAGGAGAAATAAGAATTTTATGTCTTAGTCGTGTTGTATAATATGAAAAAAAATACTTTAAAATATTTTAATCCATATAATTTTTTTTCTTGTTTTATTTTTAGAGTATTGATTTATATCAATGCTTTTAACAGAATGGGAATAAATTTATTATCTTAATGTGACCGATTATTGTTTTTTTTTTAAGAGAGTATATATACAAGCATCATTAAATAAGTCCCCATACTTTTTTGGTAAGGGCACTTTTATTGATAGTCATATTTACCAACCCCTCCGCTCGGGCAGGATGTGACACAAGGTCAGTTTTTAAGCGGAGTTTAACGGGTATGAATTCAAAGTTTTCCTTCTCCTAGACTAGTTGCCTGACCAAGGCTGAAGAACCTAGTCTGTCCTACTATTTACCCGTAGCTGGAGGGAGAATAATTGGATTTAAGGGGGTTCATACCTTTCCCAAGGGTATTTGTCCAAAAGTGAACGTAAGAGCACGACTGAAGTACGAACTCGCTTACTACGATTCCGCAGTCCATCGCTTTAACCATTACACCACGAGGACACCCCACTTTTATTGATAGTACTCGCATGAAACTCTTGTCCCCTTCGAAGTAAACTTCTCTGGCTGCAATGCACTTTTTGTACCGTTCCAACAACTTCTGGAAGGCCCCATGAAAGTGCTTTTGTGCGAGCGTGTCAATGACCTTCGTCACAGCCTCTTTCATCTCCTCAATAGTCTCATAACGACAGCCTCTAAGCTTATGGAATAAGCAAATGTCACAGGGAGTAAGGTTTGGACGATAAGGTGGGTGAGGAACTGTCTTGATGCTCATCTAGATTAAATAGTCTGTGACAAGGATGGAGCTGTGAACTGGTGCATTGTCTTAGTGGAAATGCCACTGACCCGATTTCAAGAGTGCTGACCTCTTCCCTAGAAATCTCTTCCTGAATTCCCTTAAAACCTCAACATAGTAACCCTAACCCTAACACTTTGGACAATCAACTCTGGTGTACTGACTTCCTTACTCCTCCCACACCTCACATCACCCCCCACAGACTCCCTGCCTTCTTTGAATCTCTTATGCCACGCAAAAACTGATGCTCGATTCATGCAAGATGCTTCAAAAGCAGTCTGAAGCATTCCATACGTTTCTGTGGCATATTTTCCAAGTTTAAAACAGAATGTTATTGCATATCGTTCTTCTACCGTGTCAGATTGCATTTTTGAAATTCACCAGCAGTGGCAATCAGGCTTTCGTAGGGTGTATTCCAATTGCTGCTCTAGCTGTTCATTTGAACCTGAAATCATAAAAAATTATCAGTCATCGCAAACGATGTATAGCAATAGCATACTAGAATTTTAAGGGTCTACGTCAATTTTAAATGCCTATACAAAAAAGTCTGGAAACCTATTGAATGAACCACGTATATATATATATATATATATATATATATATATATATATATATAAGTGTGTGTGTGCGTGTGTGTGTGTTCTTTAGTTATGGTTCAATGATGGATATTCAAGCAACTCAGACAAACTCGTAATATTTTGCTTGCTAACCATTTTATTAAACGAGGTGAGAACATGTAGATATTGTAACGAAATCTTAAAACATGTAAGCAGATATTACAAAAAAAACTGTATCTCTGATACACAAAATGAAGATTATATGACAATTATCACTGAATTTAGGGTGCAGTTGGAGAAAGACTAAAGTCAGAAATACGCAGAACCGAGAAATAGAGTAGCAGTTACAGATTTTATGAAAATGTGAGTGAGCAAATATATTAAGTATCTTCATTATTTTTTTGCAGCAAATTGATTTAACAAGCAAGTATAAGTATCCTCAACACTCGACTTTAAATTAGAATGGACATATTCGAAGTAACACATAAACATTTTGATAAACATATGCCTGGCAAGGCAATCACAACAAATTTGAAATATTTTCGCAAATATTTAACAGATATTTCTACATGCAAAGTTCAATGCCATGTGTCTACAAGAGCAGAGATAAAGATTTGCTGAGGACACTTGGACCCGAAAAACTATTTTCCTTTAACGAATAACAGTGTTTCGTCACCATCTCATTTTTCTCATTGCATAGTAACTCTTAAAACTATTTTAAAACTTTCTAAAAAAGTAGAGGGCACGAACAAGAGAGAGGGAGAGAGAGAGAGAAAGAGAAGAACTGAATTGTATCGGGCAGAATGTATGTAGAAAAAGGTATAAACGTAAGTAAGATACATGTTTTGAGATTCGTTTATTGTGCAGACGCGTTTCGACATCAAGGTTTTTTCTGAATACAAAAACATTTTATTTAAATTATTTTTCATGAGAAATAATTATAACAGATAAATTTTTTGATTCAGTTTGAAGTTTTCAACAGGGCCAATAGATGTTATTTGAAAAATATAAATATACAGGCTGATATGTTCTAAATAAGTTATGTCACGTGATAGGATTTTTTGAAGAGCAAATGTCGTTTTGCAATTTAAGAAACAGATTTGTAAGAGTGTAATATTTAAGAATTTAGAGAAAGGGGATTAATTTTTAGTAGGGATTTTGAAATTTTTATTTTTTTTCTAGAGACGATGATATTTTGAAAATAAAAGCTTGTTGTTGTGATATTGTGTTGTGGCTTGCCGTGGAACATGCTTCATTTATTCTTCGTTTATCTCTATCAGGGAGGAGAGCAAATAGATTGCTTTATTTTCATTTAATTTATATATATATATATATATATACATGCTCGTATATATATATATATATATATATATGGCACAATAATATACATTCATGCGCGTATATATATATATATATATAGGTGTATGAGCGTGGGTATCTGTGTGTTGTTGGCCGGTGGAATTATCTTCAGCATCTTTAAATCAGCCTCAGAGTGCCTAAAAAATCTTCCTTTGTTGTCTATTTTGGCGCAAAGATCCGTTCTCGTGTGAACTTACGAGACCGGAAGTAAGGGGCGAAATGATGAAGGACGTTGGTCAGTTAGTAGTGGAAATTTAGGAGTAACAGAGTCATACATTTAGAGTGCCGACACGGGACAGTCAGGTCTGAGATGTGGTGCCGAAGAGAACCAGCAAGTGAGTTAGCAGTTAAGTCTAAGACTCGGAGAGAGAAAGATCTCGCAGCCAGGAGAGAGATGCAACCTGAGAAATGGAAAGCGATTATCCAGCATTCTTGTTAACTGTTTAGGATTTTTGCCAAGTTCTCGCGGTTGCCATAAATACACAAAGAATGCTGAAAAAATGTCAGATTTCACCTTTTTACGTTTTGATATCCCTGAATACGTGTTTTCTCTTTTCTTCCATCCAGAATGTGTTCGTTATTTTCTATCGTTACTTTTTGTTCAACTTGTGAAGTGCCCACACGACTGGGTGTGAGAAGCAATAACGGGGTCCACACCACAAGACAATCGAACGGCCAAACAACCAATCAGTATGTATATTCACACACACACACACATGTATATATATATATATATATATATATATATATATATATATATATATATATATGTATATGTACATATATATATATAACAGTGTTGGTTGTCACTAAATAACTTTGTGGGTTTGTGTCGAACCAAGTGCAATATAATATGGCGAGTTTTCAATATCTAGGATAGAGGTATTATATAATATAGTAATAATAATAAATGAATATATATTAGATATATATTAATAATAATAATAATAATTCCATGAATTAAATATATATTTTTTTTTATATTTATTATATATGTATATATATATATGCGTGAGTGTGTGTGTGTGTGTGTGTGTGTGTGTGTGTGTGTGTGTGTGTGTGTGTGTGTGCGTGCAAGGGACGAGAAAAGGTTAACAGTCTGAACAGGAAGAAAATGGCATTTATTTCATTCTCATTTATATTTGATGTGATTTATATTTAATTTTTAGGATAACGGTGATTTAGGGTTGTGTATGGTCAAACAATAAATACTAAAGATATATTGGTATTGTCTTTTTACAATTGTTAATCTTAAATAAATATATATTTGTGGGTCATTCCATTCAATGAATAAGGTTAGATTTGACTAATGATTGATTTGGCAATAGAGAATCCTGTTTGAAGATGCATCTTTTTCATTGAAAGTAATAGTGATGGGTCTCCGAAGATTGTCAGCTTCACCTTCTTACAAACCGCTGCGCCTGGAACATTCTATTAACTGGGGAGTAAATCCATTCATAGCCTATTCGTAAACAATTTCTAAAAGTAAAACATTACCCATTCTTTTATAAATACTACATGATTTGTACTTCTCTGCTACCAGAATTTTGATAAGAGATATCTATTAAAGCCCGTTTTATTTGCTGGCATTTTGAATAGCCTCAAAACATTTTTGTTATGAAAATAAACTCTTTTCAAACAATCCAGAGTTTTCTTTTATGGAAAAAATATGGAAAATTTATATTACTTTTTTTTTTTTGACAAATATACTCGTGTTGATTGAATAAGCCTCGTATATATATATATATATATATATATATATATATATATATATATATATATATGAAATATAAATATAAATATGTGGTTTATTTTCTTCCATTTACATTTCAGATATATTCACCGTGTATAAGAATTTCATTTTTTAAATATCCCGAAAGGCATATATAATAATAGTAATACATCGAACCCTCCTATAGAATTAAATGAAATCCCTCATATATTCTATGTACGAATATTCAATACTCGTTATATTCTGGACACTTACTATATATATATATATATATATATATATATATATATATATATAGATGTGTGTATGTGTGTGTGTGTGTGGTTGGGCAGCAGTCTTTCATTTAAGCATGTTTGATTAAATATTAAGACACATTTTGTCTATATAATTTTATCAAGATCCTTTCAAGTTTCCAGAAAAACAGAACGCTATCAACGGAAATAGAATATAATCAAGAAGTATGGAATATTTAAAAAAACAAAAACAAAAAGCATTTAAAAACATTATCACTATTTCAAAATTATTTCTATTGATTTTAGCGTTTTTTTTTTGTTTTCATATGTAGGGCTTCTTAGATTTGTTATGTTTTTTAAATTCATCAGCATCTCAGTTTTATCCAACTCTGTGTTTACGTAATTTTATGAGGTTATAAAAAATCTAAAACAAGGCTTTTAAAAACTCTTTAAAAAACACTCTTAATACATGCAAGCAACCCCTAGTGATGGCCTATGAAATGTCCAAAAGCGCTCGGGAAAACTTTGGTAAATCCATCCACCAATTCCCACTGAAACCAAGACACTTATCAGGAAACCCTAAAGGGTCTAAATATAATTAAGACAAAATGTGCCTTTATTATTTAATCAAACATGTATATATATTGTCATCATCAGAAAGACTGTTTCGTTGTATCACAACTCTTCAGTGTGGTTAGACTCGTAAGACGCTTGAACCTGGGATAGAATCCCGCCCAAATTTCCGTTAGATTTAGTATCAGATCCCTCGGCCAACAAGGGTACCACGTCAGCTAGGGAATTAAGATATTATGTTACGATATATATCGATATTTCATTTGTTCTAAAGTAATGATATTGGCATAAACAATTTATTAAACCAAATAAAAGTTATTAGAATTCAATAGTATAAATTATTTTGAATTACCTGGATTATTTTAAAGATTTTACGCTCAGTGTTTAATAATTGTAACAATACGAACTTGAAAAACGTTTTGAAGGTAATGTGGTGCACTTGATTTAAACTTTAGTTATTGTTAATTATGTTAAATTCCAACTGTCAGATCATCACAGTGTTACTTGCCTACCTCATCAGATTTTCAGGGAAGATCGGTGCTTTTATAATTACTTTAAATTCTATGTCCTTACCTCAACTTTAGGACATGATTTTAGTTAGAACCGCCCAACTGTATCTGAACTCTAGTACGGATTAATCCCTATTGTGCAGTAGCCAATTTGCTGGATTACGGCATCGTAGTATGCAAGCTCGAACTCCAGTCAAACTAGTACGTGCTCTTTCAAACTATTACATTTAGGAAAGATATGAACTACCTCATCTCTCCAGATTCCTGTTAAATGGCACTGCTACTGTCCTTCTAAAAGGATGGATTTAGCATTGAATAACCTACGAAAGGTTGATACACATTTAAAGAAAAAAAGCAAACTAAACTGAACTTTAGGTAATGAGAAGGTTGGCGGAATATTGTTTATGAGTACGATTCTCTCACAGTGCTCAATACATCCGACATTGTTCCAAACTATTCTAATCTTAATTAATGAGATCACACGGCACTCATCATAAATATCATTGTATATCACAATGTTTTCAGTTCCATTTTAATCTTGAACGTATGACCTTCATCAAAAATATAAAAATCCTTTCTTTCTTTGGAGGTGGCACATATTCATTTCCTTTAGTGTGAAAGATCAAGTCTCATAGTCTTTTCCACTTTTTAATTTACTCTAAAAAGAATAAAAATCAAGTGTTAACATATATCCTCGCGAATCGTTACATAAAATACTGGTATCTAGACAGCGATCTATTTGTCTAGACATTGACTCGATGAGCCAGTATCAACTTGTAAGAAATATATAAAGAAAATATCGATACTTATTTAATATATCTTGTAAGTAAATTGCCTCGACGTGATATTCAAATTAGTAATCTGTACTTAGGCGTCACTGTTATTGAATTATGAGTTTGATACAATACGCTTCATACTTTGTGGCCTAGAGTCAAAAATGAGTAACGTTATATATATATATATATATATTCGAGAGTCATTCAAAATGTTCTGAGCCACAGCCGGAGAAAAGAGTTGTAGTTGAACATTTCTTTTGTTGCAAAAAACAAACATTTTTTTTTTAAATGAGAAGAAATCTGTATTCCGTTATAATTTCTGTGCAGATGAAGCCCATACAAAGATCGAAGTGTGCAACAAATATATAATATGGTTGATATATATATATAT
>OY757933.1:69169983-69259983 GCA_963585895.1 Sepioteuthis lessoniana | reverse complement strand
TACAAATAAAGATGCCTTCGGGCTACGTTTTCGAATTGGAAACCACTATATCTTCTGTCCGATGCCTAGCGCATTGGACATTTCTTTAAAAATTCTTCCTAGGCAGAAGTTTGCTTGAAATAAATTTGATACAAGTAATATTTAATCTGAGACACGTAAGTCTTAATGTTTGTGAAGATTGCAAGTAGTTCTGGCCTAGGGTATAAGTACGGGAGCTACACATTTCCAAATAAAGTCAGTGTCCTGTGTATTGCACAAAAGTGAATCTAATTGTAAGGTTCCAGTCTTGGAGTATGGGGAATGTGGAGTACCTCCTCATTGCTATTACTCTAAGGTCCACTCAAATACGGAGTGGTAGTATCTGCTGGGATCACATTCATGAGTCAAATAGAACTACCCTATCATTTATTATTATTATTATTATTATTATTATTATTATTAATTCCGTGCTAGTTTTTCACATCAGGGTCAGGTGATTGTCTTTCACTGGAATTTAAGTGACAGCAAGTCTCCTCAGGTTTCCAGGGCTTTTATTAGTATTTTAGCTGATTTCAAATATGCTGTAGTTTTGGGGATCTTGCTTCATCATCCGAATTTCAACTGTCTCAGCCCTCTTACCAAGTTTTTAGGGACTTTTCCAGGCGCACCAAATACAACTGATATCATCGTCGCCTTCATGCTTCATAGGTATTTTAGTTCTCTGGCAAAGATCATGTACTTGTTGCTCTTTTGTGTTTTTTCTTTTTTTATTTTCACTCTGTCCGCCAGTATGGAAAATGCGCTATGTGGCTAGCTCTCTCTCTTTCTCACTTTCTCTCTCTCTCTCTCTTGTAAATCATCGCTAGGTCGGGTCTTCAGGTCAAGATTAGTTGATTCTCTCTCTCTCTCTCTCTCTCTCTTGTAAATTATTGCTAGATCGTGTCTTCAGGTCAAGATTAGTTGATTCTCTTCCTTTCTCTCTCCATCTCTATCTCTCTCTCTCTCTCTCTCTCTCTTATAAATCATCACTAGGTCGGTCGTCAGGTCAAGATTAGTTGATTATCTCTCTCTCTCTCTCTCTCTCTCTCTATCCCTCTCTTGTAAATCTCCCCAAGATCCGATCTTCTGGTCAAGATTAGTTGATTCTCTCTCTCTCTCTCTCTCTCTCTCTTGTAAATCATCACTAGGTCGGGTCGTCAGGTCAAGATTAGTTGATTCTCTCTCTCTCTCTCTCTCTCTCTTGTAAATTATTGCTAGGTCGGGTCTTCAGGTCAAGATTAGTTGATTCTCTTCCTTTCTCTCTCTCTCTCTCTCTCTCTCTCTCTCTCTCTTGTAAATCATCACTAGGTCGGGTCATCAGGTCAAGATTAGTTGATTATTAAAATCTCTCTCTCTCTCTCTCTTGTAAATTATTGCTAGGTCGGGTTTTCAGATCAATATTCATTGATTCTCTTTCTTTCTCTTTCTATCTCGCTCTCTCCATCTCTCTCTCTCTCTCTCTCTCTCTCTCTTGTAAAACATCACTAGGTCTGGTCTTCAGGTCAATATTAGTTGATTCTCTCTCTCTCTCTCTCTCTATCTCACTCTCTCTCTCTCCATCTCTCTCTCTCTTGTAAATCATCACTAGGCCGGGTTTTCAGATCAAGATTAGTTGATCTTTTTGTATCTCAAAATCCTTGAGAACATTATGCGTCTCATTCCCCAGGAACGATTCTGGTTTTTGCACGTACCAATAAGTAGAATGGCCAAATCTTGATTTCTTGCACAATTCCCAGTGGATCAATTTCCTCCCCTGTCATGTCTCATCTCATACCCTTTTTGCGCTAATTTGCAACATTTGCTTATCATATGATCAATCGTCTTGTTTCTATCTACCATTGCAATTCAATTGCATCTTGCCTATTTTCACTTTAAGATACTTGGTCCTCATTACGTAGTTTTGTTATTATTAGAAGAGATTTAGATTCTCTTTTAGGTTTCATTTTTTTTTAGATATCTCCAGGTCTTCCCGAGATATATTTTGTTGGTTTGCTGAATGAAATATCCTTACAGTTTTTCTTCCAATTTCTGTTTTCTAGTTATCATTGTGGTGTTGATCTTTCGGTTGTCAGTGTTGTTTCTAGTCGCTGAACTTAGTCTCACTAAGCGCTTTATTTGCCCAGTCGGCTGGGTCTGTAGAATACACCGACTGCTTCGTTGCAGGGGGGTAAGACCCACCTCCCGCCAACGAATGTCCTGTTTATGACACTAAACAATCTGATGGTGAGGTTCCATTAATGCTGGTGCTTTGTGGAATGCGGAGCACCCCTTCATTGCCATTGCTCCCAGGTCCACTCCGGCCCGGAATGGTTGAACCTGATAGGGTCCTATCTATGAGTTGAATAGAAGTAAACTGCATACTCATGCTAAACTGAATTGTTAGAATTAGAACTGTTTGTCTAAACTCGAATAGCTTGAAATATATGTTTTTGACAATTAAACAGTACTTACATTTAAACTGTGTGCTTATGCTAAACCGAATTGTTTAAAATGGAACTGTTTTTGACATTTAAAGTGTACTGACATTAAACTGTATAGGTATATATATATATATATATATATATATATATATAACTGTTTTTACATTTAACAGCGGGTAAACAAAATATGTGCTTATACTAAACTGAATTGGCTGAATTAGAGCTGTTTGAATGAACTGAATAATTTGAAATAGAAATGTTTTTGACAATTAAACTTTGTACTCATGCTAAACTGAATTTTTTGAAATAGAACTGAGTATTTGCATAAAAATTGATTTTATGTTAAATAACCTACAAAGGTTGATATGACATAAAAACCAACCAACCAACCAACCAACCTACTATTTGCTCTTTATTTGTGTTGTCTTCGCGTCCTTGTATTGATGCATCTACGCCATCTTCAGTACACTTGTTCCTTTTTTTCTTGACATAGTCTATCTATTTCATCTCTTTGATATAAAACCTTGTGCGTCGTCTTCAGATTTAATGTCTTCTGGTCTATTTATGGAAATTCTTCCCTTATAAATTTCAAGAGTTTTTGCTTTTTACAAGGGAGACATTCCATGAGTTTATCCCTTTGATGAGATACTTGAAGCAGAACTTTATTTCCAGAAGTTTTCTCGTTCGTCTTCGGTTGTTTTTTTTTTTTTCTTTCATCTCCGCTTGTTCAATACTATCCGCTTCCAGTATTCCCAAGTACTTGTAATTTTCCTTTTTCCACTTGAGTTGTGATTCTTTTTTTATTTAGCAGTTCGATTCCGTCCGTTATTTCTCTTCCTACTTCTCATTATCAGCACAGCCCATTTTTCAATGCCAAATTCAATTCCTATGTCTTTGCTGCTTATTCTTATTGTTTGTATAAGAGTTTCCGTTTCTTTTGTAATATAATGGCAGAGGGATTTCGTTTTATATATCTTGCCTTTGGGTTTAGTTAGGCTGAGAACCTTTCGGCTCAGCACATGGGTTAGTTCGGTGCAAACTTGAGCACAGGTATTAACGCGCGCGCGGGGAGGATGTGTCGTTCACAGATGTCAAAATAAAAACCCCAGATAGAAAATTGTCACTTGGGGATGTGAATTGTGTCATGCACCGGAAGCGCGCGCGGAAGATTTTGGGAATTTTGAAAAAAAGTCAGTTGAGTTGAGTTTTGCCGTCGTAAGAAGAAGGTTGGCTTTCGCTTGCTCGCCGAGGCCTTGTGGCGGGTGCGCACGTGATGGGGAGGGGGACGCAGTTGGAAAAGTCATCATAGAAAGATTGTGCATCTCTCTTCCTTATGTCGAAACCTTTAACTCAAAGGTAATAAAAGGTTTCGTGCCTGAACTAAGAAGTCGTTACGTGTTTTTCGTGTTTCGGGATTCCTATGTTGTTCTATGTATATATGTTATGAACATTCTTTGTACGTTTCACATATCCGTATCTGGCTATGGTACACTTTTTCATAGTTTGGAAAGAACTTGATGCCATCCTATGACATGAAGTGATTGATCTTCTTTTTTTTTTGTGGTTTATGAAATGTGTAGCCCCCAGTGAATTTTCTAAGTATGTGCATCGCCCAGGAAGATTCTTCCCCTCAGCTTTATTTTTTTTCTGTCTGCCCTCAGTTCCACTTTCTCGATTATAATTATTAATCTACTCATTTGAGAGTTTTTCACGCTTGCATCAGCTAATGGTCACTCACTTTAGCTTGAGGGAGAGCAAGTCTGCTCAAGTCTCCTAGACTCTTCTCAGTATTCTTACCGATATTAATAATGCTGTTTTCTGAATGATCTCTCCTCGTCCTCTGATATCCAAGTCCTCTCGTCCCTGACTTTACTGTGCATGCCAATTACATTTGGTATCAGCGTCAATTTTATGTCCCTCAGTTTTTACAATGATCTATTAAGGTCTAGCTACTTATTTCTCTTTTCGTTTTCTTTCAGGTATCCACTGAAGACAACCAGGACAGTAAAGTCCAATATTCTGCTGGTTCTTTTTTTTTTTTTACTATAACAAGATCTGGTCGTCTGGCCAAAGTTAGGTGATCTGTTAGTATCTCAAAATCGTTGGGTTGTGTCTCAATTTCCGGGACTGATTGTGAGTTGTGCATATACCATTTGTTCGTGTGGTCAAACTTCATTATCTTGCACACTTCCTAGTGGATCAACTTCCCCTAGCAATTGTATCCAGTCTTATACTCTTTCTGCGCAAATTTTATTATCATTCACTCATTAGAGCTTTTCAGATCAGGGTTAGTCGTTGGTTTTTCACTGGAGTCCGAGTGACAGCAAGTCTCCTCAAGTCTCCAGGACACTTCTTAGTATTCGGGCCGTTCTCAATAATCCTGTCGTTTGGATTGTCTCCACCCGTCCGCTAACTTCCAAGTCCTCTGGTCCCTTTACTAATCCTTTAGTTACGGTTCCAAACGCACCATTATTATTATTATTATAATTTTAGTCTTGAAATTTTCGCGCTAGCTTTAGCTGATGGTTTCTCACTAGGTTTTTGCGACATCTGGTATACTCAAGTTTCCAGAATTCTTTTCCCTTTTCGGGCCGATCTTAATAACACTGTAGTCTGGATGGTCTCCACTTGGCCTCAAATTTCTTAGTCATTCAGGCCCTTTACTAATTCTTTGTGGATTGTTCCAAGTGCACTAATTACTATTGGTATCACCGTTACGTTCTATAGTCGTTGTCAGTTCTGTTATTGTCCGCTGTTGTAAGTCCTTATTTGGTCATTTTAATGTCGTCTCCTCGTCCTCGTGTTGGTAAATCCAGTTAATCTTCAATGCCGGCGAATTCTCTTTCTCTTTTTTTTTTTTTTTCTTGACGCATATAGTCTCTCAATGTCATTTCTCGGATGTAAAACCAATTGCATCGTCATCAGCTTTCTTGTCTGAGTTCTTCTCTTGTCTATTTTTAGGATTTTTCGTCAATCTTACGAGGGGAAAAGTCTAATGTGTTTTCCTATGATGAGGTTTTTGCTGCAGAGTATGATCATAAGAGGTTTTCTCGTTCTTCTACTGCCAATTCCACTTTCCATTTTTTTCATCGCTTCCTTGATGAATTTTATGACTTTGTCGGATATCTTGTATATTTTTAGACAATCTATTATCATCGCTCCATCTTTGTTAAACCATAAGATAGGCTTTTTTTGTTGTTAATCCACACTATGGATACATTTTCCTCTCTGTTTTTGTCTCGGTGAGGATATGTTGATTTATGTATAGTAGGTCACATTTTTCTCTTTTTTTCCTGACAGCATATTTTCTGTTCAACTACAAATTATCTACGCACGAAAGAAATAGATCACTTTTTAACCTGTGTTCTCAATATTTTCCACGTCATAGGTAAAATCATAATCAATCTCTATATTCTAGGAATGTATCCTTTTTGGGGTCTTTCTAAATTTGGGTAGTATTCCGATGAGGAATCAATTTGTGTCTGCCTCCTTCTAGGTATTTACTGAGTTGTAGAGCAATTTTTATCGAAGATGAAGGTGAGATTTTTAAACCAGGATCCCGGTAACCTATCATGGCCTCACGTTTTCTCGCCCGATACTTTCCTGAGTGTTGTTTTTTTGCGACCTCTGGAGCCTTTCCGCCTCAGGACCTTCTTCGAATCTTTTAAATCACTTTTCCTCTAATGTTCATTCTTTCTGTTACGAGGATCATTAAATAAGTTTCCAGACTTTTTACGTATGGGCACTCATATTGATAGTACACACATGAAACTCTAGTCCCCTTCGAAGTAAACTCCACCGGCTGCAATGCACTTGTTGTACCGTTGCAACAACTTCTGGAATGCCTCATGGATGTCCTCTTGAGGGAGAGTGTCAATGACCTTCGTCACAGCCACTTTCATCTCCTCAATTGTCTCAGAACGACAGCCTCTGAGCTAAGGGAATAGCCAAAAGTCACAGGGAGCAAGGTCTGGACAATAAGGAGGGTAAGGAACTGCCTCGATGCCCATCTTGGTCAAATAGTCTTTGACAAGGATGGAGTTGTGGACTGGTGTATTGTCCTGGTGGAAATGCCACTGAACCGATTTGAAGAGTTCCGATGGAATCTCTTCCTGATCTCCCTTAAAACCGCAACATAGTAACTCAAACCGTTTGGCCAATTAACTCTGGTGTATTGACTTCCTTACTCCTCCCACACCTCTCACCATCCCTGACAGACTCCATGCTTTCCTTGAATCTCTTATGCCACTCAAAAACTGATGCTCGATTCATGCAAGATGCTCCAAAAGCAGTCTGAAGCCTTCCATACGTTTCTGTGGCATTTTTTCCAAGTTAAAAACATAATTTTATTGCATATCGTTCTTCTAAAGTGTCGTCACGTCAAGATTGCATTTTCGAAATTCACCAGCTGTGACAATCAGGCTTTAATAGGGTGTATTCCAATTCCTGCTGTGGCTGTTCATTTGAACCTGCAATCATAAAAGTTGGTTAGTGATCTCATAAGATGTATAGCAAAACCATACTGAATCTTCAAAGTCTACGACAATTGTAAATGCCTGTAACAAAAAAGTCTAGAAACTTATTGAAAGCGCCACGTATGTTCTTTCTGTTCCCTTATTTTACACCAACATTATTATCCTTTCTTAGTATCTTCTTCTGGGTTTATCCTTTTGAATTATCCAGTTACTTTCGTTCTTTGGAAAATCCAGTATTTTTTTTGTAAAACTTGATCCTATCATGGTATGCATTTTCTAAGTATGTAATTGAGTGGCATCTTTCCTATAATAAATAGTAATGGCGAAAGTGCCCCGCCCTGGATGATGCCTCACTGGATTTTCATCTCAGTAAACTTTTTTCCTCCAGTTGCTTATTCCCTTCTCTAGTTTTTCATGTTTTCTGTGACGAATTTTATAACTTTGTCAGATATCTTGTACATTTTTTAGACACTTTATTATCTAGGTTTGTTGGATCATATTATTGGCTTCTTTGTTATTAACCCACACCCTGTCTATATTTTATAGCCTCGTTTTACTCTCCTTGATAATGTCGTCATCAATGTACAGAAGATTATCTGTTCCTTCTTTTTCCTTTTGTCATTCTTTCTGTTCTTTAGGAAACAGTATGCGGCTTACTAACAAGTAAAAGGTCTCCCTAATCTGAGCAGTTAGAATTTCTCAATTCATTGATAGACAGGTAATCGGTCTATAGTTGCTGAGGAAGGTTCCCTTTTAGCGGTCATATTTGGATCTGTGTGTTCTTCTTAGTCATCACTTCGGTCATATTTTTTTTCTTCTAAGCAGCTACTCAATTTAAGAGCAAGTCTATTGTAGTTAGATTAACATTTTTAACCTTGAATCCATGTACACGACAAGGCTTGATGTTTTCAAATTCGACTCTTTTTTTACTTTTTTTCTGAGTGATTCCTGGTGTATTATTGCTTTAGGAGTTTTTTAAGTGCTTTTATTTCTTATTCCAATGTATTTATCCATTTTTTTCTCTGTAATGTTCTCGCGATTCCCATATTTTATACAAGGATAGTTTTGTTTCCTTTGCGTCCGCTTATTGTTATGTCATCGTGCAATCTCCTCTTATTTGCTATTTATTTTGGAAATTCCTGTTTTGATTGTATAGCTTGACCCTGTTTTGGTATTGGCTAAGTCTCCTTCCTTTCGTTACTCTTATTTGTTTTATCTCATCAAGTTGTATTGTCAGATGAGTCATTTTTTTTTCTTATTTTAGTCTTTTTATCCCTTGTTTTTTTTTTCCCAAGAATCTTTGCTTGTTGTCGTAATTTCTTTACCTGTCCTCATCTAAGTTCCCATGCAGGTTTTGTATTTCTATTCCGATTCCTTCGGGACACGCAGATTTTATTACAGACTAATTTCGCTTTGGTGTAAATTAGCTCATTTAATTCAGTGATATTGTCCGTCGGGATATTTCTTAATAATTTGTTTATCTTTTTGGTTTCTACCTTGAGTTTTTTCCGGTTTTGGCTCCTGAGGGATGGTAATTCAGTCTTCGTTTCAGTCATGATTTTCTTTATTTAATCTATATTAATTTTCTCTTTTTTTTTTTGTTATTTATTTATTGGCGGTGTTTGGGTAAGTGATTTTTCGGTTTTTATTATTTTGCGTTTCAATTCAGTTAGAAGCTTCTTGCTCTTCGGTATTTAGCGTTTTGGTTCAGGTTATGGGGTCTCTATATTATTCCCTATTTATTTCTTGGTATATTCATCGTATCTCAAGATCTGAAAACCAACGTATCTTTAATAACATTACAACTTGGTCTTCTACTTTTGAACTTTTATTAAATCAACCGAATTCTACCCACATGTCTTTCATTCTTTTTCTATATTGGCCTTTTGTAAAATTATTTTTAAGATAAAAGTGATGAACATTCTTCTTGTCTTCCCTAGTCCAATTCTTCCGTTGGTGTCTCTTAGCTGAGAGGTTGCTTTGGTCGTTGTTTGTGCACCTGAAATTAGAAAAGCCCACATTACCAGGATTCGGATTATTATTATTCACCCATTAGAGCTTTTCACATCACCGTTAGCTGATGGTTTTTCACTGGAGTCTGAGTGATAGCAAGTCTCCTCAAGTCTCCAGGACTCTTCTTAGTATTCTGGCCGTTCTTAACAATGCTGTCGTTTGGATTGTCTCCACCCGTCCGCTAACTTCCAAGTCCTCTAGTCCCTTTAGCAATCCTTTAGTTACTGTTCCAAACGCACCAATTACAATTGGTATAATCGTCACCTGCATGTTCCACAGTTTTTTCAATTCCCTAGCAAGGTCGAGGTACTTATCCCTCTTTTCACATTCTTTCAGTTTTATTCTGTGGTCAGCCGGGACAGCAAAGTCGACTATTTTGCAAGTTCTCTTTTTTTGTTGATTGTTATTAAATCTGGTCTTCTGGCTGGGATTAGGTGATCCGTTTGTAAGTTAAAGTCCAATTGGAGTTTATGCGTGGCATTTTCTAGGACAGGTGTCGGGTTATGCATATACCATTTGTTAGTATGGTCGAATTTAAGTTCCTTACACATTTCCCAATGAATCACCTTGCCGAACAAGACGTGTCTCACCTTATACTGCCTTATTATTATTATTATTATTATTATTATTATCAATTTACTTCTTTGATAGTTTTTCACACAAGCGTTAACTCATAGTCATTCACTGGAGTTTGAGTGACAGCAAATCTCCTCGTGTCTCCAGGATTTAAAATTATTAAATTATTTAAAGCCATGTAACAATGGCTGCGACTACTGAATAGACCCACTGCATCTCTGCAGAGGGGTAAGACTCCCCCAACGAGTGTATTCGATATGACACAAAACAATCTGATGGTAAGGCTTCAGTAATACAGGAGCTTTGGGGAATACAGTAAACCCCAGCCATCGATCCCAGGTCCAATCTGGCCCGGAGTGATAGCACCTGATTGGGTCCTATCAATGGGTTAAATAGAACTAAACAGTATATTTAGACTAATCTGATTTTTAAAAAATGGCATTGTTTTAACATTTAGATTGTGTATTTAAACTGAATTGTTTGAAAAAGAACTGTTTATATGTATGAAGACGGATTTGACGTTAAATTGCCTACAATGGTTGATATGCCATAAAACCAAACCAAATCTCTTTGCATCAGGTAGGAATATTTAAAGAATAGAATTAATAATGTTTGCAAACAATACTTGGAATCTAGGAGGGGAAAATAAGCACAGAAAAAATACGAGAGAAAAGGATCACATTTTTCGGCTGAGAAAAAAGAAGACTGGTTAATAGAAAGTGAAAGAGACAAAAAGAAAAATGTTAAAGTGAATGAGAGTGGAATCATAGATATATATAAACGTAGATAATATTTTGAAAGAAAATTACTTCTCATCGGATAGATATATACATAGACAGACATTCTATATTGAAATGGGAGGGAGTAAAAATGTAAATATCGGAAGGTGATAGATAATAATCCAAATAAA
Organism: Sepioteuthis lessoniana; assembly: GCA_963585895.1. NCBI lineage: Eukaryota > Metazoa > Mollusca > Cephalopoda > Myopsida > Loliginidae > Sepioteuthis > Sepioteuthis lessoniana. The sequence goes on along the minus strand of OY757933.1, from coordinate 69,249,571 downwards.
TTATTCAACCAAAGATCGGAAATAATTCATGTTGTGGACTGAAAAAGCTGGATTACTTGGTAGATATAACATTTATTTCTATTTTATACTTCTTAGTTGTCTAAATTTCTGAGACGAAGCTTGATGATTTTTATCATCAAGGGTTTTCGTACTATTGCCTTCATCTTTATTGTTATTTCCATAACGTTTCGGCCGATATGTCCTCCGGCCTTCTTCAGGTGTTTCGTGTCTAAATTTCTGAGACGAAGTTTCATGATTTTTATCATTAAGGGTTTTCAGACTATTGTCTTTATCTTTATTGTTATTTCCATAACGTTTCGGCCGATATGTCCTCCGGCCTTCTTCAGGTGTTTCTTGTCTAAATTTCTGAGACGAAGCTTCATGATTTTTATCATTAAGGGTTTTCGGACTATTGTCTTCATCTTTATTGTTATTTCCACAACGTTTCGGCTGATATGTCCTCCGGCCTTCTTCAGGCGTTTGTCGAACTCGGGAATCTTCACGGAACTTCGAACTACGTCCTTTATTGAATCCACGGTGGTCGCCTGTTCTGATTTTATTTGCCATAACCGGGTACACGTGTTAAGTATTTCTGTATTGTTACTCGCCTACAGTTAGGATTGAACCTGAAACCTACAGATGATTGTCTCCTTAGAAGCTTAGGGAACCAACGCCTGTAATAATTACGCTATGTGTCCAGGTGGCATTTTAATATTTAAAATGTAGTTTGGTCCAACCCTTTTTAGTCAGTGTTGTCCTTCTGATCCGGTTTTGTTAAACCTAGGTATATATAACTTCTGGTTCTGTAAGTATTCGTATATATGAAGTTGGCTGGGCCTTAATTCCAGCTTGAGGCATTATGCATGCGAAGCCAAACTGAAGAGATTTATTACAACGAAATTGACTGCGTGTGGATGACAATGAATATATATATATATATATATATATATATATATATATATATATATATATATATATATATATATATATATATATACAAGGATCATTAAATAAGCTTCCTGACTTTTTTTCATTTAGGCATTTTATTGATAGTACATGCATGAAACTCTAGTCTCCATTGAAGTAATCTCCTCCAGCTGCAATGTACTTGTTCAACCGTTCCGACAACTTCTGCAAGGCCCCATTGAAGTCCACTTGTATGAGCGTGTCAATGTCCCTCGTCATAGCCTCTTTCATCTCCTCAATTGTCTCATAACAATAGTCTCTGAGCTTAGGGAATAAGCTAAAGTCACAGGAAGCAAGGTCTGAACTATAGGGAGGATGAGAAACTGCCTTAATGCCCATCTTGGTCAAATAGTCTGTGACAAGGATGGAATTGTAGACTGGTGCATTGTCCTGGTGGAAATGCCACTGACCCGATTCAAAGAGAGCTGGCCTCTTCCGACCGAATCTCTTCCTGAACTCCCTTAAAACCTCAACATAGTAACTCTAACTCTAACCCTAACTCTTTGGCCAATCAACTTTGGTGTATTGACTTCCTTACTCCTACCACACCTCTCATCATCCCTCACAGACTCCCTGTTATCTTTGAATCTCTTATGCCACTCAGAAACTGATGCTCGATTCATGCAATATGCTCCAAAAGCTGTCTGAAGCATTCCATACGTTTCTGTGGCATATTTTCCAAGTTTGAAACAGTATTTTATTGCATATCGTTCTTCTAAAGTGTCGTCACGTCCAGATAGGATGTATTCCAATTGCTGCTGTAGCTGTTCATTTGAACCTGAAATTATAAAAATTTGTCAGTCATATCATAAGATGTATAGCAATAACATACTAACATTTTCATAAGTCTATGACAAATTTGAATGCCTGTACAAAAAAAATCTTGATACTTATTGAATGCAACACGTATATATATATATATATATATATATATGTATGTGTGTGTGCGTGTGTGTGTTTAGATAACGTAGACTGAGTCAATGTCTCCTCGTGACTCAGTTTACTCATTATTTATGCTCTCCTAACTTACATATAGATATGCTCTATCACCGATATTGAGCATAATAAAAACTTGTCTAAATTATTTAACTAATGGTAATTTTTTTCAAAATCACGCAAAGAAAAATACTATGGACAAGCTCAATATAAAAAAAAAATTATATAAATTATGACAAAATAGGATTAATATTACCTTTAATTTAGTTCAAGGTAATATTAATAATAAATTATATATAACGACGGAGTTTGTCATCGGGAATACAGTTGGCATTTGGACTGTGAATAGAACGAATCGACTCGTACTGTGAGAGGCAAAGGACACTGGCAATTTTGATTGCAGTCAGTCGAGATAGAAAACCGCCAACTAACATATCATTAGTGAATGACTTTAACATTTCATTAAGCTGCTCAAGTTAACTGAAGACCAACACATATAGAGTCAATCTACATTCTGTACCCTTTGTTGTATAATTACTTACGCGATACAAGAGTTGATTATTTTTCACTGGATGCACTGTTAATAAACTATCACATTCAATCACTGGCATATAATAATGATAATAATAATAATATATTTTGACTTATTTGTTAATAATAAAAATATAACGTGAATCTTTGCTATTAGTTTATTTAATGCTAAAAAATTATTTGATTGTCCACTACGTGTGCCTATTCTTTAATTATGTATAGTCATATTTTTTCATAAAGTGAGAAAAATTAGTAAATTATACAAATTTAATCGGCTTTTTCGGGGTGCTGAGAATACGGCAGAAAGATAAAACCTCTAAAAAATGAAGGGCTCTGTTTATGAAACTAATCTGCATCTGATGGTGAGGCTACAGTTCTGGATGATTTGGATGTTCGGAATACCCCTTTTATTGCTTTTCTTCCCATGTTCAATCTCACCCGGAGTAGGAGAACATGTTGGAGTCAGATTAATGTGTAAAATATCTACGTTTGCAAATTATTTCTATACGATAAAAATGGTTGATATCACATGAACTAGTGCAAAAACTAAAAAAAAACTTCATAAAAATATAAATATAAATAAACAATGTACACAATTCCCAAAAATCTGAATATAAAATAACTGTGTTCTTTGTATGATACTTGACTGCATCTGGTGGTGAGGTTCCAGTTCTGGTGAAATGTGAAGTTTGGAGTGCTCCTTGACTGCTATTAATAACTTGGATTGGTAGCACCTTTTACAGTCCCATTTTGGGTAAAAAAAAATTCCACTTCTATAGGACCGTGTGCAAAAATTGTCCTCTTAAGAAATAACTGCTCAATAAATATACTATTAACGTTATTCTCTAACCACTGAACAGAAAATAACCCTAGACAGTTTGACATGCCGTTATCATCAATCAATCATACGATGAGGCTGCCCTGACGGGTTATAAAATGTTATGGTTCCGTGTATAAATTAAGTAAACCTGTTTGCTAATTATTTGTATCAGAGACCCGTCACCATATGTAAAAAAAAAAAAAAAAAGAGAAACGACAAAACTATTAAAATATAATCATATAATATATGCTATAATCTAAACTCTAAGAATAAAATAACCTTACAGGGTTTGAAATGTTATTAAATTCAATCAGTCAATCAAACCAAGTTTTATCTCATCTGGGTGTCTCTTATGGTTTAATAGTTAGTAAACCGATCGATAATGTTTTCGATTCTCATTGGATGCCACATAGTCCTGACCTTGTGCTCGACGAATCTTTGTTGAGAATAACTTTTATTAAATATCGTTATTTCCTCTTTTGATTAAGTCTTCGGTAAGTTAAAAGTTTAGCAATATTTTGCTTTCTTGAAGCATAATTAGGCATTTGCTCAGGCTTTTGCAAAGGTCACGATGGTGACCAACCACACTGGACTGTGAGATGACATGGTCACCTGATACTCTCCGAGTGCTACTCACTGGATTTCCTTCCATAGCTTGGAACATGGCCTCGGAATCAACAGTTTAGGGCCGTGCCTACTTTTCTTCATCATCGAGGTTCTTGCAACCCGAGCAGAATTTTCTAATAATCTGGATATTGTATTACAATCAACTGCTTTCACTCAAAAACCATTTCTTGTTGCTTCGATTAAAACACTTAAGCATATGCTCTCGTTTATCTAAAAAAGCTTTTTAATTTCACACGGGTTGAAGCAATGCACAACGTGTCAGCGCATGTACTACATTGATTCTACCAACCACAGTTGGTATCATTCCATGGCTTTAACTGTTTCGGTCAGGTTATATGATATACGTATATGATATACGAACTGCAAACTTACAGTAACGCAAATCTTGCAAAACTTTTCACTGACACAAGTAAATGAGTCATTTTCAGATTGACAACATATTAATTTATGCAAGATATTATTCATATCTGTTCAGTTGTTGTAATGATTAATAAAGTTTAGGGGCGATTTTGCATTGTCATAATTGTGCGCTGCCTTTTCTCGTGCTTATGAATATTGCTTCGAGTTGTTCAACCAGAAGAAACAAGAATAAAGCTTTGTTGAAAGAAATCTAATGCATCAGATCTCTCCACGATATTTTTCAAAATGGCGAAAGCTGACGCTGAAATAATTGAAACAACTAGTGAGTTCGATTTTAGCCTGCAACGATTTTGCATTCCTTTAGATATTAAAAGAGTGCTTAAAATTTTACACAAGACGTCTTTATTTTTGAAGATCTGTTTCTTTTATTTTTTATTAAAATACAGTAAAGATTTTTTTTCAAATACAGGGTGAAACAATAAAATTGTCGCCCTAGAAAAGACGACATGATTCCATTTCCGTTTAATTAAAACCGGTTTTCTTTTTTGTTGCAAATCATCTACTAGTTGGCCAGTTGTGTACAAATCCCAAGAGCGATAGGAGCCTTCTATCATGTCTGAAAGTGACACAATGTTCAACGAGCAAGATTGGAGATGCGCAGCTGTACAACTCATGCTCTCTACTTATCCCAAGTATGACAACAGCACTATTGCCAGCATCCTTAAAATGCAAATTTGGATTGCCACGGATAACTGGGACGTGCCCAGGGTGTTGAAAACAAAGTTTCCGGCTACGGTTATGGTCTTTGGTGTGGTTCCAAGTGAGGACCAATACTGGAATACGTGTACCCGGTTATGGCTAACGGAATCAGAACAGGTGACCCCCGTGGTTTCAATAAAGGACGTAGTTCGAAGTTCAGTGAAGGTTCCCGAGTTCGACAAACACCAGAAGAAGGCCGGAGGATATATCGGCCGAAATGTTGTGGAAATAACAATAAAGATGAAGACAAAAGTGAGAAAACCCTTAATGATAAAAATCATGAAGCTTCGTCTTAGAACTTTAGACAACTGACAAGTTTTTGTTATTAATTAGAGAATTCTGCTTTTCAGAACAGGAGTGGATGATCTGCTTGGTTTGGTTTCTTTGTTTAATGGCACATCAACTATGTGTAGGTTATTTAATGCCAAAGCCATCCTCCTAGTAGAAGAACAGTAGTAGTACTATTTAACCCATATCTGGGAGGATAAGAAAGATCCTACCTTTCCCAAGGGTATTTGTCCGAAAGTGAACGTAATAGCGCGACTGGAGCTCGAACTCGCTAACTACGATTCCACAGTCCATCACTTTAACCATTACACCACGAGGACACCCCCTGGATGATTTGTGTATTGAAACAACTCAAAATTCTGTGTTTGATATTTTAGATATTTTCTTTTTCATGTATAGAAATGCCATTCCCTGCAAAAGAGAACATGTTCAAATATTTTTGATGCAACACATACATCTTTAGTTTGACATCATTTGGACGAGAATTGGCCATATAAGATTTTAACTATTTTTTTTTCGGAAACACTCTTTATCTTTAACATGCTAAAATTCTTAAGTGCCCAATATACATACGATATGATGATGATATATATATATATATATATATCATCATCATCATATAATGCCGCCAGCACGGATATCCCTGACCCTCTCTCGCCACTTCTCCATGCACACACCCACACACACTTACAATCACACGTAAAGTTTCCTAAAAATTCCCGAGGGTTTTTTACTCTATTTTTTCGATTTTCGATTCATTTTAATTTCTTAACTGCCAGATGATTGTTTTTTGGTAAAAGACACATATGAAACCCAGATGTTGCAGGGGTGTCCTCATGGTGTAATTGTTAAGCGATTGACAGCGGAATCGTAGTAAGCGGGTTTGTACTCCAGTCGCGCTATTACGTTCACTTTCGGGCAAATACCCTTGGGAAAGGTATGAACCCCCTTATCCTCCCAACTATGGGTTAAATAGTACTACTACTGTTCTTCTAGGAGAATGGCTTTGGCATTAAATAACCTACAAAGGTTGATATGCCATTAAAAACAAATAAACCAAAGCAAATCAAAGCAGGGGTCGCAGTCTAAATTCCATGGAATCATCATCATGTCATGCCGCAAGCACGGGTATCCCTGACCCTCTCACGCCACTTTTCCCTATCGTTCATGGCCTCTGGCAGATCTTCAGGGCTACATCCCGTATCCTTACATAGCTGGTGAATGTATGTTCTAGCTGGTCGTCCTGCTTTTGTCCGGCCATATGTGGGGGTCCATCGGAGTACATCATTTATGAGCTCGTCCCTGCTTCTCCAGCAGTGTTCTGCATGTATGGTTCGTCTAACTTGGATAGTTTTCGTGATGGGAGGCAGGTGGCCGTATAGTTGTTGCCTTGTGGGGTGTTGCCGCCCGGACTAGTTCAATATTGCTCTCAACATTCTTGTGTAATTGTCGTCTAGCTTCTTCTCTATCCGTTTAGTTAGCGTCCAAGTAGTGCATCCATACTGCAGTATCGATAAGACCGTGCCTGGAAGAAACTGCGTTTCATTTTATCATATGGAAAGCAGACCTGACCGATAAGATATATATATAATTGTGTATATCTATAACATTTTCATGATGGTTGGTTAGCTGTTTGGGTTTTATCGCATATCAACCTTTGTAGTTTATTTAATGCGAAATCGATTTTATTCACATAATCAGTTCTATTTCAAACAATTCAGTTTAGCATGAGTACACAGTTCGATTGTCAAATACATTTCTACTTCAAGCTATTCAGTTTACTCAAACAGTTCTTATTCATACAATTCACTTTAGTATAAGTATAGTTTTTGTCCACATGCAGTTAAATGTCAAAACCCTTCTATTTCTAATAATTAAGTTTAACATAAGTACACAGATAACATGTCCAAATAAACGACAAAACAGTTCTATTTCGAACAAAATATTTCTGCGTAAGTACAATTGAAATTTCAAAAACAGTTCTATTTCAAGCAATTCAGTCAACCAATAGCATGCATTTTCAAGTCAAAACAATTCTATTTCAAGTGATTCAGTTTAGCATAAGTGCGAAGTTTAGTTCTATTTGACCCATCGGTTGGTCCCTATCAGATGCTACCACTCCGGGCCAGAGTAGACCTGGGAGCGATGGCAATGAAGGGCTTCCGCTTTCCCCAAAGGTCAAGCATTTCTTGAACCTCACCAGATTTTTCAGGACATTTGTTGGCAGGTGTCTTACCCCTCTACACAGATGCAGTCGGTGTATTCTACAGCACATGCCCAGTGTTAGTTCATCTGATTAGGACTGTGTTTATCATTTACATTTCGAGACAATGTAAGATAGATGTTTGTTTGTTCGCTTGAGTTTTATGGCCCATCAAGCTTTGTCGGTTATTTAACGCCAAATCCATTTTTACGAAAATAGTTTTTTTCAAACAATTCAGTTTAGCATAAGTACGCAGTTTAAATGTAAGTACAATTCAATTGTGAAAAACATTTATATTTCAAGCCATTCAGTTTAATCTAGCAGTTTTAATTCAGCTAATTCCGTTTATTATGAATACAGATTTTGTTTACACATAGTTGAATTTTTAAACAGTTCTATATTAAACAATTCAGTTTAGTGTAAGCACAATTTCCATGTCAAAAAACAGTTCCATTTCAAATAATTCAGTTTAGCATAAGCCTGCAGTTTACATATAATATGGTTTAATTGTCAAAAACATTTCTATTTCAAGCTATTCAGTTCAGTCAAACAGTTCTAATTCAAACAATTCACTTTAGCATATGTATGCAGTTAGCCCGATTTAACCCATAGATAGGGCCCTATCAGGTGCTACCATTCCGGGCCAGAGAGGACCTGGGAGCAATAGCAATAAAAGGGTACTCGGCATTCCCTAAAGTTTCTGCATCAGATTGTTTAGTCATATCCAGGACACTTATTGGGGTGGGGACGTGTTACTGCTTTGCAGAGGTGCAGTCGGTGTATTCTACAGCCCCAGCCGACTGGGAAATGTAAGATAGAGATTTTGTTCATAATCACCTCAGCTGAAACATTATTTTTAACCTCTTGCTGCGGGTGATTGGTTAACGGCATTTGCCCCAAGTCCGCTATCTATAGGCTTCCTTCCTCACTGGCTGCTTTACAGTTTTTTGTTGTTTTTTTCTGATACTGCGTTTAATTTTTATCTATATAGTTGGCAGTTCGTTATGCAATAAGCCTTGTCGACTCACTGAACTGATTACAATGAAAGCAATAAAACATGGATAATCGATCGAAGAAATTCGATGCGTAATCAAGGATCTAGCACTCAAAGACATGTTTGACGAATTTAGAACATTCCTGTTTGATCTAAATTTGAAAAGACCATATTTACGGTATTGTTTTTGCTTTATGATTATTTGTTGTTGTTTTTTTGTCTTTTGCATTGTAATATTATTTTACTCGATTTTCTCCATAAAAGATTTTCATTTGTTTGTTTGATAATCTTCGAATCTTTGTGTTTCTTTATTTCAACTTCCTTTTTTTTTCTTTGCATTTCTTTTCTTCTTTTTCAGTTCTCTTTCTTTTGATCATTCATTTAATCTTTTGTTTCTATTCGCCATTTTTTTTTCTTTTGTTTTTGTGTCTTGTCGTCGTTTTTTAAATTCCCTTCTCATTCGTTCGTTCTTTTCTTCTATCATTCTATATCTCATGTCTTTTCATTTTCTTTCTTTTTCTTTCTTTTTTCTTTCTTTTTTTCTTTCTTTTTCTTTCTTTCTTTCTTTCTTTTATCCTTTCTTTCTATTTCATTCGTTTTTTCTTTCTTTCTTTCTTTCTTTCAATTCATATCTTTTACGCTTCCATCTTTTTCTTGTATCTTTCTTTCTTTTTATCTTTGTATCTTTCTTTCCTTTTCTTCTTTTAAATTATGTATCTTTTTTTTTTATTTCTTTCAATTATTTTTCTGCTTTATCTCTTTATATTCTTCTTTCTTTACTTTTTTTCTCGTTTTTTGTTTTTGTCTGTCTTTCCATAATTCTTTCTTTCTTTCTTTCTTTCTTTCTTTCTTTCAATTAATGACTTCTTGCGTTTTTTATCATTATATTTCATTCCTTCTTTTTTATTTTGTCTATATTTCAGGTGTTTCTTACGATACTTCTTTTTATTTTTTATTTTTTCATTTTTATTTTCCTCAGTTTCATTATTGTTTTTCTTTATTTTCTCATTCAACTTTTTTTATTTTCTTTTCTATTTATAACGTTTTACATTCATTGCTTTTCCATTTTCTTTCCTTCTTTCTTTTTCCTTCTTTCTTTATAGCGTTTCAGTCTTTTCTTTCATTCTATTATTTATCTTTACTGATTTTATTTTCTTCTTTCTTTCTTTTGCTGTTTATTATGGAATTTAATTTTCTTACCTATCACTCTTCGTTACGACATACCTTTTTCATTTACTTTTTTCCTTCTTCACTTCCTTCCTAATATGTATTTTTCTTTCTCCCTTTCAATTTTTTTTCATTCTATTAAGTCATCTTTCGGATGTCATTCTTTTTTTTAATTCATTTTTGTTTATTAAATTATATTTCTTTCTTTCTTTCTTTCTTTCTTTCTTTCTTCTTTTTTGAGTTCTTTCTTTCTTTCTTTTTTCCTTTCTTCTTCTTCTTCTTCTTCTTCTTCTTATTATTATTATTATTATTAATATTATTATTATTCTTCAATAAAATTTTGTTTATCTCATTTCATCTTACATTTTATTAGATTTAATCCTCTTTATTTTTACCTTTCAAGCACCGTCTTTCTTTCTTTCTTTCTTTCTTAATTTATTTTGTACTTCTTCACCACAGATAAAGCATTTCTTCAGTATTTTCATTTCTATTTTTCTTCATTCGTTTATCGTTTTCTTTTCTTCGATCTTACACATAATAATTCACTTCAGGTCTATTTTAATTTTCCCATGTTTATTACGTGCATCTTTTGCCGTCCTTTTTATCTATCAGTCAATCTATCAGGATAAGAATCTTATATATTTATATACGAATAGTCATACAACGAGCACTCCTCGAGATATATATGAAACCTCTCATACATTCCCAATTTGAATAATTACAAACTCATCACCACTGGACATATATATATATTGTCATCCACAGACAGACTGTTTCGTTCTATCAGAACTCTTCAGTGTGGCTAGACCAGCAGGACGCTCGAAGCCGGGATCGAAACCCGTCCAACTTTACGATAGACTAAGGTTTCAGACCACACGGCTACAAGCGGAAAACGGCTAAGGAAATTTTAAGGTATTTATTTTTAGCAACAGCAGCAGCAGCCTTTGTTTACATTTTTTTATACCCTATCGGCTACCAGAGTGCTCAATTCTTACGAAGAGTTTGCATTACTCTAGGGGCGGCCGACATCGTCTATATACATATATATATATATATATATATATAGGATAAAAGTAAAGACGAAAGATGAATATATATATATATATATATATATATATATATATATATAAAAATTCGTCTTTTGTCTTTACTTTTATACTATATATATATATATATATATAGGATAAAAGTAAAGAAGAAAGACGAATTTATATATATATATATATATATATATATATTCATCTTTCGTCTTTACTTTTTTCCTATATATATATAAATATATATATATATATAGGATAAAAGTAAAGACGAATATATATATATATATATATATATATATATATATATATATATATATATATTCGCCTTTGCTTTTATCCTATATATATATATATATATTAATGATAAATGTAAAGACGAAGAGGAATATATATATATATATATATATATATATATATATATATATATATATATATATATGGGTAATATTCGGTCAGGTTAAACCAGAGTTTGGAGTAATTCCCTCAGGGCAAGAAAATCTTTCAAGAGCTGAACATTTAAATTTTCCTGGTAGAGAGCTCAATGTAATTTATTACAGAGCAATATTTCTTTAACCAGTCCTTGGTTTCTTTCTTAAAGAAAAGATATATATATATATATATATATACAATTGTCTTCATTTATGTTATATATATATATATATATATATATATATATATATATATATATATATTCGGCTTTACTTTTATCCTATGTATATATATATATGTATGTGTGTAGGATGAAAAAAAAAATTATATATATATATATATATATATATGTATATGTATATGTATATATATATGTTAAAAGTAAAGACGAAAGATGAATATATATATATATATATATATATATATATATATTGAGTCAAACCGGGTTTCGATCCCAGCTATGGGTAGTTGCTGTCTAGCCACACTGACGAGTTCTGATAGAACGAAACAGATCTGTCTGTGGATGACTATATATATATATATATATATATATAGGATAAAAGTAAGTGGAAAATGAATAAATCATATATGTAAGTTTGAGTTGTTTCGAGGCTGTCAACAACGCTTAGTGATAATCACTTTCTCGATTATGTGATGGTCAGACGAAGTGGCTATCCTTTCCTTTACCGTTATGTGGGGCATGATGAGGAAGTTGATTTGGTTTGTAATGCATTCTGCGAGAGGAAGTTTCTAAGCATGTATATTAAATTAATATTGCGGTTTGTTACATTTTATGTCCGTTATGTCTTCTTCTTCTTCTTCTTCTTCTTCTTCTTCTTCTTCTTCTTCTTCTTCTATTATTAATATTATTATTATTATTATTATTATTATTATTATTTTCCTCATTATTATTATTCATTGAGAGTTTTTCACTTCAAGATAACTGATAGTCTTTCACTAGAGTCTGTGGGACAGTAAGGTTCCTCAAGTTTCCAGGACTCTTCTAAATATTCTGGCTGATTTAATAATAGTGCAATTTGGATGGTCTCAGCTCTTCCTCCGATTTCCGACTCAACAGACCTTCTTGCCAAGACTTTGTGGGTCGTTCCAAGCACAGCTACTATAATTAGTATCACCGTAACTGTCAGAGTCCATATATTTTTGGTACTCTAGTAAGGTCTAAGTTCTTACTTTTCTTTGATTTTCTCTCTGTGATCAGTGGGATCACCAAAGTCGGCAGATTGTCTTTTTTCTGTTTATTATTACTAGTTTTGGGCTTGCAGAATTAGATGATCTGTTTATTTCTCAAAAAGCCACAGAATTAACTCTGTCTCATTTTTCTGGACGGATTCTTGTTTGTACATATACCATTTGGCTGTCGAGTCAAATTTCGGTTTCTGGCGCAATTCCCTGGGATCACCTTCCCACCTAGTTATGTTTAGTCTTGAACACATTTTTGACGACATAATTTGCTGCATTCGCTTATTATGTGATAAACAGTTTCTTCTCTATTACCGCTGATCTTACACTTTGCTATTCTTTTCTTTTGTCATGTCTTTAGTTGTTTTAATATTGTTAGCCCTTATATTATTTTGTGCTGCTATTAGAAGAGTTTCAGTTACCTTTTTAAAGTTACCATTTCTTAAGCCATATCAATCTCTTCTTGTGTGAGATTTTATCAGTTAGCCGACTGAAATATCCATACAGTTGTTTTGCTTCTAATTCATGTTTCCAAATTGGTATTGTTCGGTTAGTCTGTTCGGTTTCTGGTCAGTGCAATTGGTCTTTCTTCTTTTTTTCCTTCTTCTTTATGTCATCATCCAATCGTCGTATTATAGAATCCACGCTATATTCAATGCTGTCGAGTCTTTTTCCTCCTTTTTTTTTCTTGCCAAAAATAGTCTGTCTATGTCATCTCTCAGATGTATGGCCTTGAGCATCGTCATTAGTTTTTTTTTTGTTTTTTTTTTTTGTCTTCTGGTCCATTTGTTAAAATTCTTCTCAGGTCCATTTCGTGAATGATTTTGCGTATATTAATCGATAATATTCTTCTAAGGAGAAGTTCCGTTCCACAAAGTGCATCATGCTTCTTTTTTTCCGTATACATTCGGACTACCAGGTATCTTATAAAATGTTCAGCTGTCCCTTTCTTGTGAATTCCGGGGCTCCCACTTTTAACACAATGGTAATCTTATGGTGCCACCTTTTTTTCAATTCTTTCTTCGGTTTTGTTTCTGTTATTATTTCTTGTTGACGTTTATACGATTTTTTTGATTTTTGGGTCCTATAGAATTTACATATTACCCAATGAATATAATACATATTTCATCATACTTTTCTTTATAGTTTATCGATGTTAGAATTAAGTAACCGGACACTAAAAATCAATTGATTTAATCCGGCACTCTTCAGCCATCGATTAGTCTTTGCTATATTTTATCGGCATTTCTATTTCATTGTGCGTATTGTCCATGTAGGGATTTTTGTTCCATGGACTTTACAATTGGTTTAGTCTTTGTGCTTTCTCCTTTTTAATGTTTTTGTTGCCTCTCTTGCCTTATCATTTCTGATTATCTATTTATTTCAGTGAGACGTCCAGTTGATTAACAAATTTCTTTACTAATTGAATATTCTATATTTACTCCTTGTGTGCCTTTACTAATTGTTGCTTCCAGTCATTTGTTGTAGGTCAAAAAGTAAAGTTGGCGATCGTAGTCGATGGGGATCAGAAGGTTCCTTTTTCAATAGCTACTACACCGAGGTGTAGGGGAGGGCGCAACTCTTTTCCCTGGATTGCTCTACTTTACCCTTGATACGTACCTTATACTGTGTGTTAAGCAAGGAGGTATTAAGTAACATTTTTAAAGTCTTTGGTATGACTGGACCTGTGACTGAACCCCAGTCTACCGGACTATTGACGAACACTCTATCCACCAGGTCAATGAGCCGGTAGTTAATCATATAATCCGGTAGAAGTCGTTTTGTAGGAGTTGGAATTCGGGTAGCCATCTTGTTTTCTGTTGTGATTCCTTGTACAAAAATTACGTCTTCTCAGTAACAAAGCTAGAATACCATTTGATACTAGACTATAACTTGCCCCTGCTCATATATACTTTAGTCATCTCTGATTGGTCGAGCTCCCTATACTCTTGATGAGCAAGTCTATAAATATATGCTAGGAGGTGCCCCTGGTGTAATGGTTATCGTCGTAGGAAATGGACACAGCGACACGAGTTCAAATCCTGGACGAGACTGATTGCATTTGGGAAGGTATGAATCCAATTATTCTCCCTCCAGCTAGAGGTAAATAGTAGGGCAGACTAGGTTCTTCAGCCTTGGTCAGGCAACTAGTCTAGGAGAAGAAAAACTCTGAATTCAAACCTGTTAAACTCCGCTTAAAAAATTGACCTTGTGTCATATCCTGCACGAGCGGAGGGGTTGGTAAATATGTATAAATATTTGCTAGCGATTTGTATACGGCTAAAACATATTACGACCCTTCCCCAACAATCCAACAGTAGGTCAATATTAGTTGGATTAAGCCTCTTATCACCTGATGTTTTGATGAAATATAAGTTGGTGACCGTAGTCGAGGGTGATCTGAAGGATTCCTTTTCAATAGCTAGTGCACTGAGGTGTAGAGGAGGGTGCTACTCTTTTCCAAGGTTTGCTACATTTTACCCTTGATATATACCTTATAACACAGAGTTTTAAGCTAGGAGGCATCAAGTACCATTTTTTGAGTCTTTGGTATGACTCGACCTGAGATTGAACTCCGGTCTCCTATTGAACTCTACCCACAAGACCAATGGGCCGGTGAATATATATCTGCAATTATTTTATGCATTATTGGGCATGTCATTAGTTTTCTGACTTTAGTAAGTATATCTTTTTTATTTCAGCTAAGTTCTCTTAATAATATCAAAACTGTTTGCCATTCCTGGTATTGAAAGGATATTAATGACTATAACTTGTTGTCATTGGGCTTATTAGTGTCGCAGTCGCAAATATATATCATTTAAAGAGTAAGATTTGGTTTAAAGTCTTATAGATTTATGCCGTTGTTTGCTGATTTTACCAACATTAGGTTGTTCTTTTTGTTTTGTCTTTTTTTTAGATTATTTTTGAAGTGCTCTGTCTTTCATATTTCTATTAATTACCTTTGTGATTTCACTGATAATATTTGGTTTTCTCTCTAGGCTTTTAATCTTATTTTCTGTGTAGTCTGAATTTTCTGTTTGAGGTTATCTGTTCTCGAATTTGTTGTATTCATCTATTACCGAAATTTACTTACAATCATTACTTCATGGAGGATGTCCTCGTGGTGTAATGGTTAAAGTGATGGACTGAAGAATCGTAGTAAGCGAGTTCGTACTCAAAAGGGGTACGATACCTCCAACGAGTGTCCCGGATATGACATTAGAGAATCTGATGGTGAGGTTCCCGTAATGCTGAGGCTTTGGGGAATGCGGAGTACTCCTTTATTGTCATTGCTCCCAGGTCCACTCAGGCCAGGTGTTGTAGCACCTGATAAGCGTCCTATCTATGGGTTAAATAGAACCAAACCGTGCTTCCTTCCCAATACTGATTTTGGCATTTAAACTACGTATTTATGCTCAATTGAATTATTTACAATAGAACTGTTTTAACATTGAAACTGCGTATTTACGCTAAACTGATTTTTTTGAAATAGAACAGTTTTTTGACATTGAAACTGTATTTACACAAAACTGAATTGTTTAACATAGAACTGTTTTGACATTTAACTTCGCGCAAACAAAATCTGTACTTATACTTAACTGAATTAACTGAATTAGAACTGCTTGACTAAACAGAATAGTTTGAAATAGAAGTGTTTTTGACAATTAAACTGTGTACTCATGCTAAACTTAATTGTTTGAAATAGAACTGATCATTCTCTTAAAAGGGATTTGGCGTTAAATAACCTGCAAAGATTCATATACCATAAAATCAATCAACCAACCAACCAACCAACTGAATGATCTTTTAAAAGCATAAAAGAATTCTTGTAATACTTTTGACGATTTTGTTTTGACTATTTTATTGTTTTCTTCTTTTGTGTTGGTTGTAGTGAAGATAATGCGAGGGATTATCCCGGTCAGGGTTGTGATTATTTGGGTTCTGATAACTACCTGAGTCAGTTGAGGACTATGTTCTAGTTGTTGATTTGTCGGTCCCAACGTAGGTTTTCATTGACAGAGGTGGTCCTTTTTTTATCCACGTGAAGATCGAGGCCTGATGTTTCATAAAAAGCGGTTTTCATATACGGTTTTGGTGTATTCTATTCTTACTACCTGGCGGTCTTTTCTTTCTTTTTTATTTTTATTTTTTGCTGACACCATCAACATATAAGTATTATGTTATATTTATTCCTGATCTATAAGGAAAAAAACCCATGTTATATTATACATTATTTTATAAATTTATTTGTTATCAATCCAAAGAATTATTATGAGCATCCTAAAACCTAGAAAAAATTCACACTGTTTTAACGTTCTTCGATAATATTTCACTTTCCAAATATACCGTATAAGACGTAATCATATTTACCAACCCCTCCGCTCGGGCAGGATATGACACAATGTCAATTTTCAAGCGGAGTTTAACAGGTTTTTAATTCAGAGTTTTCCTTCTCCTAGACTATTTGCCTCACCAAGGCAGAAGAATCTAATCTGTCCTACTATTTACCCCTAGCTGGAGGGAGAATAATTGGATTCATACCTCTCCCAAGGGTATTAGTGCTATGAGAAATGCAATCAGTCTCGTTCAGGATTTGAACTCGTATCGTCGTGTCCAATTCCTACGACGATAACCATTATACCACGGGCAGACGTAATGGTGTATGAGACACAGCCCGATTTCAGCGGGATAAATCAAGAAAAAATAAGTAATTTGTAAAGTTATTTGTATATGGTACAGACTAGGCTCTATTTACGAGTGATTTTGGTTAAACAGGGTGTGGTTACAATTAAACAAAAAATAATAGAAAAAATAGGAACAGAAGCTAATAAAAACTTTATTATATTCAAAGGTAAGAAAAAAAAAACAGAAAATTATCTATAGCAGATAAGACGTAATAGAATTTTAAAATATATTCTAAGTAAAAAAAAAAGTGTTCCTCTATGACGTCAAATGGGGTAATTATGAAAAAAATAACACTTATTGAGTTATACAATATTCGAATGTAGATTTTGTGTCTTTATCCCAAACAACGTCACCTCCAACATTACAATTCCCTCTAGTTATTTACATTACCTAGCCCTTACATTTATTTAAATCTTAATCATGCAGCAAATTGTTTAATAATATTAATACTCTTAATCGTATCTGCATATTCATTACATGTAATTGTATTCATATAAACAAACCAATAACTGTTCATGAAGCGATTAGGAAAGCTTATTGGCATATTGATCTGAAACATTTGGTTTTAAAAGATATTTGCGCAGCATTATTGATTTCTAGTTTATTGGTTTTATTTTCATAAATATGAGGAACAATTTTGGAGATAAATCTCAAAAGAAATAACAGAAACTTTACCCTTGACTATCTAATTTAGTTAAATGGCTCAATTAGGACAATTTAGCAATAATCAGCGAAAAGGAGGGACGAAACATTCGAAATAAGTTTAACTTAGTAATTCAATGTTGGATAATATCAAATGCTAATTCTTATTTATTTTTTTTTTCTATTCTTTGCCCATCATCAATACCCAAAAAACATTTTAAATCATATGCAAAAAAACAAAAAAAAACACAACAACCAAAACCAGAAATTGAACTTAAATAGAAAAAAAACGAAGCAATTAAACTGCCGATGAAAGAAATGTCAACAAGTCGGCTGCTGCTGCTACTACTGCAAAATATACAGCAACAACAACAACAACAATAACTACTACTACTACTACTACTACTACTACATTTTATGGAAGTTCCCGTGGTGTATTGGTAACCGTAGTAGCAAATGGACACGTTGACACGAATTAAAATCCTAGACGAGGTTGATTGCGTTTCACATACCACGAATACACTTGGGAAAGGGATGAATCCAATCTAACTCCCTCCAGCTATGGATAAATAGTAAAGCAGATTGGGTTCTAAAGACTTGGCTACGCAACCAGTCTAGGAGAAGGAAAACTCGGAATTCAAACCAGTTAAACTCTGCTAAAGAAACTGACCTTTTTTTTCACATCCTGCCCGTGCTGAGGGCTTGGTGAATACATTTTACTACTACAATTTTATTTATTTATTCGATCCTTCATTGAAATTGATCAGTATAAGCAATATGTAATTGAGTGTTCGCCAATGGCCCGGGAGGCCTGGGTTCAATCCCAGGTCGAGTCATACCAAAGACTCAAAAATTGGTACTTGATGCCTCATTGCTTAACACTCAGCATTATAAGGTACGGATCAAGGGTAAAGTGGAGCAATCCAGGGAAAGGACTCGCGCCCTCCCCTACACATTGGTGTAGTAAGCTATCGAAAAGGGAGCCTTTGGGTCACCCTCGACTATGGTCGCCAACTTAAAACAAATATTTACTGTTATTTCGGTATTTTTTAAAGATATGAATATTAATAGCAATGGTATTAGTCCTCCGTCCCAGCAACCGGACGAGTATGGCACAAAGCTTTTTTTTAAGGTGGGTCCAGGCGCAGGGCCGTAGCCCACACGCGCCCGGCATTTCCAAAAATGCCTAAGACCCCGTCGGCATTCCCATTAAAAGGGGCGCCTCAGGCGTCGGGAATAAACCCAACCCCTCCGAAGAGGGTTAAAGCCTAGCGGGGGACAGCCCCCTATGACCAAAGGTATTTCTTGTGACAAGACATATGCAACCCGAACCGCCGAACTTAAAACGGCCGGCCGAATGCGTCTCATCAACCGAAAATTTGTGCTCAAATTTTTAACCAAAATGACCGAAAATTTGAGTTCAATTAAATATTAATAGAAATTACGTTCCTGTATGAATGACAAAATTAATAAAGATAAATAAACGGTATAAAACAATAATTAACAAATTTATAATAATAATAGTTGTTAAAAATAATTATGTTTGCGAACTTAATTTGAATGATATGTTACCATTGAAAAAAAGCTTTCATTACATATTCAATATCATACATGTAAACTACTTTGAAAGTTCATAAATTTATTTCAAATTTGGACAGTTTTATTTGTCTTAACGGATTTTAACGTAATTATTCGCGGCGCAATTAATAGGTTTCCAGAATTTTTTTCGTATGGACATTTAAAATTGTCATAGACTCTTGACAGTTCAGTATTTTATTGCTATATATCTTATAAGATGACTGACGAATTTTTATGATTTCAGGTTCGAATGAACAGCTTCAGCAGCAATTGGAATACACCCAACTAAAGTCTGATTGTCACAGCTGGTGAATTTCAAAAATGCAATCTGACACTTTAGAAGAACGATATGGATAAAATTCTGTATTAAACTTGGAAAAAATGCCACAGAAACGCATGGGAGGCTTCAGACTACTTTTCAACAATCTTGCATGAATGGATCATCAGTTTTTGAGTGGCCTAAGAGATTCAAGGAAGGTAGGGAGTGTGTGAGGGATGATGAGAGGTGTGGGAGGAGTAAGGAAGTCAATATACCACAGTTGATAGGCCAAAGGGTTAGGGTTAGGGTTACTATGTTGAGGATTTACGGGAGTTCAGGAAGAGATTCCGTCGGAAGAGGCCAGCACTCTTCAAATTGGTCAGTGGCATTTCCACCAGGACAATACACCAGTCCACAACTCCATCCTTGCTACAGACTATTTGACCAAGATGGGCATGAAGACAGTTTCTCACCCTTCCTATACTCCAGACCTTGCTCCCAGTGACTTTTGGTTATTCACTAAGCTCAATTGCTGTCGTTATGAGACAACTGAGCAGATGAAAGAGGCTGTGACGAAAGTCATTGATACGATCACACGAGAGGACTTCCATGGGGCCTTCCAGAAGTTGTTGGAACGGTACAATAGGTGCATTGCAGCCGAAGGAGATTACTTTGAAGGGGACTAGAGTTTCATGAGTGTACAACCAATACAAGTCCCCTTCCTAAAAAAGTCCGGAAACTTATCGTATGCTCCTCGTATTTATCATATCAATAGCAAAAGATTCCTCGTGGTATAATGGCTAAACTACAGGAAGGAAGACTCGATTTTCTTTCTTTAGCCACTAGATTTAAATAAGTTCAAACTCGTTGTGAAATGACGTTCATTTTCAAATAATACACTGGAGAAAGGTCCAAACATTCCCCAACCCACGAAGGTTGATCTGCCATTCAATAAAAAATTAAATATCAATTTATAAATTAATAACATCATTGATAACATTTATTGAATTATTTGCATGATAATATTTATTGATTTATTTGTATTAAAAACTATTATTTGTTTTATTTTTATATTCCTTATGAACTGCAATATATTTTAACCAAACTAATTGATTATCAGTAGGAAGTTGAATAAATATTCCAACACCATGACTAGTAAAACAAATTATGAAATAAAATTAATAATTTATACATTAATTTTGGTAATTATAATTAAAAGTGTCTGTTTATGAATTAAATTTCAAGGATATATTGGAAGTAAAATCTACAATAAATTTGTACATCAAATATTGAAAAAAAAATACATTATATAGTATTGATGTAAAAATATATGAAATTACAAAAAATATCAATGGTGATATTTACATTTAAATTTTAGCATTAATAAATTACGAAAAACATTTATATGATATTTGTAAGACTATGAAATATTTTATATTTTCTCGGAGCCTACAAAAATACGTCACATCTCGCATTATGTTATTATTTTTACTCTTTTTTTTCACACCAGCGTTAGCTGATATTTCTTTTACTGTACTCTGAGAGACAGCAAGTTTCCTCAAGTCTCCAGGACTCTTCTTAGTATTCTGGCCGATCTCAACAATGCTGTCGTTTGGATGGTCTCCACTTGTCCTCTAATTTCTAAACCCTCCAGTTACTGGTTGCAATCTTTTGTTGGCAGTATCGAGCGTACGAATTACAATTGGTATTATTATTTTTATTCCTTGAGAGTTTTTCACATCAGCGTCAGCTGATTGTCTTTCACTGGAGTCTCAGTGATAAAAAGTCTCCTCAAGTTTATAGTCTTTCACTTGAGTCAGAGAGATAAGAAGTCTCGTTAAGTTTCCAGGACTCTTCTCAGTATTCTGGTTGATCTCAGCAATTCAATAGTTTTGGATTGTTTCGACTCGTTTTGGAAATAAGAAGAGTGGAGACAATCCAAGACTACTGAATTGCTGAGAAACTTGTGGAGACTTGTTGTCACTTAGACTCTTGTGAGGGACCATCAGCTAGCGCTGATGTGAAAAACTCTCAAGGAGTAAAAATAATAATACCAATTGTAATTGGTATGCCCAGTACATTAAACAAAAGATTGGTACAGTGACTGGATGATTCAGAAATCAAAGTACAAGTGGTGTCCTCTTGTCCTTTTTACCAGTTATTTGGTGACTGAACCAAGAGCACCACTGACAATTGGTGTGACCGTTACTTTCATGTTCCATAGTTCTTTTTTTTTAAATTATCTTGCTAGGTCTACGTATTTATCCTTCTTTTCGCTTTCTTCCAATTTTACTCTGTGGTCAGTCGGACAGCAATGTCTACAATTCTGCAGGTTCTGTTTGTTTTTTGTTGATTAATATAAGGTCTCGTCGTCTGGACGAGGATAAGTGATCCGTTCGTATGTGTAAGTCCCTGAGGAGTTTGTGCGTCTCATTTCCCAGGACAAACTCTGGGTTATGCATATACCATTTATTCGTGTAGTCAAATTTCAATTTCTTGCATTCTTCCCTGTAGATCACCTTGCTTACCCAGTCGTGACTACTCTTATAGTCTTTCTGTGCTAATCATATTTACCAACCCCTCCGCTCGGACAGGAAGTGACGCAAGGTCAATTTTTAAGCGAAGTTTAACAGGTTTGAATTCAGGGTTTTCCTTCTCCTAGACTAGTTGCCTGACCAAGGTTGAAGAACCTAGTCTGCCCTACTATGTACCCATAGCTGGAGGGAGAATAATTGGATTTATACCTTTCCCAAGGGTATTAGTGCTATGTGAAATGCAATCAGTCTCGGTCAGGATTTGAACTCGTGTCGCCGTCTCCATTTCCTAGGACGGTAGCATTACACCACGGGCACCTCCATTCTGTGCTAATTGGCTGCACTCGCTTATTATCTGGTTGATCGTTTCGTCGCTCTCACAACATAATCTACATCTGCTACTTTGTTGCGTCTTATCTATTCTAGCTTTTATATCTATTATTTTCTTATATTCTAATTTACTTTTATTTTTCTTACCAGCACTCTATTCTATATTGAACAATTTTGATTCCGTTCTCATTGTCGTTGCCTTATACTTATTGAGCGATGTTACCAGACAATTATTTGTACTTTTAATTCTCCCTTGACACCAAAGTAAGCTAACTTTAACTAATGACTACTCTTTATATTATTTTTCATTCGGAGTTTGACTTTTCTTTTTTCTTATTCGCCTTTTTTTCTCCTACTCTTTTTTCATTTCTCCTGTGTTTTATTATTATCACCTGAACTGGTTCAACCATTTTGAAAATATATTCTATCATTCCTTTCGTTACTCTTTAACCTCCTCGTATTTTTCTAATAATTTTCTCTTCAGCTAAAACTTGTTTTCGGTTTTTATACTAATTTTCCTTTTTCAATGATTTGCTTCTTTTTTTTTTTTTAATCTTTTAAATAATTTCATTCAGGTCTTTTTGTTAATCTTTTTTTTCTTTCGTTTGCTTTCTTTCTCCTTGAATAATTTATATTCATCTGACTTTTATTATCTATTTTGTCTATCATTCTTGTGTCTCTAGTTCATCACTCTGCCTGATTTTTTTCTATCACTCCCAATAAATAAGTGTTTTGTAATTCGATCAGTGTTTTCCTAATTTCTTTCTTTTTTTCTCTTGATCTGAGTTAGTTCTTTCTGAATTATTACTTTATGTGTCTGTTTATAATTCTCACTGGTTTTTGCTCTCTTTAATTCCCACTTTAATTTTCACTTTTACTTTAACTTTTACTTTCACTTTTACTTTTCTTTTTTCAAAATGCTTGTTTCTATTTCCAATCTGATTTCGCCCTTAACGCAAATACAGGACGGTTTTTGGTTGTCTACTCAAACTCTGCCTTCCACGTATTACTCACAAGACAATACCATATCCTAAAGCAATGCTGTGTACAAAATAACTAACATGAATTGTTCCTTGCTTACTAACACACTTCACTTTCCAAGCTGCTATAACATTCAAGCCACACAAATCGACGCTAGAAAATTATAACTCACTCGCAGACATAATATAATGACATTTGACTCACTACCTCGTGAGGATGATATTCCCTATGTTATTCTCCCAGCGAAATTTTGTCTTGTAACTTAATTTCTTCTATATTTTAAAGTTGCTCTTTTTTTCAAATATATCAACATCTCGAATTTCAACTAAAAATAAATTTTTTCCCTACTGAAAATTGTATATTATGAATTGATGCTGGTTTGACATAGAGAATATTATCTAAATATCAAGGCAAAGTCTACACCAACTGGTGCCAAATTTAGATCTTTTGTTATTAGCATTTTCGACAATTTTTAATTTGATATTTCTTGTTCGCAGACCAGTTCATATACCTCAGCACCAATATCTCATCAACTGAAAGTGATATCAACATATATATATATATATATATATATATATATATATATATATATATATATATATATATATATATATCTGCGTGTAGGTGTGTGCATGCGTGTGTGTGTTTTAATCGTTTATTTTCTTCTATTCTGATTTACTTTTCCTTTTCTTGCCAGCACTCTATTCTATATTGTATAATTTTGATTATCTTCTCATTGCTGTTGCCTTATACTTATTGAGTAATGCTACCTGACTATTATCTGTTCTTTTAATTCTCCCTTGACACCAAAGTAACCTAACTTAACCAACCCATTGGCCTAGTGAGTCGAGTGCTTGCCAATGGTTCGAGAGACCTCAGTTCAGTCCCAGATCGTATCATACTAAAGACTTTTAAAATAATACTTGATACACTCTTGCTTAACACTCAGCAATATAAGGTATGTATCAAGGGTAAAGTGGAGCAATTCAGGTAAAGGAGTACCGCTCTCTCCTACACCTCAGTGTAGTTGCTATCGAAAAGGGAGCCTTCTAGTCGCCCTCGACTAAAGCCACCAACTTTACTTGCTTTAATTTATTGTTAAACATAAGATTGTGCCACTGCATTTTCTATCATACGAAATATAGCACTCTGTGACGTCTTCTTGCTTCGTAAACTGAAAATTATTCGCGAATATAAGATTTGAGGACAGTAAGAAAAAGACGATTGAGCACTTTTTTAAATTATATTTAATAGTTCCTGAGGTTCTCCGACCCATAGAGAAGTCATTTGTTCGAATATTTCAGTTTAATATGTGTCTTCTCTTCTTTCAATAATTTCTGTATTCATACTTAGATGTACGAGGTGCATACGATAAGTTTCCAGACTTTTTTCGTACAGACATTTAAAATTGTCGTAGACTCTTGAAAATTCACTATGTTATTACTATACATCTTATGAGATGACTGACCAATTTTTATGATTTCAGGTTCAAAAAAACAGCTACAGCAGCAATTGGAATACACCCTACTAAAGCCTGATTGTCACAGCTGGTGAATTTCAAAAATGCAATCTGACACTTTACAAGAACGATATGGCTAAAATTCTGTATTAAACTTGGAAAAAATGCCACAGAAACGCATGGAAGGCTTCAGACTACTTTTCAACAATCTTGCATGAATGGATCATCAGTTTTTGAGTGGCCTAAGAGATTCAAGGAAGGTAGGGAGAGTGTGAGGGATGATGGGAGGTGTGGGAGGAGTAAGGAAGTCAATATACCACAGTTGATAGGCCAAAGGGTTAGGGTTAGGGTTACTATGTTGAGGATTTACGGGAGTTCAGGAAGAGATTCCGTCGGAAGAGGCCAGCACTCTTCAAATTGGTCTGTGGCATTTCCACTAGTACAATACACCAATCCACAACTCCATCCTTGCTACAGATTATTTGACCAAGATGGGCATGAAGACAGTTTCTCACCCTTCCTATACTCCAGACCTTGCTCCCAGTGACTTTTGGCTATTCACTAAGCTCAGAGGCTGTCGTTATGAGACAACTGAGCAGATGAAAGAGGCTGTGACGAAAGTCATTGATACTATCACACAAGAGGACTTCCATGGGGCCTTCCAGAAGTTGTTTGAACGGTACAAGTGCATTGCAGCCGAAGGAGATTACTTTGAAGGGGACTAGAGTTTCATGTGTGTACAATCAATAAAAGTCCCCTTCCTAAAAAAGTCCGGAAACTTATCGTATGCTCCTCGTATTTATCATATCAATAGCAAAAGATTTCTCGTGGTATAATGGCTAAACTACAGGAAGGAAGACTATTTTCCTTCTTTAGCCACTAGATTTAAATAAGTTCAAACTCGTTGTGAAATGACGTTCATTTTCAAATAATACCCTGGAGAAAGTTCCAAACATTCCCCATCAGTAGGTTTTGCATAAATAACCCACGAAGGTTGATCTGCCATTCAATAAAAAATTAAATATCAATTTATAAATTAATAACATTATTGATAACATTTATTGAATTATTTGCATGATAATATTTATTGATTTATTTGTATTAAAACTATTATTTGTTTTATTTTTAAATTCCTTATGAACTGCAATATATTTTGGGGCCTTCTAGAGGTTGTTGGAACGGTAGAACGAATGCATTACAGTCGGAGGAGATTACTTCGAAGGGGACTACAGTTTCATGCGTGTACTATCAATAAAAGTGCCCATAGGAAAAAAATCTGGAAACTTATCGTATGCACCTCGTATGCGGGCGTTCACTTGCGCGTGCATCCTTCCTACATATAAATGTATATACAATGTAATTCATGAAATTGGATAATACTAAGAGGACTTTCATGGGGCCTTCCAGAAGTTGTTGGAACGGTACAACTAGTGAATTGCAGCCGGAGGAGATTACTTCGAAGGGGACTAGAATTTCATGTATGTACAATCAATAACAGTGCCCATACGAAAAAAGTCTGGAAACTTATTGTATGTACCTCGTATCACAGGTAAGGCCACTAAAGTGCTCATCGGATAGATGATCACAAAACAACTATTCAAAACTGACTGAATTTTTTTTTATTGAAGTAAGCCAACAACTTCTTGTAAACGATGCCTTCATGATTTTCACAAGTATTAACACTATAGATCTCGGATAAATGTTGCTCTTATATTTTTAATGACCAGTGCCAATCTTCCGGCAGGAGGAGGTCTCTGTGGCAGTATGGCTCTCATTCTCTTTCGGACTAATACCTTTGGGAAAGATATGAACCCCCATAAAACCCCCAGTTTTGCCTAAAATAGTACCACTACAAGGATGGTTTGGTATCTTTTCCTTCTAGGTTCAATGGCATATCAACCTTCGGTGATTATTTCATGCCATTTATATATAACAGCTGCGATACTACTTAACCCATACCACGAGGAATAAGTAGCTTTATACCATGCACAAAGGATACGAAAGGGAACGTAATATCTTATTGAGGTTTGAAATTGCATTGCACCACCTTGCAGTCCAACTCTTTAGCCATTACGTTGCAGAGACTTCTACTTCTACAAGGAGGGCTTTATTGACAAATAAATAAACCACAAAAGTCGATAAATCATTAAACAAAGAAACCCTAACCAATACAAATTAATGATTTCAAAGTTAGAATTCGAAATTTGCAATTTTTTAAAAAGTGACTGTAGAGAAATAGCAAGAGAATATCGTTAGATATTTAGGACTTTAGAAAAACCGGATGCAGTTCAGTGCCAAATCCTGAACATATAATTGTGAGATTAGTTATTTATTTTTGTCGGACTCCGAATCATGAAAGGTAACTATTCCTTATTTCACTTATCTTCGAAACCCTTCATTATTTCATTTCGAAGATATCAGAGTGGGTCTATTATCATGGGGTTATCATATATCAAATGTAAGGCGCCTTTCCCATCAAAAACCAGCTGTGAGGAACGTGATTGGCAGTGAGAGGTCAAAGAGTCTTTCTCGTTTTGGAAGCTCGAGACGATTAGATTTTCAAAGTTCATTTGATAACGGAACAGTGACAAATTATATTTTGGGGTTTATCGAAAACGACTCACACATTGTGCATTGTTAAAGAAATACAAAAAGAACTAAGATTCGTCTTTTATGCGGTCCAATTTTTTCAGGAATGTGTCCAGTGTCGTCATCTTATGTTTTCTTTTTACGATCTAACTGACATGCAGAACACACCTGTAAATCTTTGTTCATAATTTTTTTGGCATCAAATATCCGGCTATTTACCAAGAGCTTACCCAGTGAAGTAATCTATTTTTTTGAATTTCTGGTTTCTCATTGGTTGATTCATTACATTCTGATATTTCTGTTCACCGCAGTAGGTAATCCCCAAAGGCAGGCTAGACTCGCTTTTCTTTGTCGAATCTAGCTTTAAGACGTGTATACGGCTGATGGTGAACAGATACTATACTTTATTTGCAGTGATAATGATTTTGTGTACCAGAGTATTTCTTATTTATTGCTTATTTTGGCTTCTTTCTAATGGTTTCATTTATATTTACTTTTGTTTATTTGTCATTATTATCGCTGCCTCATTACTTCAATTTTTCTACGTTGCTGTTGAAATATTCCTGCTTGGTCTTTTTTTCTTTTGATTTGGTTTGTTTTAATGGCTTATTTAATGCCAAAGCAATCCTATTTAACCATAGCTGGGAAGATAAGGAGGGACATACCTTTTTTCCGAAAGTGAATATTATAGCACGATTCGAACTCGCCTACTACGATTCTGCAGTCCATCGCTTTAACCATTACACCACGAGGACACCCCACTTTTTTTCTTTTGCTATGAATCTCTTTTATGTAATCATTGTGAGTTCAAGTTATGAAATCAAAATTATATTTGCTCTTTGGGTGAATTCGACTTTCCTGGTCATTTTTCTTTTACTAAAATGACCACCTCGAGTGGTAAATTACACATTCTTTTATTCCTAGACTTCATAAAAAAGCGGTAAACATTATGGTTTATGTGTCAGGCAAATTATCTCTCTTCAATTCATTTTTTTAGATCATGTACACCTTCGTAACTTAATGTTAAATCATTTTCTGTTAATCCATAGATTTATCTTATTCATTTTCTCCATTTAGATTTGCAGCATCATTTCATCTTTTCCCAATTTGGTTCTTAAGGAGTTGATGTTTTTATTATATTTTTTGAGTGTTTCTTTAATTGATTCTAAAATTCTTCAAACATTTCATATATCATTACTTTTTGTTTTGTTTTCTTAATTCACATTGAGTATTTTTTAGATGTGCATGAATGAGTGTCGATTCCTGCTTGCAACCCCTTACAAAATGACTTCATTTGGATACTGACTTGACTGAAAGTTGGATAAATACATCATGTATTGTTACACATTTTCTTAACATGATTTTTACAATTGTCGGTGGTTTGTTTTTCTTCATTTGTTTCATATATTATTATTTTCTCAGTCTTTGGTTGGATTTTGTCTTTCTTTCTTTTTTTTGCCATATATTTTCATTCTTTATTCCTTTTTTCACCTGTATGAGCCTGGCTTTGCTTTCTTTCTTTCTTTCTTTCTTTCTTTCTTTCTTTCTTTTAGCCATATAGATTTTTCGTTCTTTATTCATTATTTCACCTGTATGACCGTGACCGTTCTCTTTCTTTCTTTCTTTCTTTCTTTCTTTTAGCTATATATTTTTCGTTCTTTATTCCTTTTTTCATCCGTATGACCATGGCGTTTCTTTCTTTCTTTCTTGTAGTCATATATTTTTTGTTCTTTATTCATTATTTCACCTGTATAACCATGAGCGTTCTTTCTTTCTTTCTTTCTTTCTTTCTTTCTTTTAGCCATATATTTTTCGTTCTTTATTCATTATTTCACCTGTATAATCATGACCGTTCTTTCTTTCTTTCTTTTAGCCATATAGTTTTTGTTCTTTATTCCTTTTTTCACCTGTATGACCATGGCTTTTCTTTCTTTCTGTCATTCTTTCTTGTGGCCATATATTTTTCGTTCTTTATTCATCATTTCACCTGTATGACCATGACCGTTCTTTCTTTCTTTCTTTCTTTCTTTCTTTCTTTCTTTTAGATATAACTATTTTCTCTTAATTATTTGTTTAGTTTTGATCCTTGTATCTTTTTATGTCTTATTTTCTTTATTTTCTTCAGATCCATTTTCAGTAAACACATTTCCAAAGAAAAAAGCGAAAAATATTTAATTTTCATTATTTTTATTCCCTCAAGGGTTCTTTTTTTAAATTCTTCGCCATTAGACTCTTCTTCATTTTAGAAAGAAAAAAATTATTGCATTTTAAAAGGCGAGAAGAAAGAAGGAAAGAACGAACAAAAGACAAAAAAAAGAAAAAGACAGAAAGGTATTCTCGTTTTCTTTAACCTTTCCTCCCCCTCGGCTGCTATTCAATTCTCTGCATTCTGATTGGTCGATTCCCATGTTTCCTTTGATGTTCATCCAATTAACACTTATCGCATAAACTCTCGATCAAATTCAAAGTCAGTCGATCGGAATTCGCTCAAAGGTACCGCTGGGTCGAGAAATATTATGAGTTAGGGGTGTTTGGTGACGGTCGAGAGAAAAAGGGTAATTTGGAAAAACTAGGGGACAACGAGATGAAATCATTGAATGAAGTAAAAATGAAATTGAAGAAGTAAAGGAAGATCTGCCGTCTTCGGTATGATAGAGGTGTAATATAAAGAAAGGAAAGAGATCAACAAAAAATTTTAGAGATGAGGTAAAGAAAAAAGAGAGAAACAAAGAAGAAATATATAGAAAATTTAGTGATGGAAGAAAAATTAAGAGCAGGAAAAAAAAGAAGGGTATATATAAAGAAAGAAAGAAAGAAAGAAAGAAAGAAAGAATGAAAGAAAGAAAGAAAAGTGAATGAATTAAAGAAAGGAAGGAAGAATGAAAGAAAGAGAGTAGTAATGATTGTTTAGGAAAAAGGTATTAAAAAGGAAGAAAAGTATATAGATAAATAGGTGAAAGAGAAAATGAATGAATTAAGAAAGAAAGAAAGAAAGAAAGAAAGGTGAATGAACTAAACAAAGGAAGGAAGAATGAAAGAAAGAGAGTAGTAATGATTGTTTAGGAAAAAGAAATTAAAAAGAAGGAAAGTATATAGATAAATAGGTGAAAGAGAAAATGAATGAATTAAGAAAGAAAGAAAGAAAGAAAGAAAGAAAGAAAGAATAGTAATTCCCATCAAGGAGAAAGAAAAGTTATAAAAAAGAGAGAGTTGTAATACATGTAGATGTGAAGAAAGAAAGAAAAAAATGAAAGAATGAGAGAAAGAAAGGAAAAAAGGTGAATGAATTAAAGAAAGGAAGGAAGAATGAAAGAAAGAGAGTAGTAATGATTGTTTAGGAAAAAGAAAGTAAAAAGGAAGAAAAGTATATAGATAAATAGGTGAAATAGAAAATGAATGAATTAATAAAGAAAGAAAGAAAGAAAGAAAGAATAGTAATTCCCATCTTGGAAAAAGAAAAGTTATAAAAAAGAGAGTGTTGTAATGCATCTAGATATGAAGAAAGAAAAAATGAAAGAATGAGAGAAAGAGAAAAAACACCCCACCTAGAGTAGTACACCAAAACAAAAAGGATAATATACTAACAGAATAGAAAGTATATTAAAAAGCATATTAAACATAGAATAAATTAGTGATGTGGTTATTTTAATCAATGAAAAAAATTGCTAGGTCACTGCCGAACCCTAACGGCTAAATGAACCGGCTTCGCTTGCTCTGAAATTGAAATTGGGCCTCGTTCCCTTTCACTGACTAAATGACCTTTTTGAAAAATCCCACATTCTGTGACTTCCTCGTAATACCTCATAATTGACTCTCTATTGTCGGCCACACAGCTGGTCATTACCTTCATCCTGAGTTGGAAATACCGTGTACGTGATATCAGAGACATGGGACAGCATATCGAATTTCATATAATCTAAGATTTAAAAACATTTAATTATTCTGGTACAAGGCTCTAAGGTTGATTTGGTTTTGTTTTGTTTGGTTTGCTTTTACAGCATATCAACTATTGTTGTCAATTTAATTCCAAATTTATATTGATACATACGAACACTTCTATTTCAAACACTTCAGTTTATAATTTAAATGTAAAAAAAACAGTTCTATTTCAATCTATCCTGTTTAGTAAACAAAGTTAAATGGTTCAAAGTATTGCTGTGTGTGACTAACAATTCAATTTAACATCATTTATTTACAGACAGTTAAATGTCATTCGAATTTCAAATATTTCAGTTTAGCATAAGTAAGTAGCTGAAATGTGAAAACAGTTCTATTACAAGCAATTCAGTTTAGCATAAGTGCACATATAAGTTCTGTTTGACCCATAGAATGGACTCTACCTAGTGGTACCACTTCGGACCAGAGTTGACTAAAGAACGATGGCAATAAATGGGAATTCTGCATTCCACTAAGCTCCAGCATTAATGGAACCTCACCATTAGCTTGTTTAGTGTCAGATCCAGCACACGTTTTGGGAAAGTCTTACCCCTCGGCAGAGAAGCAGTCGGTGTATTCTACAGCCCCAGGCGAATAGGCAAACTATAACGTTGAGGTAGCCCGTGCTGTAATGGTTATCGTCGTAAGAAATGGACACGGCGACACGAGTTCAAACATGGACGAGACTGATTGCATTTCACATAGCACTAACACCCTTGGGAAAGGTATGAATCCAATTATTCTCCCTCAATCTCTGGGTAAATAGTTGGACAGACTAGGTTCTGCAGGCTTGGTGAGGCAACTAGTCTAGGAGAAGGAAAACTCTGAATTCAAACTGTTAAACTCCGCTTAAAAATTAACCTTGTGTCATATCCTTCCCGAGCGGAGGGGTTGTGTAAATATGATAACGTTGAGGTAGTGCAGGCGGATTTAACTTGTGAAAGTAGAATGATACCAATATTAGGAAACCGTTCGCTCATATTGATGTCCTGTGTGTGACACTAAACTGTATCTTATGGTGAGACTCCTGTCCTGGACCTTTGAAGAAAATGTACTCCTCCTTCCTTGCAATTACTACTAGTTCTACTCAAACAGGAATTGATAATACCTGTTAGGAACTCATCTATGGATCAGAAAGATTTGCTCTATTATTATTATTATTATTATTATTAGTCATTTGAAACGATTGGCTTTGTACCAATCGTTTATATTAGTTAGGAATACTTGATTAATAGAATTATTAAACTTGAAATGCAATACTTAAGTAAAATATCACCTTGACCGACGAAGAACCCGGTTGATATAGTTGACAGATACATCCAGTTGTAGAAAAAAATCAAGAAAATTTTCAAAAATACAGTAACTCCAAGAAACTTCTGAAAGAAAGATGGATGAGGTATGCACTAAAAAAGAAACTGTCCCTGCAAAAAAGAGAACTTCGCTCTCACTTCAGCGGGACCCTTCAGACTGAAAGGACTTTCTTCGACCTGCCTACTAGCAAAGTAGCCCGCTTGTTTTGCCAAGTCTCCTGGGCTTCGTTTGTGAGTTGTTTCTGTTGCTCGCTTTTCTAGCCGCACCAAAACCACAATGTATTTGTACTTATTAACCACCGGAGACAACTAACACATTCAAGCAACTAGTCTGGGAGACGCAACCATTTCCTTTTGATTTAGGAATGATTTTCCCACCCACAGAATGGTTGTTGAACGCAGAAATAAAATCAATATATAAAAGGTATCTTGGCCTCGTTTCTTCTTTTCTTCAGTAATTCTTTTGCAACCTTTACAGACAAGAAGACGCCAACGAATTAAGATGGAATAAGAAGAAACCAATTAATTGAGTCAGATATAAAAAAAAAACAAAGCCCAAAATAGACGACAAAATATTCTCATAGATTACTGAAAACAAGGAATGCGTGGATGTAATCTGTGATCAATAGAGAACAAGTATTGCGTGGGCGTGAACCTTGGACAATGAAAAACAAGCGTTGCGTGGGTGTAAACCATTGCCAATGAAAAACCAGCATTGCTAGTGTGTAAATCGCGACCCATGAAAAAAAAATTATGTATGGGTTGCATGGAAGTTAAAGACAAAAAAAGTTGAGAATCTCGGCTGAAGTCAGTTCCCGCTGTCAGTTCAGATTGCCGACGTCTCCTCCTTGTGTATGAACTTTCTTTCTCTGTCTGATTGCTATTCTGCTCCACAGAATCATCACTGTCAACGAATAAAAATATAAGATTAAAATATAAGATTGTTAATTATACGTGTTTCTCGTTGTTGGCAAGACAAGCGGCAGTATACTACACGTGAAATCATTTAACTATGAACACAAGGATTAGTATTAAATGAATTTATTGATATTAGATATGAATACTTTGAAGCATTTAACTGTGTGCAAATAAATAAGCTCAAAAAAATTATGTAAATATGAAGTTGCCTACCAACTTCTCTTTACAAGTCATTTATATTTATAATATAAGAATTTGGTATTAAATAAGCCACAAGGTTTGATGTGCCATAAAAATCTTACAAACAATCAAAACTGCATCCGATGACGAAGATACCATCTTTTGCTTTATTGCCAATATTCACTCTGACCTGGAGTGTTTTTTTCTTATTCGAGTAACATATGTGGCTCTAATAATTTTTTTGAGGGAATTTTTAAAATTACAATGACTACATTGGCTTTGAAAATATTGACGTCAAAAAAGTGTAAGGACTGTTATATAAAATAAAAAGGAACCTTTTTAAGCTATATCACTATACGGTTGTGCCACTTGGACGTTGACTAAACGCTTGGACTAAAAGTCAAACAAAGCCCCGTGGGTTGGGGCTCTAGAATACACCGGCTGCCTCTCTCTTTAGGGGTAAGAACCTCTGCGAACGAGTGTCCTGGATATGATAAACAATATGATTTCGTGGTTCCAGTACTGCAGGAGCTTTGGGGAATGTGCAGTACCCCTTTATTGCCATCACTCAACCCCGGAACGGTAGCATCTGATAGGGTCCTATCTATGGGTCAAATTGAACAGTTTGATCATTTACACTTGCTTAAACAAATGGCTGATGTTTAATTGAATTGTTAGTGATACATAGTAATACTTGGAATAATTTAAATTTGATGACTTATGCTAGATTGATTTGTTAGAACTAGAACGTTTTGATCATTTAACTGTGTGTATGTACAAAATGTGTTTACAAATCAATATATAAGAAAAAACAGGATTTGGTATTAAATGACTAATAAGTGTTAATATGCCATAAATCTCAACCAAACCAAACCAAACTTAAAAGTTACACAAAAATACTACGTTCTATTTTGAAGAAAGTGTGGAAGTTGCAACCAAACAAATAGTAGTTGTATAGCCACTTACCTTCCATCCCACAAACTATCCAAGCAAAACGAGGAAAAACCTGCAGGAGATTGCAGAAAGTAGGAACGAACTCATAAGTCATGTTCTACTCGAGAAAACACCAGTGTTGACCGACCTTCAAAAACTTACATGTGTGGACATTGGATACCGCCTAGCCATAAGCTATGTCTAATAAGGACAGATGATGAGAGAGAGCCAAGTTAATCGGTGCTGTTGGCATGTCTTATTGATAATGTCAATGAAGTGATAAAATTTTGAATCGAATATAAATGGAGAACATAAAAGTGACAAGGGCATAATATTACCCAATGGCGTTTGACGTGCCGGAAAATCAATCAAACATTACATTAGAGGTCATTTTAATGAGCTAATTCTGGTCAAGACTAAAATATATTTTTTCTATGTAACGGTCCGTGCTTGAGCCACACTGCATGAGACCAGTTTTATTTCAAGGACAGGAACTAAATTGAGCGAACACGACTGGGTTGGTCAAACAGACATTACTGATAATTGATGAGTTTTGGGTGATTATGAACAAAGAGACAAAGTATACGTAAAAATACAGCCACCGTTTCGCTCTGACGGACAGACGCAGTCAGACTCAAGAAGAGTGACATTACAGTTTAGATTAACACAGAGTTATTGAATCAGACACATTCGCTAGCCCCTTTTATCCCCACGTCACATTTTTTGTGGGAACGTTGCCTTGGAAAATAAAACTTTGCAAGAATTTGTCATCCAAGCACTTATTTCTCAAAAGAGTCTTTTTCAAGAAGATTTTGGCCATACATTTTTTTTTCATTAACCACCCGCAAGTGATTTTCTCAGAAGACGTACATGCAAGCCAACCAGGTGCTTGTCAAAACTGTAAATACACTTCCCTCTCTCTCCTTCTCCCTCTTCCTGTCTGTCTATCTCTCTCTCTCTATATATATATATATATATATATATATCCTCATGATATACTTGTAGTTTACTCAATCTACATCGAGACTCTATATTAGCTAGAATATTCATTTTTGTTTAACAGTAATATTTCAAGCTAGTATAATTATTACTAGTTAATTGATATCATAAAATTATGTGCTCATATTTTCAATTAACCCATAGTCATTTGAAGATATAATTGTTTATAGAGAGTTTTTTTTTTTAAATTGGTACTTGGAACCATATACATTCTTTTAGCATATGTGACATGATTCGAAAAATGAAATCCTGAAATATAAGAACAAGTATTTGGTCCGTCTTGACAACTCTGAATTCTTTGAAAAGGTACCAGAACTTCTTCTCGACCTTGTATTATACAATTCCGAGTGACATTTACCAGACAACGAGCAATCACAGAGATCAGAAGCCAGAAATAGGAAGGGAAAAAGTGCAAGAAGAATAGAGAAAACAAACAAGAGTAATCCCAAATGAGATGAGCCGAAGTAAATAACGAAAATAAAATCTCACAGTCTTTTTCTTGTTTACAAAAACGTTGAACCATTTCTTTATCCAGATTTCAAAGTGGCAAGATAAATTATTCATTTTTTGACAGCGTCTACATTAGTCATAAACAAAGCTTTCCTTAGTTTGGCAGATGGCCAGAAGTAATGAGCACCCAGTAAGAATAATAAAAACTATTTGTTAAACAAGTTTTTTTTGGCCAGTAAAACACGCGAAAAGCTTGTTTTATTTTCGTAATTAGGAATAATGATGATATGTATTGGGAATGAATAAAATTGATTAATTGATTGATTCTAACAGCCTGTCAAGTCCTCTCAGATTGATTTATGTCAAGTGTTGAAAGAATTGAGTTCAGATGTACATTTTCTTTTTTAAGTAGAGGAATTATATTGTGAATTGAATTACCAGGTTAATTGGCCTTGCAATTACCATGACTAGTTGATTTGGGATGTGATCTGATGGTAGAGTTTCCGCTCTGTGGTCACTGGTTCGATCTTCAGTGGGGGTAATCACGGTATACACTGCTGACAAAATCTAATTAGGTCAAAACAGCTGTCCATTGTTTCCGTATGTCATGCGCAAGTGTTCGGCGGATTTTTTTTGTCATAAAACAGTTCACGAATTGTGTTCAGTTTACGTTAATATTTCCTTTGTGTTTATATCTTAAGTGGATATCATATTTACTCAACCCCTCCGCTCGGGCAGGATATGACACAAGGTCAATTTTTTTAAGCGGGGTTTAACAGGTTTGAATTCAGAGTTTTCCTTCTCCTAGACTAGTTGCCTCACCAAGCCTGAAGAACCTAGTCTGCCCTACTATTTACCAATAGCTAGAGGGAGAATAATTAGATTCATACCTTTCCCAAGGGTATTAGTGCTATGTGAAATGCAGTCAGTCCAGGATTTGAACTCGTGTCGCCGTGTCCAATTCCTGTGACGATAACCATTACACCACGGGCACCTCCATCTTAAGTGTATATCTTTTATTTCACACGATCCAGAAGAATATGAATCATTTTTAAACAGATCGATTTGAACCAATGTTAAGATCCTCACAAGAACAACCCCATCATATCTGTGTGAATCTGGGAGTGATGGTAATGAAGGGGTATTCCTTATTCCCCAAATTTCCATAGAAAGAGCCACACCATAGAGTATACTCATTTATTGCCATTACTCACAGGTCCACTCTGACCCGGAGTGGTTTTAGAATATGATGATTACATCTGATCCAAAGGAGAAAAGCCCCCCCCCATCCAACGAGTGTCCTGCATATAACACTAAACTGCGACTGATGTTGAGGCTACAGTCCTGGAGCCCTGGCGAATGTGGAGTACACTTACCAGTTCTCCCTGGTCCACTCTGACCTGGAGTGGTTGTAGAATATGGCGATTACATCTCATCTGAGGAGTAAGAGCCCCCTGTCCAACGAGTATTCTGGAGAAGATATTAAACTGCAATTGATTTTGAGGCTCCAGTCCTGGAGCATTGGGGAAAATAGAGTACGCTTTTATTGCCATTACGCCCAGGTCCACTCTGACCCGGAGAGGTTGTGCCTATTAAGGTACTATTTATGGATCAAATAGAAATATCTAATCATTTTTAATACTTAAAATCTTCAACTAAGTACAAACGAATGATTAATGTTATATTGAATTATCAGTGTTAAGTGTTGTATAGCAATGAAAAACAACAACGCCGATGTATAAACATATAATCAGTTTCTTTTCTTTTCCTTTAATTGCTAAAAACTCAGATATACGTGGTGCATACGATAAGTTTCCAGACTTTTTAAATCCAAGCATTTAAAATTGTCGTGGATATTTTGATATGTTACCATTAAAAAAAAGCTTTCATTACATATTCAATATCATACATGTAAACTACTTAGTTCAAATTTCGACAGTTTATTTGTCTTAACGGATTTTAACGTAATTATACGCGGTGCATTCAGTTAGTTTCCAGATTTTTTTCGTATTTGCATTTAATATTGTCGTAGATACTTGAAATTTCAGTATATTATTGCTATACATCTTATGAGATGACTGACTAATTTTTATGAATTCAGATTCAAATCAACAGTTACAGCAACAATTGGAATACACCCTACTAAAGCCTGATTGTCATAGCTGGTGAATTTCAAAAATGCAATCTGACACTTTACAAGAACGATATGGATAAAATTCTGTTTTAAACTTGGAAAAAATGCCACAGAAACGTATGGAAGGCTTCAGATTGCTTTTGGAGCATCTTGCATGAGGGGAGCATCAGTTTTGGATTCAAGGAAGGCATGAGTTTCTGAGGGATGATGAGAGGTGTGGGAGGAATAAGGAAGTCAATAGACCAGAGTTGATTGGCCAAGGGCTTCGGGTTAGGGTTACTATGTTGAGGTTTTAAGGGTGTTAAGGTATAGATTCCTAGGGAAGAGGCCAGCACTAAGTAGCATTTCCACCAGGACAATACACTAGTCTAAAACTCCATCCTTGTCACAGACTATTTGACCAAGATGGGCATTAAAACAGTTCCTCAGCCTCCCTATAGTCCAGACCTTGCTCCCTGTGACTTTTGGTTTTTCCCTAAGCTCAGAGGCTGTCGTTATGAGACATATATATATATATATATATATATATATATATATATATATATTCAAACCTATTAAACTTTTAAAAAATTGACCTTGTGTCCTATCCTCCCCGAGCGGAGGGTTTCATAAATATATATATATATATACATATGTGTTTGTGTGTTTAAATAGAATTTGGCATTAAATAACATACAAGGTTATGTATGCTATAAAACGCATCCAACCAACTAATCAACGTTTTTTTTTTTTTTTTAGGTATTACACCTTTTTGTAGGGAATATAGTCAATATATTCTGAGCTGCATTGACTGGGCGGTAGCAATTTACAGTTTTAACACTGTTCCTCTTTTAATTAATCTATGTCAAAGTTTCTGCATCAGAGAGATGTTTTTCCATGCTTTTCCAATTATATCATATGAAACATAAAAGCTTCTGCAGAAATCTGGATTGACAATGAAAATTGGTTAATACTCCATATAAATAAAGAAATGACAAAGTAGATCTTGACTAGTGTAATGACAAATGAGAGATCATTATTATTGATATCGATCCTCACTGGGAGCTCCATGCTACTGACCTAGTCCCACATTAAACTATACCTAGATAACGATTAGGGTCACCAAACTTGGTGAATAATTTAGGGAACTACGCTAACAGATCATTGTGAATGATTTCGATTATTTCCGGGTGACGCATAAGTTGTGCCTTGTGTTACGTCTAAGCTATACTTAGAATACAACTAGTGGCACTAAAAATGAAGAAATATTTAGTGAGATTGGCATGGAAGTCATTATTACTGAGTTTGATTCTAACTGCGTGACTCATAATTCTACCTTTGTACTACTCCTACTGTATGGTTGGATAATGACTCGAAGTGAAATAATTTATGAGATAAGGTATCCTATTAAAAAAAAACCAAAAAAACCTGACCTCTGTCTTTTACTAAAAGACTGGCTCTTTTATAAAAATCCGTCCCCAGGAGTGTAACAGTTTCCCGCACCTACCGCAAGAGTTCTTGTAATTTAATCTTTGTTGTCGGTCACCCAACTGGGAACTAGATTTACTGGGGGTAGAAGGCGACCACTCTTTTACAGAACTATAATGGTTTGTGCTCTAGGCTGACAGACAATTATTATGGAAGTCGATTCACTGGGCGCTCCATACTTTTGACATTGAGTGAAATTATAAAAGAAATCCGCAGGTATTGTGATACACCATTGTCTAAAGTTGTTCACATTATCAGATATTCCTAAATGGTAACTCATCACAATAATGAAAAGGCTCATCAGTGCTTAACTTAAATCATACATTGATAGTATAAATCGACTGAAAGGAAGCGTTTAATGAGAAAATACTGCAGAACATTAATCAAACAACGTAGTTAAGATTTGATCATGTAAAACAATGTGGACCTTCCAAACTGAAATTGTGGTTTCAGTTCTTGGCATCGTATATTGATTAGTACACCCAGATCCGACATCATTGTAAAAACGCTTTTTTTTTTTTAGATCAGGATCATCGATTAGAAAAAAAAGTAAAAACAAAGATATGATAGAGTTGTATTTTCATACGCCATTAGTAATTATCACTGGATGCCCTGGCACACAAAATCTGTCAGGGTCTTCGGGATAATTGGTAATGATGTTTTGGATCCAAAACGATTACTGACCCTAAAGTTCTAATTTGATAAAAAATTATTGGTAGCAAGGCAATTTTACACACACACACACACACACACACACACACACACACACACACACACACGAACATAGACACACATGCATATATACATGTGCGTGTATGTGTATGCATGGATGTTTTAAATATATATATATATATATATATATATATATATATATATATATATATATATAAAGAGATTAAAGACATAGTATGCTAGTTACAATCACTCATGGATTAACGGGGGTGTCCTCGTGGTGTAATGGTTAAAGTGATGGACTGAAGAATCGTAGTAAGCGAGTTCCTACACCAGTCACGATATTATGTTCACTTTGAAACAAATACCCTTGGGAAAGATAAGAACCCCTTATCCTCCTAGCTATGGGTTAAATAGCACCACTAGTGTTCCTATAGGAGAATGGCTTTGACATTAATTAAGCAACAAAGGTTGCGATGCCATTAAACAGAGTAACCAACCAACCAATCATGGATTAACTTGTGTTTATTAATCTTTCCCGACACTTCTCCAGTCACACTCACGCACATTCACAGTCATAGAAGTATATTCACATTCATATATATATGAATAAACACCCACCCAAAATAATACACACACACACACACACACACATATATATATATATATATATATATATATATATATATATATATATATATTATGCGTGTGTACATGGTGCGTGTGTTTAAAAAGGCGTGACCTTGTGTGTGTTCGCTTTACTTGCACACACATATATACACATGTATGTATAAAAGCACCATGGAAACCTATATGTACACAAAAACGCATACATACATACATACATACATACATACAAACACACGAACGAGTATATGGCTGTGTCATATATATATATATATATATATATATATATATATAAATATATATATGTGTGTGTGTGTGTGATGGGATAGATATATTAAGAGACAAACTATATATATATATATATATAAGTATACATATATAAATCTGTATATACGTATATATACATGTGTTTGTTCTTGTGTATGTGCGTGTGTGTTCTTATGTGTGTGTGCGTGTGTGCACATGTTCGTCTCATGTCTGATACACAAAAATATATGGACCAACACACATTTGTGTGTGTGTATACGTGTATTTGAATTTAAAATCATAAGGACATACAAGAAGGCACGTGCACTCACATATATAAATACAAACACAAACGCGCGCGCACGCACAAGCACATACAAACACGCACAGATATATATATATATATATATATATATATATATATGCAGACATACAAGAACAAACACTTACAAATACATACACATATATTATTCTGTTTGCAGGTTAGGTGCATTATTAATCAAGCTACTAAGAGTGCGGATCAAAGAGAAGCGGCATTTGCACAAAGCTGTATAGAACGCATCACGTCTGTCTATCTTATTTGTTATTTGATTGGCTGATACCTTTGGGCTTAAAGAACGGAGAAAATTATTAGATAAGTACCAAAGCCATTGATAGACAAATCGATAAATTACACATATATGTGTGTCAGTTATTATTATGCTTATAAAACACACACACACACATATGCATTAACACACTTAAACACACACACACATACACACACACACACACCAACATACA
This sequence comes from Sepioteuthis lessoniana, assembly GCA_963585895.1. Classification (NCBI taxonomy): domain Eukaryota; kingdom Metazoa; phylum Mollusca; class Cephalopoda; order Myopsida; family Loliginidae; genus Sepioteuthis; species Sepioteuthis lessoniana. Next base: position 69,207,538 of record OY757933.1, on the reverse strand, counting down.
CACACACACATTCACACATATATATATATATATATATATTCACATTAATATCGAGAGAAATATAAACGGAAATTTATTTAGTAGACATGGAATAACTGTTATCTTGTCGAGCAAATATTCGATCGAGAATTATTTTCATTATCATTTTATTCTAATATCGGGGGAGATGGGTATGAATCTCTTTCTGGTGGCAATGTACTCCATTGTCCGACGACTGGAAATATGTCTCTCTTTGCAGACTATGTGATTGTATTTTGCGAAGAAATTTAATGATTCCTAAAATAATAGACTTATTATTCTTATGTTATATGCAGTTGCTGCAACAAAGCAAACAACGGCTGTGCAACCAGGAAAGTAGTCATCGAATCATTCAGCTTTTGTTGATAGCACAATTGTGGATGTATAATGTAGTTATATGGATGTAAATGCTACCATATATACAGTCACAGACGTACGTACCAAACATTATATATAAATGCGTTTACCAATATGTATATAAATATATAAAAGTCAATTATATTGAAGTCTTTGAACTGATGAAGAGGCCCATCATCGAAGGCATGCCACTGAAGTCCCAGTTACGCTCGGTCTGTCATCTCATCAAAACCTTAAGACAAACTGTCGACAACAGAGGGACACGGACGAAGTGATTCAAGGACTGTCTGAAAAATTGTTTTGGTGACTGTCACATCTACTATTGGAGATAGTTCCCTGTATCATAAAACCGTGAAGCCTGGTGTCACCACTAACAATGTTGTTTCTGATTTGCCACGGCGTCGAGGCCAACGGCATTAATTTGCTCTTGGCTTTGAAGCTCACAAGCACTGTCCAACAAGGGTAGACTTGAGGCCGTATGTCCCTTGCCTTCGGTTTGGCCACCTTCGGGTGGGTGAGCTGCATTACTTACACTTTTGTCTTCTTTGTATATCTCTGGACATTGCTGTCCAGTTTAAGCTATAATCCGGCAAACGTGCCTGGACCCAGATTTGGGTCAATGACCAGCTAAGTTCATCAAGCCCACATTGAACTAAGTGGGCCGATGACCAGCATAGCCCAGCACGGCTGAAGCCTCGGCTCGTGCCTGACCTTCCCTTCCAATAAATCCGCAATATCATCGACCTTCAGGTCATTTATCTTATGTAAAGTCCTTTCTGGTGGGAGGCAGAGACAAACAAAGCCTTTGAAACATTCAGAGCGTTGCTCTCAGTCACAAAAGCTATAGAAGGTAGAACCGTGTCATTCTACTCTGACCAGTCATTAGCTGCTGTCATTCAAAATCGTACCAACCAGTCTAGCATATGCTTTTATAGCAAAATAAAAGAATCACTCAATCTATTTTTAACATATAGTGATATATATATATATATATATATATATATATATATATGTGTGTGTGTGTGTGTGTGTGTGTGTGTTATTTTAAAGCAGAATGTCCAAGTATGTACCATATAAACATATAGATTATGGTATTAAAAAAAAAAAACAAGGAAATCTGGATTTTTGAAGCATGATACCCCCGGCATTTTTATGAACATAATCTGCTTGTTTGTTTTCTTTCTTATTAGGTCACATCAGCAGTGCACACCGTGACCTCCACCACTGGAGATTGAGCCAGCAACCACAGCATGCAGAAGCAGAAACTCTACCGCTGGGCCGCTGGGCCACTGGTTCACGCCACAATATCTAATCTGCGTGGAAATTCCTTTAAAATGGGAAACGCTGCTTGTGCCTCAGTATAACCTTTCTGTCTCCTGTAGTTTTTTTTTTCTCTTTCCATATCTCTCCTTATCAACCCTAACTATTCATCATCACTGTAAAGGTGAAGAGTCACTTTTATTTCCCTGTCTTTTAGTTGCACTAACTTCCTACCATTGTTTAACTTACATCCTCTCATTGACCTAGTGGGTAGAGTGTTCGCCAATAGTCCGAGAGACATTGGTTTAATCCCAGGTCGCGTCATACGAAATACCTTAAAAATGGCGCTTGGTACCTCCTTGCGTAAGACTCAGTAATATAAGGTACGTATCAAGGGTAAAGTGGAGCAATCCAGGGAAAGGAGTCGGTGTAGTAGCTATTGAAAAGGGAGCCTTCTGGTCACCCTCGATTACGGTCGCCAACTTTACTAACATCATCTCACTTTAAGGGAGCTCCCCACAGCCACTAAGACTAAATGTGAGATGAGACACACAAGAAATTATTTAGAAAATACAATAAAACCAATAATATTAATCAATCGTTTAACATTTCTATCATGAATTTATTCACTAATTATTAATTCATTTCATGATGTTCCATTAAATTATCATTATAAATTATCTGAGGAAGGTCATATTAAATAGACTTAATTGTATTTTTCCATGCATCTTAATATTATGATTGTTATATCTAAGGTCTCATCTACACAAAGCCAAGTCGGTTAGGGCTGTAGAATACACCGACTGCCTCTCTACAGAAAGATGTTAATTCCACCAACGAATGACTTGGATATGTTACTGTTATGGCCCTGGAAGGTATCACAAAGAGAACAGAACACCACAGTTAGAGTATAGGCATATATTTACAAGAACAAAGGATGCTTACAAGAACATAGGACGGTAAGCTAGTTCGCATAACCACGCGGGGGCGAGGTTAACTTCCGGATCTAGACTGCATTCGTATGGCTGCGTCTTCCGGTATTATCGAGAGTGGTTGAGTCCATTAGTAGGTGATTCCGCCACAACAGATACTAAGTAATCTAATGGTGAGGTTCGAGTATTGCTGGAACTTTGGGGCGGACGAAGTACTCCTCCATTCTGTTCTTCACATTTATATCTTTGTTTCTTAGTATCCTTGGAAAACTTTGAATATGGAATTGGAATGTTTTATGTAAGGGTAGACGTCGGATTTTTTACAAAAATTCTTCTTCAGTTAATGATCCTTGGCTCAAGCATGGTTTGCGGATATATATATATATATATATATATATAATACATATTAGATATATATATTTAATTCCAAGGAATTTAGACTGCGACCCATGGGTTACATAGAGTCTTTTACAAAACAACAATCATCAGGCAGTTAACAAATTAAAATGAATCGAAAATCGAAAAAATAGAGTCAAAAACCGTTGGGATTCTGTAGGAAACTTTACATGTGATTATAAGTGTATGAGCGTCTGTGGGTGGGTGCGTGCATTTGTGTGGGTTATATTTGCGTATTATTGCGTATATGTGTGGGTGGCATATCGTGAATGTGTATGTAAAGATAAAAACGCAGCACGTTGTTTTAACCGGATATAAAGTCGTCGGTGTACCTTATTTTTGCTACATTATTTTATTTCTGTATGTGTAGATTACTATAGCTAAGGAACAAAACATCATCATTGCATGTCGAGGGCAATTAACAAAGATTTGATTTGTAAGCGTATTTAAACGGATATAGTATGGTAGACCTGGATCACAATGGATATAAATAGGTAGGGATATATTGTATTATAATAAAATATTGTACAATGTTGGTATTATATTTAGGGAAGAGATTTGGGTTAGAATATAATAATGAATCGATGAGATCTTGCGTAAATATTATATATATATATATATATACTATAAATCGATGAAATGTGACAACCAACACTGTTATAATATATATATATATATATATATATATATATATATATATATATATATATATATGTGTGTGTGTGTGTATGTGTGTGTGTGTGTGATTAGTGTTCTTGTCTCATTGCCTGGTAATATGTTTAAGGAGGTAACTATATTGATAGATAATTATTTCTTTAATCATTAGCGTACTCTCTATCGTGAATTAAATTAACCAATATTCTTCTCATAGAAAATGCAATTTACTCGTGTACTCTCGATCACAAATACAATTTACTTGGGTCCTCTTAGTCGCAAATGGAGTGTTCACCATAAATGCATTCTTCATAGCAGATGTAACTTACAAGTGTATTCTCCTACACTCGTCATCGCAAATTCAATTTGTCAGTGTACGTTTCGTTGCAAATACACTCTCTTGATAGACTATTCACCATAAATGCAATTTAAAAGAGTACTCTTGAGAGCAGATTAAATTTACCGGTGTACTCTCATTCACTTGTCATTCCAGATCCAATTTACTAGTGTACGCTTTTCGCAAATTCGGTATGCTATTGTAAATAGCATATTCAATTTAACGGTAATCTTCCTCCCAAACGCTATTTGCCTGGGTACTCTTCAGTACTGGTGAGATATATGAATGACCGTTCCATAGCAAGTATATATTCAACAACCTACTCTTCACCTCAACTGGAGTTTACCTGTATAGGTGAGATTTCAAACATAATTTATGTGTCTACTCTTCATTTTTAGCACCGGACATTGGCCTATCGGTTTGAGTGTTCGCCAATGGCCCGGGAGACCAGGGTTCAATCCCAGGTCGAGTCATACCAAAGACTTTAAAAATGGTACTTGATGCCTCCTTGCTTAACACTCAGCATTATAAGGTACGGATCAAGGGTAAAGTGGAGCAATCCAGGGAAGGAGTAGCGCCCTCCCCTACACCTTGGTGTAGTAGCTATCGAAAAGGGAATCTTCGGGTTACCCTCGACTATGCTCGCCAACTTTTTTGCTTACTCTTCATTGCAGATACAAATTATACTCTGATTTCAACTTAATCGTAAATCCAATTTAACAATGTTATTCGCTATTACAATTGTAATTTAACAGAGTACTCTCTAAATGGAATTAAGCAGAGTACTCGCTACTGCAAATGTATTTTACCAAGTTACACTCTTATGGAACAGGAATCGAAACGGTCGGGAAAGGCGACATCTGCCTACAAGCCCCCTAACCTAACGAACCCGATTCGAACGTCAACACCTACGGAAATGGACACCAACACCAACACAATCTAGTGGCAACTTCCTATATCTTATGACCCAGCTTATTTTGGTCCGCCAGCTGGACGCGGGTTGGATGGTCTAGCCAATCCGGTGAGCGCCTTTTTGTAATCATTCTATAGTGTCGTCTTCGAATGTGTGCGCGGCTGAAGCACACACAGGCAGTTCTTGGGCGCTTCCGTGCATGCCCGTCACAACGTAAATGCAATTTACCAGTTTAATCTCAGGACAAAAGGATAATTACTAGAGTACTATTGATTGCAGATACAATTTAAAAGAGGTCTTCGGTATTGTTTCCTATTATTTCCTTTTATAATATTTGGCAGAGTATTTTGAAGTATTCTTTTAAAATCTCCATATTTTCTAGAACTATATCCAACTGATTACTCCATCTATATATATATATATATATATACATCCACACACATACGTGAATGCGTGCTTGTGTGTCCATGTGTATGTGAGAGTGGAGAATTCTTTAAAGCTACATTAGTTAACTAGGAAGATGCAGAAGATTTTTGAAGAAAATTAAGGTTATATCCAAAGATATTCTATTATTGGTATTTCTTCGAATTGGTAAAAAAAGTACGGAATTAAATCCTTTGTAGAGTTTTTGCCAGTTCTTCGTATCCCACACACAAACCTACACACACAGAAACACACACACTCAAACACACACACATATATATATATATATATATATATATATATATAAATTATTGAAAGAAAAACTCAATAGGCCGTAATTTTACAAATATAAATTTATCTTAGCTGACTACTAATAATAAACAGCTTGCCTCTTCAGTTAACAGTCGCAAAATGGAGAGAGAGGTTCAGAACAATAAAAGAAGACTTGGGAAATTAAAATTAAAGTTATAGATTTTCGATTGGAATAATTCCGAACTTATCGTCTCTTAACATTTTATTATATATATATATATATATATATATATATATATATATATAGCTGAACATTTTTTTGGAAAATTTTGTGTTACGTTCAGTTTCCTGCAATTGCTTTTACAATCGTTACGCTTGAATTTAAAAAAAACGAAATCAATAATGTGGAAGATCACGAAAGAGAAAGATTGGGTTAATAAGTTTGATTTGAGCTTTCCTCAACAGTTTCTTCTTTACAATAGAAGTTAAAACTACATCATTAAATAAGTCTTTCACACGCAGAAATTCTCAATCCAATAAATTCCAAAGAAACAATCACTGTACCAAAATAGCAGAACTAGACTTAATTTAGAAGAATAAAAGAACTTAACATCTGGTGTATTTGGCGACCTATTGTATGAAAATGTAAGAAATCAAAAAGATATTCAAATACTTAGATCTTGCCGGAGAGCTGAAAAAGAAGTTGAACATAAAGGTGATATATTTTATTAATTGTAATTGACGGGACTGGAGGGGTTCTCAAGGGCAGGAAAAGAAAACTTGAAGAATTGGTGACCAGAGGAAGAATCAAAACCATCAAGACCACAGGAATTCTGAGACCAAATCGAATACTTAAAAGACTTCTGGGTACTTTAAAAGACTTGATGTCACTCAAGCAACAATTAAAATTAGAATTGGTTACCAGAGGAAGAATCAAAACCATCAAGACTACAGGAATTCTAAGACCAGATCGAATACATAAAAGACTTCTGGGTACTTTAAAAGACTTTATGTCACTCAAGCAACAATTAAAATTAGAATTGGTGACCAGAGGAAGAATCAAAACCATCAAGACTACAGGAATTCTAAGACCAGATCGAATACATAAAAGACTTCTGGGTACTTTAAAAGACTTTATGTCACTCAAGCAACAATTAAAATTAGAATTGGTGACCAGAGGAAGAATCAAAACCATCAAGACTACAGGAATTCTAAGACCAGATCGAATACATAAAAGACTTCTGGGTACTTTAAAAGACTTTATGTCACTCAAGCAACAATTAAAATTAGAATTGGTGACCAGAGGAAGAATCAAAACCATCAAGACTACAGGAATTCTAAGACCAGATCGAATACATAAAAGACTTCAGGGTACTTTAAAAGACTTTATGTCACTCAAGCAACAATTAAAATTAGTTCCAAAAATGCGTTTCTTTGATTAGTAAGCGATGACTTTATATGCGTATTTTTTACGTATATTTCAAATGCTTTACTATTTAAAAATGCCGTTTGCTACATGCATCGATACGTTTACATTCATTAATTTACTGGTATATTCCAGTAATCTTTTATCCGTATTGCAGCGGAGAGCGTTCAGGATGTGAGTTAGAACGAGAATCTCAAGGCTCTCAATGTCATCATCATCATCATCACGTCGCGCTGGTAGCACGGGTATCCCTGACCCTCTCTCGCCACTCCTCCCTATCATTCATCGCCCTAGGCAGGTCTTCAGGACAACATCCCGTATCCTCACATAGCTGCTGAATGTATGTTCGTGCTTGTCGTCCTGCTTTTGCACGACCATGTGTGGGGGTCCATAAGAGTAGATCTCTTATGAGTTCGTCCCTGCTTCTCCAACAGTGACCTGCATGTCTGGTTCGTCTAAGTTGAATCTAACTTGAATAGTTTTCGTGATAGAAGGCAGGTGGCCGTACAGTTGGTGTCTTGTGGGGTGTTGCCGCCAGGACTTGTTAAAGATTGCACGCAGCATTCTTGTGTAATTGCCATCTAGTTTCTTCTCTAGCCGTTTTGTTAGAGTCCATGTAGTGCACCCATATAGCAGTATCGATGTGACCGCTGCCTGGAAGAAACTACGTTTCATTTTATCGGTTAGGTCTGATTTCCATATAATCGATAGCCTATTGATAGCTGTCCATGCTTTCGTTTACCTCGTTTCGATGTCCTTTTCGGTTGATTCGACGCTGCTTCCTAAGTAAACGAATTTGTCTACTAGTTTAAGAGGGGTTCCTTCTACAGTAGAGATATATATATATAATCATATCAATAAATGTCTCATTGAATCTCTGCAATCTGTTTCTTTCGCCCAAGTCCATCTTTACTATTAGTAGAATGAATGAGTGATAAGCATTTATTCGCCATCACACATTTCAATAAAAAAAAAATAAATAAAAATAAAGTTCCCTAGACTATTCAAATCACGTGGTTAGACTGTATTCAACAATTATTTAAACTTGGTGGTAAATATAAATAAATAGAATGAATAAATTTACTAAGAAGACGAATAGTCGTTAGTAGGTCAGATCGGAAGTATAAATATTGGTGTTAGTATGATTTTGGATGAACACTTAATATTAAAAATAAAGATCGCCTTGAAGATAGTGAAAAAACAGACAAACAAACGCTAAACAGTCATCTCTTAAGATGTATAGTAATAATATTTTAAATGCCCATACGAAAAAAATCTGGAAACTTATCGTATGCCCCTCGTATATATATATATATATATATATATATATATATATATATATATATATATATATATAATGTGTAGTTAGGCAGCAAGACTTTAATTAAACATGTTCGTTTAAAGATAGCGGGATATTTTCTTTTTCCATATTTACCAACCCATCCAATCGGGCAGGGTACAACACAAGGTCATTTTTAAGCGGAATTTAACAGGTTTGAATTTAGAGTTTTCCTTCTCCTAGACTAGTTGCCTCACCAAGGCTGAAAAACCTAGTTTGCCCAACTATTTACCCATAGCTGGAGGGAGAATAATTGGATTCATACCTTTCCCAAGAGCATTAGTGCTATGTGAAATGCTATCAGTCTCGTCGAGGATTTGAACTCGTGTCGCCGTGTCCATTTCCTACGACGATGACCATTACTCTACGAGCACCTCGGGAAATTTTCTTTTTAAGATCTTTAAGTTAAGACGTCAAAGTCTTCTTGTTGTTTTTCATTTGTCTGGGTGAAGATTTTGAATAAAGTGTTCCATACAAGCCTCGTTGCTTTCGACAATTTTGTTGGTTGTCCTGAAGGGTTGTTTTTAATTGCTTGTTGCCGTGAGTTGCAGTGATTGTTTGTATGAAAAAATTCACTCCAAATAAATCTAAAAACTCACAGCAACTCGCAGCAACAAACAACCGAACTCCTAAGGATGACCAACGAAATGTCCGAAGCCTCTCACGCTTGTATGGGGACTTGATTCACCATCTTGACCAAGACATGAGAAAAACAATGAGACTTAAACCTCTTCACTTAAAGACCTTAAAAGAAAACGCTCCGCTCTCTTTATTCGAACATGTTTATATATATATATATATATATATATATATATATATATATATGCACGTCAACGTGAAAGTGAATACTTTCTTTGTGACTTGATGATAAATTACACCCCACGTCAGACTGAACCACGTTACGAAAAAAATTCATTTTTTGAAATCAGCAGATTTTAGACGTATCGATGATGACTTGAAACGGTAACGTGAAACTCAGGATTGTGTTTTTTCTAAATGAAATTCAATTGGATAGTTGAAAATATTGCGATGTTTTCCTTTATTTTTTCACATAGATTTACTGATTAAAACATTCAGCGTTAAATTTTGGTTATGTATTGGTGTGTGTGTGGGGGGTGTTTCGAGATCTGTGTGTGTATGTTTAGATGTAATATTTCATAGAGTCTTTAACACACACACACACACACACACACACACACACACACACACACACACACACTCTCTCTCTCTCTCTCTCTCTCCCACACACACACACACACACTCTCTCTCTCTCTCTCTCTCTCTCTCACACACACACACACACACACACACATATATATATATATATATATATATATATATATATATATATATATATATATATATATATATATTTCATTATCTATCAGAAATACTTAAGACGACAACTAACTTCAGGATAGCAGTTTCAGTTAATTAATTTTCCTTTTACATGTAAAAATCCGGTTAATTTTCAAAAATTTCAATTTATATTCAAATCAAGTTCAAAATCTTATGCATGTAATTAATTTGCATGTCTAGATGCTTATGTATATGTTTTCATGTTTTCGAGATAAATCAAAATATTAAGACACACCCACACTCACACACACACACACACACACACACATATATATATATATATATATTTGGATTTCATTATCGGTAAGCAATAAGTATGCCACTGATTAAACTAGGGACGAACAAACAATAAATCTAAATTAATACATCTCTGCTTGATGTCATTTTCTTGGTAGCTACATTACTCAGTCGCTTCATCAAATAATAGATTCTTTTGAAGGAAATTGCTTGCGATAGATCGTATTTAGTAAATCTATCACAGAAATCAAAACCACATGTTTGAAAAGTAACAAGAATCTATTAACTCTTGTGGAAATAACGAATACGAGATATGGATTTACTATGATAGATAGATAGATAGATTATGTTAGATAAACACTGTGGCAGATTTATATGTATCAACTATCTTATATAAGTTGATAGATAGATAGATAGATAGATTAAGCTCAATATATATATATATATATAAATATATATATATCTATGTGTGTGTGTGTGTGTGTGTGTGTGTGTGTGTGTGTGCGTGTGTGTGTATTGAGTATATTAAATTGATCGATAGACATATATGGATTATATTCTATCTATCCATCTATCTATCTATGGGAGAGTGAGATATGTAGTAAGATAAATTTAGTTTCGTAAATCGGCAGTTATATAAAGGAAGTCTATGAGAAATACCTAAGTGTGTGTGTGTGTGTGTGTGTGTGTATTGAATATGTTTGATGATGATAGATAGATAGTTAGCTAACAGACACATAAGCATAGATTATGTAACTTGATTAGATATATGTAGGTAAATATAGATTATGTTAAGTAGATAGATCGATACATAGATATGAAGTTATTTAATCTATTGTGATATTAGAATCACACTAAGCTGTATTAGATCAAGGTGTAAGAGAGGATTACGACCCAAAAAACACTGAAGTTTCAGAATTGCAACTGTCATTAATTTCCAACATAAAAATAAATATTCATCATAATCTGTTTTTTGTACAGCATTTATTTTTTCTTAAAAAATAATTAGACAAAAACCAAGAACAAATAAAAACAAAACAAAACCAAAAAAACCACAACAAACCTACAAAAATAAAGAAAGCTAAAAAGAAGCCCCCAAAACAAACCTTTCCAAACAAGTTTAACATTCGTTTTCTTTATTTTTCAAGTTAATTTTTGTTTTCATCAATTTTGACTCTGATGTCAAGTTCATCAATTTTTTTCCACCTTTTTTGGTTGAGCAGGAAACGGTTCCAAGTATTCCCATAATGCTTGGTATAACCATTACTTTCGTGTCCAGGAAGTTTTTCAGCTCTCTAGCATGTTCGAAGTAATTGTCTCTCTTTTAGCCTTCCATCACATTCTCTAGCATGTTCCAAGTATTTGTTTCTCTTTTAGCCTTCCATCACTTTCTCTAGCATGTTCCACCTATTTGTCTCTTTTTTAGCATTCCATCACTTTGTCTACATGATCCACGTATTTGTCTCTCTTTTAGCCTTCCATCACTTTCTCTAGCATGTTCCAAGTATTTGTCTCTCATTTAGGCTTCCATCACTTTCTCTAGCATGTTCGACGTATTTGTCTCTTTTTTAGCCTTCCATCACTTTCTCTAGCATGTTCCAAGTATTTGTCTCTCTGTTAGCCTTCCATCACTTTCCCTAGCATGTTCCACGTATTTGTCTCTCTGTTAGCCTTCCGTCACTTTCACTAGCATGTTCCACGTATTTGTCTCTCTGTTAGCCTTCCATCAATTTCTCTAGCATGTTCCACGTATTTGTCTCTCTTTTAGCCTTCTATCATTTTCTCTGCATGTTCAACGTATTTGTCTCTCTTTTAGCCTTCCATCACTTTCTCGAACAAGTTCCACGTATTTGTCTCTCTTTTAGCCTTCCATCACTTTCTCTAGCATGTTCCACGTATTTGTCTCTCTGTTAGCCTTCCATCAATTTCTCTAGCATGTTCCACGTATTTGTCTCTCTTTTAGCCTTCCATCACTTTCTCTGCATGTTCAACGTATTTGTCTCTCTTTTAGCCTTCCATCACTTTCTCGAGCAAGTTCCACGTATTTGTCTCTCTTTTAGCCTTCCATCACTTTCTCTAGCATGTTCCACGTATTTGTCTCTCTTTTAGCCTTCCATCACTTTCTCTAGCATGTTCCACGTATTTGTCTCTCTTTTAGCATTCTATCACTTTCTCTAGCATGTTCAACGTATTTGTCTCTCTTTTAGCCTTCCATCACTTTTTCTACCATGTTCCACATATTTGTCTCTCTTTTAGCCTTCCATCACTTTCTCTGCATGTCCGCATATTGTCTCTCTTTTAGCCTTCCATCACTTTCTCTAGCATGTTCAACGTAATTGTCTCTCTTTTACCCTTCCATCACTTTCTCTACATGATCCACGTATTTGTCTCTCTTTTAGCCTTCCATCACTTTCTCGAGCAAGTTTCACGTATGTGTCTCTCTTTTAGCCTTCCATCACTTTCTCTACATGATCTACGTATTTGTCTCTCTTTTAGCCTTCCATCACTTTCTCGAGCAAGTTTCACGTATTTGTCTCTCTTTTAGCCTTCCATCACTTTCTCTACATGATCCACGTATTTGTCTCTCTTTTAGCCTTCCATCACTTTCTCGAGCAAGTTTCACGTATTTGTCTCTCTTTTAGCCTTCCATCACTTTCTCTACATGTTCCGCATATTTGTCTCTCTTTTAGCCTTCCATCACTTTCTCTACATGTTCCGCATATTTGTCTCTCTTTTAGCCTTCCATCACTTTCTCTACATGTTCCGCATATTTGTCTCTCTTTTAGCCTTCCATCACTTTTTCTAGCATGTTCCGCATATTTGTCTCTCTTTTAGCCTTCCATCACTTTCTCCAGCAAGTTTCACGTAGTTGTCTCTCTTTTAGCCTTCCATCACTTTCTCTACATGATACACGTATTTGTCTCTCTTTTAGCCTTCCATCACTTTCTCGAGCAAGTTTCACGTATTTGTCTCTCTTTTAGCCTTCCATCACTTTCTCTACATGTTCCGCATATTTGTCTCTCTTTTAGCCTTCCATCACTTTCTCTACATGTTCCGCATATTTGTCTCTCTTTTAGCCTTCCATCACTTTCTCTACATGTTCCGCATATTTGTCTCTCTTTTAGCATTCCATCACTTTCTCTAGCATGTTCAACGTATTTGTCTCTCTTTTAGCCTTCCATCACTTTCTCTAGCATGTTCAACGTATTCGTCTCTCTTTTAGCCTTCCATCACTTTCTCTAGCATGTTCAACCTATTTGTCTCTCTTTTAGCCTTCCATCACTTTCTCTAGCATGTTCAACGTATTTGTCTCTCTTTTATCCTTCCATCACTTTCTCTAGCATGTCCAACGTATTTGTCTCTCTTTTACCCTTCCATCACTTTCTCTACATGATCCACGTATTTGTCTCTCTTTTAGCCTCCCATCACTTTCTCGAGCAAGTTTCACGTATTTGTCTCTCTTTTAGCCTTCCATCACTTTCTCGACATGATCTACGTATTTGTCTCTCTTTTAGCCTTCCATCACTTTCTCGAGCAAGTTTCACGTATTTGTCTCTCTTTTAGCCTTCCATCACTTTCTCTACATGTTCCGCATATTTGTGTCTCTTTTAGCCTTCCATCACTTTCTCTAGCATGTTCAACCTATTTGTCTCTCTTTTAGCCTCCCATCACTTTCTCTACATGATCAATGTATTTGTCTCTCTTTTAGCCTTCCATCACTTTCTCGAGCAAGTTTCACGTATTTGTCTCTCTTTTAGCCTTCCATCACTTTCTCTACATGTTCCGCATATTTGTGTCTCTTTTAGCCTTCCATCACTTTCTCTAGCATGTTCAACCTATTTGTCTCTCTTTTAGCCTCCCATCACTTTCTCTACATGATCCACGTATTTGTCTCTCTTTTAGCCTTCCATCACTTTCTCGAGCAAGTTTCACGTATTTGTCTCTCTTTTAGCCTTCCATCACTTTCTCTACATGTTCCGCATATTTGTCTCTCTTTTAGCCTTCCATCACTTTCTCTACATGTTCCGCATATTTGTCTCTCATTTAGCCTTCCATCACTTTTTCTAGCATGTTCCGCATATTTGTCTCTCTTTTAGCCTTCCATCACTTTCTCGAGCAAGTTTCACGTATTTGTCTCTCTTTTAGCCTTCCATCACTTTCTCTACATGATCCACGTATTTGTCTCTCTTTTAGCCTTCCATCACTTTCTCGAGCAAGTTTCACGTATTTGTCTCTCTTTTAGCCTTCCATCACTTTCTCGAGCAAGTTTCACGTATTTGTCTCTCTTTTAGCCTTCCATCACTTTCTCTACATGTTCCGCATATTTGTCTCTCTTTTAGCCTTCCATCACTTTCTCTAGCATGTTCAACGTATTTGTCTCTCTTTTAGCCTTCCATCACTTTCTCTAGCATGTTCAACGTATTCGTCTCTCTTTTAGCCTTCCATCACTTTCTCTAGCATGTTCAACCTATTTGTCTCTCTTTTAGCCTTCCATCACTTTCTCTAGCATGTTCAACGTAATTGTCTCTCTTTTATCCTTCCATCACTTTCTCTAGCATGTCCAACGTATTTGTCTCTCTTTTACCCTTCCATCACTTTCTCTACATGATCCACGTATTTGTCTCTCTTTTAGCCTTCCATCACTTTCTCGAGCAAGTTTCACGTATTTGTCTCTCTTTTAGCCTTCCATCACTTTCTCTACATGATCTACGTATTTGTCTCTCTTTTAGCCTTCCATCACTTTCTCGAGCAAGTTTCACGTATTTGTCTCTCTTTTAGCCTTCCATCACTTTCTCTACATGTTCCGCATACTTGTCTCTCTTTTAGCCTTCCATCACTTTCTCTACATGTTCCGCATATTTGTCTCTCTTTTAGCCTTCCATCACTTTCTCTAGCATGTTCAACCTATTTGTCTCTCTTTTAGCCTTCCATCACTTTCTCGAGCAAGTTTCACGTATTTGTCTCTCTTTTAGCCTTCCATCACTTTTTCTAGCATGTTCCGCATATTTGTCTCTCTTTTAGCCTTCCATCACTTTTTCTAGCATGTTCCGCATATTTGTCTCTCTTTTAGCCTTCCATCACTTTTTCTAGCATGTTCCGCATATTTGTTTCTCTTTTAGCCTTCCATCAATTTTTCTAGCATGTTCCGCATATTTGTCTCTCTTTTAGCCTTCCATCACTTTTTCTAGCATGTTCCGCATATTTGTCTCTCTTTTAGCCTTCCATCACTTTTTCTAGCATGTTCCGCATGTTTGTCTCTCTTTTAGCCTTCCATCACTTTTTCTACATGTTCTGCATATTTGTCTCTCTTTTAGCATTCCATCACTTTTTCTAGCATGTTCCGCATATTTGTCTCTCTTTTAGCCTTCCATCACTTTTTCTAGCATGTTCCGCATATTTGTCTCTCTTTTAGCCTTCCATCACTTTCTCTGCATGTTCCGCATATTTGTCTCTCTTTTAGCCTTCCATCACTTTCTCTACATGTTCCGCATATTTGTCTCTCTATTAGCCTTCCATCACTTTCACTAGCATGTTCAAAGTATTTGTCTCTCTTTTAGCCTTCCATCACTTTCTCTACATGATCCACGTATTTGTCTCTCTTTTAGCCTTCCATCACTTTCTCGAGCAAGTTTCACGTATTTGTCTCTCTTTTAGCCTTCCATCACTTTCTCTACATTATCCACGTATTTATCTCTCTTTTAGCCTTCCATCACTTTCTCTAGCATGTTCCACGTATTTGTCTCTCTTTTAGCCTTCCATCACTTTCTCTACATGATCCACGTATCTGTCTCTCTTTTAGCCTTCCATCACTTTCTCGAGCAAGTTTCACGTATTTGTCTCTCTTTTACCCTTCCATCACTTTCTCTACATGATCCACGTATTTGTCTCTCTTTTAGCCTTCCATCACTTTCTCGAGCAAGTTTCACGTATTTGTCTCTCTTTTAGCCTTCCATCACTTTCTCTACATGTTCCGCATATTTGTCTCTCTTTTAGCCTTCCATCACTTTCTCTAGCATGTTCAACCTATTTGTCTCTCTTTTAGCCTTCCATCACTTTCTCTAGCATGTTCAACGTAATTGTCTCTCTTTTATCCTTCCATCACTTTCTCTAGCATGTTCAACGTATTTGTCTCTCTTTTACCCTTCCATCACTTTCTCTACATGATCCACGTATTTGTCTCTCTTTTAGCCTTCCATCACTTTCTCTACATGATCTACGTATTTGTCTCTCTTTTAGCCTTCCATCACTTTCTCTAGCAAGTTTCATGTATTTGTCTCTCTTTTAGCCTTCCATCACTTTCTCTACATGTTCCGCATATTTGTCTCTCTTTTAGCCTTCCATCACTTTCTCTACATGTTCCGCATATTTGTCTCTCTTTTAGCCTTCCATCACTTTTTCTAGCATGTTCCGCATATTTGTCTCTCTTTTAGCCTTCCATCACTTTCTCCAGCAAGTTTCACGTAGTTGTCTCTCTTTTAGCCTTCCATCACTTTCTCTACATGATACACGTATTTGTCTCTCTTTTAGCCTTCCATCACTTTCTCGAGCAAGTTTCACGTATTTGTCTCTCTTTTAGCCTTCCATCACTTTCTCTACATGTTCCGCATATTTGTCTCTCTTTTAGCCTTCCATCACTTTCTCTACATGTTCCGCATATTTGTCTCTCTTTTAGCCTTCCATCACTTTCTCTACATGTTCCGCATATTTGTCTCTCTTTTAGCATTCCATCACTTTCTCTAGCATGTTCAACGTATTTGTCTCTCTTTTAGCCTTCCATCACTTTCTCTAGCATGTTCAACGTATTCGTCTCTCTTTTAGCCTTCCATCACTTTCTCTAGCATGTTCAACCTATTTGTCTCTCTTTTAGCCTTCCATCACTTTCTCTAGCATGTTCAACGTATTTGTCTCTCTTTTATCCTTCCATCACTTTCTCTAGCATGTCCAACGTATTTGTCTCTCTTTTACCCTTCCATCACTTTCTCTACATGATCCACGTATTTGTCTCTCTTTTAGCCTCCCATCACTTTCTCGAGCAAGTTTCACGTATTTGTCTCTCTTTTAGCCTTCCATCACTTTCTCGACATGATCTACGTATTTGTCTCTCTTTTAGCCTTCCATCACTTTCTCGAGCAAGTTTCACGTATTTGTCTCTCTTTTAGCCTTCCATCACTTTCTCTACATGTTCCGCATATTTGTGTCTCTTTTAGCCTTCCATCACTTTCTCTAGCATGTTCAACCTATTTGTCTCTCTTTTAGCCTCCCATCACTTTCTCTACATGATCCACGTATTTGTCTCTCTTTTAGCCTTCCATCACTTTCTCGAGCAAGTTTCACGTATTTGTCTCTCTTTTAGCCTTCCATCACTTTCTCTACATGTTCCGCATATTTGTGTCTCTTTTAGCCTTCCATCACTTTCTCTAGCATGTTCAACCTATTTGTCTCTCTTTTAGCCTCCCATCACTTTCTCTACATGATCCACGTATTTGTCTCTCTTTTAGCCTTCCATCACTTTCTCGAGCAAGTTTCACGTATTTGTCTCTCTTTTAGCCTTCCATCACTTTCTCTACATGTTCCGCATATTTGTCTCTCTTTTAGCCTTCCATCACTTTCTCTACATGTTCCGCATATTTGTCTCTCATTTAGCCTTCCATCACTTTTTCTAGCATGTTCCGCATATTTGTCTCTCTTTTAGCCTTCCATCACTTTCTCGAGCAAGTTTCACGTATTTGTCTCTCTTTTAGCCTTCCATCACTTTCTCTACATGATCCACGTATTTGTCTCTCTTTTAGCCTTCCATCACTTTCTCGAGCAAGTTTCACGTATTTGTCTCTCTTTTAGCCTTCCATCACTTTCTCGAGCAAGTTTCACGTATTTGTCTCTCTTTTAGCCTTCCATCACTTTCTCTACATGTTCCGCATATTTGTCTCTCTTTTAGCCTTCCATCACTTTCTCTAGCATGTTCAACGTATTTGTCTCTCTTTTAGCCTTCCATCACTTTCTCTAGCATGTTCAACGTATTCGTCTCTCTTTTAGCCTTCCATCACTTTCTCTAGCATGTTCAACCTATCTGTCTCTCTTTTAGCCTTCCATCACTTTCTCTAGCATGTTCAACGTAATTGTCTCTCTTTTATCCTTCCATCACTTTCTCTAGCATGTCCAACGTATTTGTCTCTCTTTTACCCTTCCATCACTTTCTCTACATGATCCACGTATTTGTCTCTCTTTTAGCCTTCCATCACTTTCTCGAGCAAGTTTCACGTATTTGTCTCTCTTTTAGCCTTCCATCACTTTCTCTACATGATCTACGTATTTGTCTCTCTTTTAGCCTTCCATCACTTTCTCGAGCAAGTTTCACGTATTTGTCTCTCTTTTAGCCTTCCATCACTTTTTCTAGCATGTTCCGCATATTTGTCTCTCTTTTAGCCTTCCATCACTTTTTCTAGCATGTTCCGCATATTTGTCTCTCTTTTAGCCTTCCATCACTTTTTCTAGCATGTTCCGCATATTTGTTTCTCTTTTAGCCTTCCATCAATTTTTCTAGCATGTTCCGCATATTTGTCTCTCTTTTAGCCTTCCATCACTTTTTCTAGCATGTTCCGCATATTTGTCTCTCTTTTAGCCTTCCATCACTTTTTCTAGCATGTTCCGCATGTTTGTCTCTCTTTTAGCCTTCCATCACTTTTTCTACATGTTCTGCATATTTGTCTCTCTTTTAGCATTCCATCACTTTTTCTAGCATGTTCCGCATATTTGTCTCTCTTTTAGCCTTCCATCACTTTTTCTAGCATGTTCCGCATATTTGTCTCTCTTTTAGCCTTCCATCACTTTCTCTGCATGTTCCGCATATTTGTCTCTCTTTTAGCCTTCCATCACTTTCTCTACATGTTCCGCATATTTGTCTCTCTATTAGCCTTCCATCACTTTCACTAGCATGTTCAAAGTATTTGTCTCTCTTTTAGCCTTCCATCACTTTCTCTACATGATCCACGTATTTGTCTCTCTTTTAGCCTTCCATCACTTTCTCGAGCAAGTTTCACGTATTTGTCTCTCTTTTAGCCTTCCATCACTTTCTCTACATTATCCACGTATTTATCTCTCTTTTAGCCTTCCATCACTTTCTCTAGCATG
The DNA here is from genome assembly GCA_963585895.1 of Sepioteuthis lessoniana. Classification (NCBI taxonomy): domain Eukaryota; kingdom Metazoa; phylum Mollusca; class Cephalopoda; order Myopsida; family Loliginidae; genus Sepioteuthis; species Sepioteuthis lessoniana. Next base: position 69,188,506 of record OY757933.1, on the reverse strand, counting down.
TTCCAAGTATTTGTCTCTCTTTTAGCCTTCCATCACTTTCTCTAGCATGTTCCACGTATTTGTCTCTCTTTTAGCCTTCCATCACTTTCTCTACATGATCCACGTATCTGTCTCTCTTTTAGCCTTCCATCACTTTCTCGAGCAAGTTTCACGTATTTGTCTCTCTTTTACCCTTCCATCACTTTCTCTACATGATCCACGTATTTGTCTCTCTTTTACCCTTCCATCACTTTCTCTACATGATCCACGTATTTGTCTCTCTTTTAGCCTTCCATCACTTTCTCGAGCAAGTTTCACGTATTTGTCTCTCTTTTAGCCTTCCATCACTTTCTCTACATGTTCCGCATATTTGTCTCTCTTTTAGCCTTCCATCACTTTCTCTAGCATGTTCAACGTATTTGTCTCTCTTTTACCCTTCCATCACTTTCTCTAGCATGTTCAACGTATTTGTCTCTCTTTTACCCTTCCATCACTTTCTCTACATGATCCACGTATTTGTCTCTCTTTTAGCCTTCCATCACTTTCTCGAGCAAGTTTCACGTATTTGTCTCTCTTTTAGCCTTCCATCACTTTCTCTACATGATCTACGTATTTGTCTCTCTTTTAGCCTTCCATCACTTTCTCTACATGATCCACGTATTTGTCTCTCTTTTAGCCTTCCATCACTTTCTCGAGCAAGTTTCACGTATTTGTCTCTCTTTTAGCCTTCCATCACTTTCTCTACATGTTCCGCATATTTGTCTCTCTTTTAGCCATCCATCACTTTCTCTACATGTTCCGCATATTTGTCTCTCTTTTAGCCTTCCATCACTTTCTCTACATGTTCCGCATATTTGTCTCTCTTTTAGCCTTCCATCACTTTCTCTACATGTTCCGCATATTTGTCTCTCTTTTAGCCTTCCATCACTTTTTCTAGCATGTTCCGCATATTTGTCTCTCTTTTAGCCTTCCATCACTTTCTCGAGCAAGTTTCACGTAGTTGTCTCTCTTTTAGCCTTCCATCACTTTCTCTACATGATCCACGTATTTGTCTCTCTTTTAGCCTTCCATCACTTTCTCGAGCAAGTTTCACGTATTTGTCTCTCTTTTAGCCTTCCATCACTTTCTCTACATGATCCACGTATTTGTCTCTCTTTTAGCCTTCCATCACTTTCTCGAGCAAGTTTCACGTAGTTGTCTCTCTTTTAGCCTTCCATCACTTTCTCTACATGATCCACGTATTTGTCTCTCTTTTAGCCTTCCATCACTTTCTCGAGCAAGTTTCACGTAGTTGTCTCTCTTTTAGCCTTCCATCACTTTCTCTACATGATCCACGTATTTGTCTCTCTTTTAGCCTTCCATCACTTTCTCGAGCAAGTTTCACGTATTTGTCTCTCTTTTAGCCTTCCATCACTTTCTCTACATGTTCCGCATATTTGTCTCTCTTTTAGCCTTCCATCACTTTCTCGAGCAAGTTTCACGTATTTGTCTCTCTTTTAGCCTTCCATCACTTTCTCTACATGTTCCGCATATTTGTCTCTCTTTTAGCCATCCATCACTTTCTCTACATGTTCCGCATATTTGTCTCTCTTTTAGCCTTCCATCACTTTCTCTACATGTTCCGCATATTTGTCTCTCTTTTAGCCTTCCATCACTTTCTCTACATGTTCCGCATATTTGTCTCTCTTTTGGCCTTCCATCACTTTTTCTTGCATGTTCCGCATATTTGTCTCTCTTTTAGCCTTCCATCACTTTCTCTACATGATCCACGTATTTGTCTCTCTTTTAGCCTTCCATCACTTTCTCTACATGATCCACGTATTTGTCTCTCTTTTAGCCTTCCATCACTTTCTCGAGCAAGTTTCACGTATTTGTCTCTCTTTTAGCCTTCCATCACTTTCTCTACATGATCCACGTATTTGTCTCTCTTTTAGCCTTCCATCACTTTCTCGAGCAAGTTTCACGTAGTTGTCTCTCTTTTAGCCTTCCATCACTTTCTCTACATGATCCACGTATTTGTCTCTCTTTTAGCCTTCCATCACTTTCTCGAGCAAGTTTCACGTAGTTGTCTCTCTTTTAGCCTTCCATCACTTTCTCTACATGATCCACGTATTTGTCTCTCTTTTAGCCTTCCATCACTTTCTCGAGCAAGTTTCACGTATTTGTCTCTCTTTTAGCCTTCCATCACTTTCTCTACATGTTCCGCATATTTGTCTCTCTTTTAGCCTTCCATCACTTTTTCTAGCATGTTCCGCATATTTGTCTCTCTTTTAGCCTTCCATCACTTTCTCGAGCAAGTTTCACGTAGTTGTCTCTCTTTTAGCCTTCCATCACTTTCTCTACATGATCCACGTATTTGTCTCTCTTTTAGCCTTCCATCACTTTCTCGAGCAAGTTTCACGTATTTGTCTCTCTTTTAGCCTTCCATCACTTTCTCTACATGTTCCGCATATTTGTCTCTCTTTTAGCCTTCCATCACTTTTTCTAGCATGTTCCGCATATTTGTCTCTCTTTTAGCCTTCCATCACTTTCTCGAGCAAGTTTCACGTAGTTGTCTCTCTTTTAGCCTTCCATCACTTTCTCTACATGATCCACGTATTTGTCTCTCTTTTAGCCTTCCATCACTTTCTCGAGCAAGTTTCACGTATTTGTCTCTCTTTTAGCCTTCCATCACTTTCTCTACATGTTCCGCATATTTGTCTCTCTTTTAGCCTTCCATCACTTTCTCTACATGTTCCGCATATTTGTCTCTCTTTTAGCCTTCCATCACTTTCTCTACATGTTCCGCATATTTGTCTCTCTTTTAGCCTTCCATCACTTTCTCTACATGTTCCGCATATTTGTCTCTCTTTTGGCCTTCCATCACTTTTTCTAGCATGTTCCGCATATTTGTCTCTCTTTTAGCCTTCCATCACTTTCTCTACATGATCCACGTATTTGTCTCTCTTTTAGCCTTCCATCACTTTCTCGAGCAAGTTTCACGTATTTGTCTCTCTTTTAGCCTTCCATCACTTTCTCTACATGTTCCGCATATTTGTCTCTCTTTTAGCCTTCCATCACTTTCTCTACATGTTCCGCATATTTGTCTCTCTTTTAGCCTTCCATCACTTTTTCTAGCATGTTCCGCATATTTGTCTCTCTTTTAGCCTTCCATCACTTTTTCAAGCATGTTCCGCATATTTGTCTCTCTTTTAGCCTTCCATCACTTTCTCTACTTGATCCACGTATTTGTCTCTCTTTTAGCCTTCCATCACTTTTTCTACATGTTCCGCATATTTGTCTATCTTTTAGCCTTCCATCACTTTTTCTAGCACGTTCCGCATATTTGTCTCTCTTTTAGCCTTCCATCACTTTCTCTACATGTTCCGCATATTTGTCTCTCTTTTATCCTTCCATCACTTTCACTAGCATGTTCAACGTATTTGTCTCTCTTTTAGCCTTCCATCACTTTCTCTACATGATCCACGTATTTGTCTCTCTTTTAGCCTTCCATCACTTTCTCGTGCAAGTTTCACGTATTTGTCTCTCTTTTAGCCTTCCATCACTTTCTCTACATGTTCCGCATATTTGTCTCTCTTTTAGCCTTCCATCACTTTCACTAGCATGTTCCGCATATTTGTCTCTCTTTTAGCCTTCCATCACTTTTTCTAGCATGTTCCGCATATTTGTCTCTCTTTTAGCCTTCCATCACTTTTTCTAGCATGTTCCGCATATTTGTCTCTCTTTTAGCCTTCCATCACTTTTTCTAGCATGTTCCGCATATTTGTCTCTCTTTTAGCCTTCCATCACTTTTTCTAGCATGTTCCGCATATTTGTCTCTCTTTTAGCCTTCCATCACTTTCACTAGCTTTTTCCACGTATTTAACTCTCTTTTAGCTTTTTATATTTTTTCTCTGTATAGTCCGTCGGAAATTCATAATACCCATATAAATTGTGTTTTTTTTATATCAAAATCTATTTTGTTAAAGAAAGAAAAATGGTTTTATTTAATCCCTAGAGGGGTGGGGAATAAGTAGGCTCATGCCTTTTCCAGTAATATTATTCCAAAAACAACAATATATCAATAGTAGAGTTCGAACTCGGTTAAGTCCATGTAATAGTCTAGCAGGTTAACCTCTACGCCACGGAGATGCCTTTTTACCTGCTTCTTAATTAATATACAAACCCTGGTGTTTTGGGTTGGATTGAATGATTCATATTCATCTAAACATTCTACGCCCCATTGGCGGGTTTTAGAATACACTGATTATATCCACTTCAGAGGGCTAATTTCCCCCCAAAGGCGTGTCTTAAATTGCATCTGATGGTAGGGATCCTGTTCTGGGGACCCGTGAAATGTGGAATAATTACTCATTGCCATTAATTGAACCACCACTCTGACCCTGAGTGGTAGTACCTGTCGGCGTCCCATCTGTTAGTTATATAAAAATATAATTTGTATTGCATAGGACCAACCATCTATAAAAAAAATTTCACAAGAAATAACTAGACAAAAATATAGATACAAATACACAATGAAAGCGATTCCCTAACTTTCATTCACGAAATAATCTCAGAGTATATAGTCGTTGCACTTTCTGAAACAGATTCTAACTTAATCTATAAACCAGTCTAAACTATTTCAGGTTTGGTTTGGTTTTATGGCATATCAACCATTTAATGTCAAATCCATATATATATATATATATATATATATATATATATATATATATATATATATCTTAGCAGTTCTATTTTTAAAAATTTAGTTTGGCATAAGTACATGGTTTAGTTCTATACGACCCATAGATAAGACTCTATTACTCAAGACCAGAGTAGACCTAGGAGTGACGACAAAGGAGATATTCACCGAACTCCCCAAAGCTCCAGCATTACTGGAACCATAACGAAGATTCTTTTGTGTCATATCCAGGACACTCGTTCGCGAGGGAGTCTAACCCACTCGGAGAGATGCAGTCAGCGTAATCTGCTGCCCCAGCTGATAAGGCCACATAACTTTTCAAAGTACGGTTAAATTTCAGTCTCTTGCTCAATTCCCAGTGGATCACATTACTCCCTGAAGAAACTTTTGTAATTTGTTCAAATATATTCCTTTGTCATATTCTTTTTCCTATTCAATGTCTTTGTCTTTTCCTTCTCTCGTTTTCTGTTTTCTGTTGTTTTTTTTTTTGTTTTGTTTTTTGCTTTCATATTTTTTTTCATCTTTCTTCGCTTTCTGATTAAAAAAAGAGTTATTCATTCTCAGTGTTTTATTTAGTGCTTCTTTTTCTTTAATTTCTTAATTCTTACTTCTTCCTTTTCTGTCTGTCAGTTTGTCTTTCAGTCTCTTTCACTCTCAAATACACAGGCCGGATGGTACATTTTATCATTGACTTTATTTTTGTTTTATTTTATTAATCCTGGCTTTTTCTATCATTCAATATAGGAAGGAGAAAATCAGAAGGCTTTTCTCCTTCAGGCCTCAGTATAGAATCAATGCTCCGTAATTCTTCTTCAACTTTGATTAGTACCCCCAGGATTGAATTGCCGTTAAAATGACAAATAAAATCGTCGTTGTTTATTTTAATTGGTTTACTATCCTCGTGGCATTTTTCTTTCTGTTCTTGGAGTTAATCATGAGAAAGTAGTTAAAAAAAAAAGAAAATGTAAATTTATTTTTTCTCGTTTTAAATTTCATGCAATCTTCTGAAAATGAATTTTCACTAAACTAAGCTTAATATATTCAAGAGATTGTTTTGGTTGCTTTCTTTTTTTCATTTCGTGCCAAACATTGTGGGTTATTTAAAGCCAACGTAATCCTTCTAGAGAAACATGAGGTTTGGTTTGGTTTGGTTTCTTTGTTTAATGGCATATCAATCTTTATAGGTTATTTAATGCCAAAGCTATTCTCCTCGAATAACAGTAGTTGTACTATTTAACCCATAGCTGGGAGGATAAAGGTTTTCATACCTTTCCCAAGGGTATTTGCCCAAAAGTGAACGTAATAGCGCGACTGTAATACGAACTTGCTTACTACGATTCCGCAGTCCGTCGCTTTAACCATTACACCTTCCCGACCTTCCCCTCCCCTTTATCCCCACTTTAATCGGCCTTCGGGCTTTTGACCTTGTGTCAAGTCGTGTCTGGTGGGAGGCAGCGACAAATAAACGGACCCGACTCTGGAAGACCAGATAAGGATTTATAAGACCAAAAAATACATCCTTGGTCGCCCTTCGGGGCCTGTGGCGCAGCGGATAGAGGCGTTGAGTCTCTACGGTTCCAGGTGAGCATTGTCAGAAGTTAGCGGTTTCAAATCCTACCCAAGCCGGCCAGAGGTTTACTTGTTCAAAAACGTGGCGCGATAGACAACAACTATAGAAGGCAGTAATTACTGGGGATACGGTTACAAGACTCAGCATTCCTATCCATGGTCGCGGTAAATCACCTGAAGAAGGTTAGAGGTGAAATTTGGCCGAAACGTAGTGAAGGAAGAAACAACACAAAAAAAAAAACAAACTACGAAGATGAGGAACAAAAAGTCCGCATTAAATAAAAAAATTATTCTGTTATCTTTGTGCTGTATCATTTTATGTTTTATTGATTTATTTGAACCGATTGTCAAACCGTCAAGGATAACTAAGATCAGTGATACGTGGTGCCTACAATAATCTTTCCAGACATTTTTGTACAGGCATTTAAAATTGTCGTAGACTCTTGAAAATTGACAGCGTTATTTCTATACATCTTATTAGATGACTGACCAATTTTAATGATTTCTGGTGCAAATGAATAGCTACATCAGGAATTGGAATACACCCTACTAAAACCTGATTGTCACAGCTAGTGAATTTCAAAATTGCAATCTGGACTTTAAAAGAACGATTTGCCATAAAATTCTGTTTTATACTTGGAAAAAATGCCATGCGATGAAAGCTGGATCTACTGCTATGACCTAGAGACCAAGAGACAGAGTTCTCAGTGGAAGCATACTGGCTCTCCCAGACCCAAGAATGCTAGACAGAGCAAATCCACCCACAAACATTTGATGATCCCCTTTTTTGACAGCACTGGCATGATATACATGCACTGGGTTCCCACTGGACAGACAGTCAACAAGAAATACTATGTTGAGGTTTTAAGGGTGTTCAGGAAGAGATTCCGTCGGAAGAGGCCAGCACTGTTCAAATCGGGTCAGTCGCATTTCCACCAGGACAATGCACCAGTCCACAACTCCATCCTTGTCACAGACTATTTGACCAAGATGGGCATCAAGATATTTCCTCACCCTCCCTATAGTCCAGATCTTGCTCCCTGTAACTTTTGCTTATTTCCTAAGCTCAAAGGCTGTCGTTATGAGACAATTGAGGAGAGGAAAGAGGCTGTGACGAAGGTCATTGACATGTTCACACAAAAGGACTTCCATGGGTCCTTCCAGAAGTTGTTGGAGCGGTACCACAAGTGCATTGCAGCCGGCGGAGTTTACTTTGAAAGGGACTAGAGTTTCATGTGTGTACTATAAATGAAAGTGCACATACGAAAAAAAAAACTGGAAACCTATTTAATGATCCTCGTAATTCATTACCACGAGTCCCATGTAAACCATTCTAAACTATCTCAGGTTGGTTGGTTTGGATTGGTTAGGTTTTATGGCATATCAACCATTGTAGGTTATTTAATGCTAAATCCATTTTTATACATATAAACAGTTCTATTTAAAAAAAATCTTTTTAGAATAAGTACACAGTTTACTTCTATTCGACCTATAGATAGGACCAGATTTCTCAGGGCTAAAGTGGACCTAGGAGTGATGGCAAAGGAGATGTACTCCGAACTCCCCAAAGCTCCAGCATTACTGGAACCAGACCGAAGATTGTTTTGTGCTATATCCAGGACACTCGTTCGAGAGGGAGTCTTACGCACCCGTAGAGATGCAGTCGGCGTATTCTGCAGCCACTGCTGACAGGGCTACAAGCTTTCACAGCTTACTAGGATAGGAGATGGGCACCGTGTGTAGCACTTACTGCTTCATGCGAGAATTGTTCAGCATGGTGGCCTGAAGAAAAATGTGGAATTATAACTCGTAAGTGTCAATGATAGATAGATAGAGAGATAGATATAGGCATCGTGGGATATATGAAGCTGGTGAAACACTGCAATAGCCCGGAGAAACGCTATAAAGGAAAACTGTTAGGCATGGTGACTTGAAAGATGCAGAAATATAACCACCTGTAGCTGTCTTGCAAGCTAATTTGATCGATAGATAGATAGATTGATAGATATGGGAAACGTGAAGATATGGGAAGTGTGTATAGCCTTCTCATTTCCTTGAGAAACGCTATTAAAACGAATTGTTTTCCATGATGACCTGATGACCTCATAAAGGTTATGGGACTCTATAACGATCAAGCTAACTTGATCGATAGATAGATAGATTGATAGATATGGGAAACGTGAAGATATGGGAAGTGTGTATAGCCTTCTCATTTCCTTGAGAAACGCTATTAAAACGAATTGTTTTCCATGATGACCTGATGACCTCATAAAGGTTATGAGACTCTATAACGATAGATAGATAAATAGATTGGGGTTTTGCCTCCCCATTGAAAATTAATTGGGATGAATTAAAAATAAATTAAACTTTGTGAGTTTTTTTTTTTACAATAAACATTCAATCCTTCTTTTGATTTAAGGATTTCTTCTTTTAATATATTAGCCACATGCTTTAAAAGGTATTAATCCACTTTTTTATCAAAGTATGGATCACCAATGGAAGATTTCGAGTCCTAAAGCTTCGGAAAAAAGTGATCAGATAATGATATTTGATAAAAGGTCAGCACAGTGGCCTTTATTTACCCATAGTTACTTTTATATATTTCAATAATTCTTTTTTTTTCAAGTTAATCTGGTTTTAATTCTCTTAGACTAGTTACTTCACAAATGCTAGAGAACCCAGAGTATTCTACTATTTCCCCAGGTGTAAAGAGAACTTATGGATTCGGCCATTTCCCAAAGGCATTAATAAAAAAAAATTAACGAGAACAATTTCCTTAAGGATTTGAACTTGCATCGCTTTTTGCATTTTATAACGATAAGCGCTACACAAAGATCAGTACAACTGGTTGCCAGTTACGTAGGGGAGAGATTGTTGCATATTGATCTTTGACAGAGCCGTCAATCAGGGATTTCTAAAACAGGACGTTCTAACAGTCTAAATAAGTGTAAGCAGCTCACGTGGGTTGGCAGCCTAAAGGATAACCGGAAGAAGTTGTAGACCTTATGTAATTATATATACAAAAATACTCCTGGAATAACGGCCAGTCTCAGAGTGCCATGGTCTGACACAGAATCACTGAGAGCAACTAGCAAGTGCCCAGTGAGGGGATGGGTGCACGACCCCCGGGCGAGAAGCAGCAGAAGTGCTAAATGGAGCATTTAAGATGGAAGCACAACGTGGATAAAAAGAAAGGGTCACTATATCAATCCTCAATTTGTTTCCGTCTCCCTGTCTCTATTACACTTACGGCAATTTCAAGCCTTACGAGAGAAATTAAAAGAGGGTTATGTTTTTGTATATAAAAGTGTTATGGGTATTTATTCCTTCATCATGTTTTACAAGATGAGTATTTAAAAAAAAATCATTTTTTAATGTTATTTACTTGACTTTACGGCTTGTTAAAAGAAGCTGGGCTACGTAACGCCGATCTCTGTCCATTGTTTTGAAATTAACTATTGTTGCCAATACATTAATGATACGATTCAGTCATAAACAATTATATATTTAGACAAGCATTCTTAATACGTATATATTGCACACAGGTATGAGGCTTCAAATATCCCTAAAACAAAATCATTTCATCAATTTTACGGTTTGTTTAATTTGATTTTGTCTTATGGGTATCAACCATTGTAGATAATTAATGCCAAATCCATTTTTATTCATATGTTATGTTTTGACCTTTTGACCCGGCCAAAAATGCCATTCAAGGTGATGCACCAGAAGGAAGTGATACATTCTAATGGCAGTTATGAGAGGAAATCGCGAGGGCGGAAATTGGCTGATGAAATGGGACGAGGTAAAAATATCCCATGATACTCTCATAGACTAACGCACCGGAAGAGAGTGACCTCTGAACTGCATGACAGTTATTTCCGCTTGATGACGATTAAACATTCGATTTCAAAGATCGAGTGGGCGATCGTGTAGGCGTTGAACTATTATATAACGCAGTCAAGACGGAAGTTGAGGCAGTTGAATTCCGGCCAGAGAGTTCGAGTTCCAGTGGAGTGGAGACGTGGTAGTGAAAGCCACACGAGCCGAAGGGGCCTGGGGCCCTGATGAGCTGAGGTTGGGAGAAGATGCTGATAAGATGCAATAAATAAAACCATCACACAGCAGAGTGAGCCCCTGGGCCTCCGGTTGAGCATCAAGAGAATAAGAAAGACACAACGTGACGGTCATAACAGTGGGGCCAAGATATTACAGTTTATGTTCGGTCTCCAACTCCCTCTCACATGCAAACCTTGAACAGCCCTTTCGAACCCTTGCAATAAAGGGAGAGGTAAATATTGTTAAAGAAGTCTTCCAGCGTGGTTTATTACTGCGTCCTTATTTATTGCGTCAGTATGTATCCTGCATGAACATGTATATGTGTTTATAAGCATATTTATTATGTGAGTATGCAACACATACAGTTCTATTTCAAACTATTCAGTTTAGCATAAGTACAGTTTCAATATCAAAAACAGTTTTATTTCAAACAATTCCGTCTAGCATACAAAAACAATTCCATTTCAAACAATTCATTTTAGCTCAATGATGCAGTTTAAATGTTAAAACAGTTCTATTTCAAGCAATTCAGTTTAGCATAAGTACACTGTTTTGTTCTATTTGAACCATAGATAGAACCCTATCAGCTGCTATTAATCTGGGTCAGAGTGGACCTGGACCCGATGGAAACGAAGGGGTGCTCTGCATTCGCCAAAGCTCCAGCATTACTAAAACCTCACAATCAGATTGTTTAGTTTCATATTCAGGATACTTGTTGAGGGAGGGGGGCTTATGCATCTGCAGAAAAGAAGACAGTGTGTTCTACTGCCCAAGCCAACTGGGCAATTTTACGATTTGGTTTGATGTGGTCGTATTTTATGGCTTATCAACAATGTTGTTTATTTCATAACAAATCCTGTTTACACCCTCCACACATATAATTCGTAAGCAAATCGTAAGTAAAATTCTTTCTAATGTGTCCATTTGTTTGTACACAGTTAAATGATTTTGGAAGAGCCCGTGGTGTAATGGTTATCGTCGTAAGAAATGGATACGGCGATACGATTTCAAATCCTGGACGAGACTGACTGCATTTCACATTGCACTAATACCCTTGGGAAAGGTATGAATCCAATATTTCTCCCACCAGCTATGGGTAAATAGTAGGGCAGATTACGTTCTTCAGCCTTGGTGAGGCAACTAGTCTAGGAGAAGGAAAACTCTGGATTCAAAACTGTTAAACTCCGCTTAAAAATTGACCTTGTGTCATATTCTGCCCTAGCGGAGGGGTTGGGTAAATATGGTTTAATGGTTTTCAATTTATGCTATAAACATGAATTATTTTATTCACCATTATTCCTTTGGATGCACCCACCGATTAAAAAAAAATATTGCTATAAAATACTAATCATCCAGTTTAATATTAATCTTTTGTTATGTGGTTTCTAAGTATTGCTATGTAACACTAATAAATCTAACACAAAATTCCTTGACCAGTCAGTTGGGACAGTAGAATACACCGACAGCATTTATGCAGAGGGGTAAGGCCTCCGCCGCAATGAATATCCTGATATGACACTAAACAAACTGATGGGGAGGTTCCAGTAATGCTGGAGCTTTGGAGAATGCAGAGAACCCCTTCATTGCCATTGCTCCCAGGTCCACTCTGGCTTGGAGTGGTAGGATATGATAGGGCCCTATCTATGAGTTAAATAGAACTAACTGCATACTTATGCTAAACTGAATTTTTTAAATTAGAACTAAACGGAATTGCTTGCAATAGAAATCTTTTTTGACAAACTGTACTTACATTAAAACAGTGTGCATATGCTACGCTGAATTATTTGAAATAGAACTGTTTTTACATTGAAACTGTACTTATACTAAACTGAATTATTTGATATAGAACTTTTTGACATTTAATTATGTGTAAACAAAATCTTTACTTATACTAAACTGAATTAGCTGAATTAGAACCGTTTGAATGAACCGAACAGCTTGAAATAGAACTGTTTTTTGACAATTAAACTGAGTACTCATTGAAATAGAACTGATTATTTGTATAAAATGGATTTGGAATTAAATAACCTACAAAGGTTGATATGCCATGAAATCCAACCAACCAACCAACAAAAATCCAACATTATTCTTTTGATTGCACATAGTTAAATTGTTACAAAGTTTGCTCTCAAATACTAATTATATAATGTAATATTAATTATTTGTTTGTTCATAGTCTAGTTGTTTTAAATAATAAATGATCAATTAGTTCTATTCGACCCATAAATGAGACCCTAACAGGTACAGTCACTTCGGGTCAGAGTGAACCTGGGAGTAATCGTAATCAAAAAGTACGCCACATTCCTTAAAGGTCCTGGAGTGAAGCCTCAGCATTTGATAGCTGTGTTTAATACCCACGTCAGTCGTAAGTGGGTGATTGGATTTTACCCATTCGGCTGCCGTGCAGTCGGCGTATTCTTCACCCCCAGCCGACGTGGCGTACAATTTTATGGTCTAACTTTTTTCAAGCAGGCATGTACTTTTAAGAAATTATTGATTAGAAGGTTTGTTGACAATTATGGATGCAGTAATTATTGTTAATACAAATAATTTGTCTTCTGTCAAATGTTTTCAAGGCGTTCTTGGTGGAATGGTTACTGTTGTAGGAAACGGATTCACTGACCTGTGTTCACATCCAAAAGAAAGTTGTTTGGAATCAACTTAGCGCCAATATCCTCGCTGAAGATAGGAATTCCTTTTTCCACCTCCTCCCACCTATAAATGAATTATAGGCTATTTAACCTTGGTATTACAATCTGTCTTTGAGAAGGAAGACTCTTAATTCAAACCATCAAATTTTTCCACTAAAACCTCTCTAGGGGAATAACTGTGATGTAATGGCAATTGAGCAGAAGTGCGACATTGTAGTAAGCGATTTCCAACTCAAGTCGCAGCATAACGTTTAGTTTGGACTTTTGAGAAAAAACAAACTCCCTTATCCTACCCTTAATACTGCCACTATTGTCCGCCTACAAGAATGGCTTTGGTATTAAATAACCCACAAAGGTTGATATGATATTAAACATAGTCTCCAACCCTGTTAATTGTGGAGAAATTGGCTTAGTATAAATGACTTCAAGTATTCCTATCTAATACTAATATAACCTTTTGACCTATTGATGTCAATCAATGTTTGTGAAGCGGTGCTGTCAATATATACACAACATTCTCTTTCTCTCTCTCTCTTTCTCTCAGTCTCTCTCTCCTTCTTTCGCTCTCTCTCTCTCTCTCTCTCTCTCTCTCTCTCTCTCTCTCTCTCTTTCTCTCTCTATATATAATGATAGATTTTGACGCACGTATTTTCCTCCGTAAATGATACTCATAAGTATATATATAACCTTTAAAAATCAGAAGTTGATGACAGTTGTCGAGGCCAAGTCCAAGATTCCCTGTTAATTATCCACTATACTCAGGTTTTGGGGAGTGCGTTACTCCTTTCCCTGGATTGCTACTCTTTACCTTTGAACCGTACCTTATAATGCTGAGTGTTAAGAAAGGGGTCATCAAGTACCATTTTTTGAGTCTTTGATATGACTTGACCTGTGTTTGAACCCCAGTCTCCCAAACGGTTGGCGAACACTGTACCTGCTCGAAGCTGTAGAAAACACTGACTGCATCTCAGCAGAGGGTTAACACCCCCACAACGCGTCTCCTGGATATGACACTGAACAGTCTGATGGTAAGGCTCCGGTAATGTTGGCGATTTGGGAAATTCGAAGTACCTCTTCGTAGCCATTACTCCCATGTTCCCTCTGGCCAGGATTTATAGAACCCATAAGGGTCGTGTCTATTGGTCAAAGAGAACTGTTTAGTATTCAGACAGTGTGCAAGCAAATAACTTATGCTAAATTGAATTGTTAGAAATATAACTGTTTGATCATTTACCCGTGTGTAACCAAATCATTGCACTTTAATTGAAATGTTAGTGATACATAGCAATACTTCGAATCATTTAACATAGTTGACTTCAAATAAACATAATTTTTAGAAGAACTGTTTGATCATTCAACTCAGTGTATCTAAAAAAATTGTTTAAAATCATATGTCTAATACATATGTAAAAAAAAGCATTTGGCAATAAATAACCAACAATGTCATTAAACCCAGACAACCAAAAGATCTATGTGTTCAAATGTGATATTTTTGCCAGGATCAGTACACGTGATATAGGCTCTAATGTTTATTTTCTGTGGAATATTAATTTAATTCTGATGACGTTATCCCTACTGACAAGCCAATCAATCTGATTTTCATAGACTTCATTTTTAACTACCCACGGAATTTCATATAAAACCTTACCCCATAATTCTTATTTTTCAGCTATTCAGGATTCAATACAATGCAAGTGATTTTTTCAATAAACTCGTATGATAGTTAAATTGTAGAATACTGAATATTTTGCATCGAATGATATTTACATGAGCTATATTGACAGGTTATGACCTTTAAGGGTAGCTGAAAGCTAGGGTGTGATTGGAGTTTTGTAAAGTTGGGTGACAGTAGTCCTAAAAGCTAGAATTGTATTTCAACTTTAATTAGCCCAGAATTACTGAAGAGCCTTTAATTCCATCTCTGTTCACGGCAGTTTCGGACACGTAGGGGTCAGTTTTAGAAAGCTGAGTAAAGTGCCCATAAAGAAGTTAGTCTCATGTTTATTATTACCAACAAAGAGAAAAAACAGAGGAAGTAATGAAAGATGTTATGTATAGAAATTACCACTGATCGGGAAGAGCAACGTAACAAGAGGGTGATTCTATACAGTCACTGAATAATTGTAATACGGCCATTTTTTTTTTATAATTCGAGTCATAATTATCGTCACTGTCATCACCCAACTAATAATACCATCATTATTAGTCTCGCTTTTAATAACAACTTCAAGATATCCAATCGAGACAATGAGAATAAATCCCTTTGAGGAATTTCAAAGGATTAACAAGGAAGCCTTATTGATGCCTCTTGATCATGTTAAGACGACATAAAAAACCGGAATTTAAGAATCACGTTTTCTTCTGGTTTTGCGGGTCCATTAGAGAGCATTGATTACTCAAGTTATTTCAATGAAGATGGTTTGGAATTATAGCAAACAATTAATCGAAAAAGGGGAGTTTCAATCTTTCTTTTTTGCTTTAGAACATGAAAAAATACGTTCTTTTGTTTTCCTTTGTTTCTATTTATTCAAGAAAAGAAGAAACGATAGAATAATGGAACATATCAAATTTAAAAAAGAAATATTTGTATTAATGATTGAGAATTAGATGGCATTTAATATAATTTTGAATTGAGTGATGGTACAAAATGACGTAAAAGAGACCTTGAATACGGAGTTTGTTTACAGATAATTGATGATAAGAGACATATATGTATGGGCAGATAAGATAAGTTTCTAGACTTTTTTCGCATGAGCATTTAAGATTGTCGTAGACACTTGATAATTCACTAGGTTATTTCGATACATCTTATGAGATGACTGACCAATTTTTATGATTTCTGGTTCAAACGAACAGCTACAGAAGGAATTGGAATACATCCTACTAAAGCCTGATTGTCACAGATGGTGAATTTCTAAAATGCAATCTGACATTTTAGAAGAACGATATGCCATAAAATTGTGTTTTAAACTAGGAAAAAATGCCACACAAACGTATAGAATGCTTCAGACTGCTTTTAGAGCATCTTGCAAGAATAGAGTATCAGTATTTTAATCTCTTATGTAACTCAAAAACTGACACTCAATTCATGCAAGATGCTCCAAAAGCAGTCTGAAGCATCCCATACGTTTCTGTGGCATTTTTGCCAAGTTTAAAAAAGAATTTTATTGCATATCATTCTTCTAAAGTGTCCTCACGTCAAGATTGCATTTTTGAAATTCACTATGTGACAATCAGGCTGTAGTAGGATATATTCTAATTGCTGTTGTAGCTGTTCATTTGAACATGAAATCATGAAATTTTTCAGTCATCTCATAAGATGTATAGCAATAAAATACTGAATTTTTAAGAGTCTACGACTATTTTAAATGCCTGTACAAAAAAGTCTGGAAACTTATTGAAGGCATCAAGTACATAGTAGATAGATAAACATGAAAAAACGAAATAAGATATAAAGATCGAAACAAAAAAAGTGATAGATAGATAGATAGATATAGACTGAGATAGATAGATAGATAGATAGATAGATAGATAGAAATAGACTGAGATAGAAAGAACGAAAGAAAGAAAGAAAGAAAGAAATAGACTGAGATAGATAGATAGATAGATAGAAATAGACTGAGATAGAAAGAAAGAAAGAAAGAAAGAAAGAAAGAAATAGACTGAGATAGATAGATAGATAGAAAGAAAGAAATAGGCTGAGTTAGATAGATAGATAGATAGATAGATAGAAAGAAAGAATTAGACTGAGAGAGATAAATGGATAGACAGATAGATAGATAGATAGAAAGAAATAGACTGAGATAGATAGATAGATAGATAGATTTGAAAAGACTGTCAGATACACACGAATATCATTCAACAAATAAGGTGAATTTTGCCGGATGAGTTATCAATAAAATTACGATTTACAGTTTAAAAATTTCTAGGTAATGAAGGGTGATGCGTTATTTCATGTCCCCTAACACTGTCACCATATTCTTTTTTACTGCCCACGGCGCCCGGAAATTTTTACATTTAGCGTGATGCAGTGAGTTTTCACTAAATGGACTGTCTTCTCAACGCAGGATCGTTTTAGTAAGCTCATGTTTACTTTAATTGTAAACAACTTTGACACAAACATGCTTCTCCATACTCATTGCACATTCTATTGTCGATTTTCGATGGTTTGATGACAGAACTCTGTTCAAGCTTGGAATACTGTTTCATTTGCCGCTGTCTTGGATAGCCTCAAAACAAATATTTCTGCTAGTTAAAAATGATTTTTACTTGTAAGGAAATAAAATGGAAAAATACTTTTTTATGAACCATTTTGATAATTGAGTTACGTAATCTATCTATCTATCTATCTATCTATTGTTTTCCAAATCGACGAAAAGTTTGATCCTTCCTTTACACAAGAAAGGAGACTTCGGAATCATTAAGAACTACAGAGGGATAGCTCTTACTGCTATAGCTACTAATGTTTATAATACCCTGCTTTTGATTGCATCCGATTGGAAAAATCAGAACCCCTTCCGATGGAATCGCTTTAAAACAGCGCAGCTTCTGATAATCTGTCTGATTAGCAAAAGAATCTCGTGGCTTCACTACAATTCGTAGACTTCTCCAAGACATTATATTTCGGATCTTATACATCTTGCATATGGTGTTCCAAAAGAAGCTCGAATCGCTATAATAATGCTTTACAAAAACACAAATGAAATGGTTCAATTACCTAATAGAGACACCAATTTCTTTGATAATGTCACTTGAAACTGATGAGGAATTACATTAGCAGCATATTTGTTGGTAGTTTGCCTAGACAACGTACTTCGAATATAAATCTAATAAAATAAAATTGTTTCACACATGAAAAGCAAGAAACAGACGATATTCTGCAGAAACTATGAGTGACGAAGACTTGGCAGATGATTTAGGACTTCTTGCAAATATAAAAAGCCTGGCCGAATTCCTACCTCTTAGTGAAGAACTGGCAAAGGGAGTCATTGGCCTCTCCATGAAAACAAAAGAAATAAAGTAAGTGTAATTTAAACAAAAAGGAGCCACCTCAAATTTCAGCGGCAAGCCTCTAAAATTAGTTGTCTATTTCGCATACCACAGCAGTAACATTTTATCCCCGTAAAGTGATGTTAGTAAACGCTTACCGAACGTACAAAAGGCTATTGACAGATTTTAGATCACATGGAAATCGGAAGTAACCAATAACGTAAAACAGGATTTCTTACAAGCTATAGATTTGTCTATACTACTATATGGATGCAGTACAAAGACACTAGCAAAACACAATGACAAAAAAGCTAGATGGGAACTACACAGGGATGTTGCGTGCAGAAATATTGATTAAGATAGATTGATAGATAGATCGATAGATAGATGGTAACGATATTAGATAACATAAATACCGATATTCATGTGTCCAGTGATAAGAAGATTTTATACTTCATTAAAAATCAAATATTTCAAATGTTATAGCCTTTTTTTTCAATCTTTATCGCCATGAATGTTTTATACCCGAAATAAGTTAGCGACCTTAGTCGAGGGTAACCTGAAGGCTCCCTTTTCGATAACTACTACACCGAGGTGT
>OY757933.1:69159983-69164983 GCA_963585895.1 Sepioteuthis lessoniana | reverse complement strand
GAATAGAAATGGTTCATACAGCCACTTAGTGAACGTAATTCCATGACGGGTGTTCGAAGTCGCTCACTACGATGTCGCAGTCCAGCTCGTTAGCCACTTTACAACAAGGAAAACTCCTTTTATATAATGATTGAAATTGTATTTGAGCACACACACACACACATTAGAATTATCATGACCAGAAAATCCGACAAGCACCTACACGCGGAACACCGAACAGCTGTTTCGACCTTATTGGGTCTCATCAGCAGTGCACATGGTGATCTCCACCACTGGAGAACGAACCAATAACCACAGTATGCAGAAGCCGAAACTCTACCACTCGGCCACCGGTTCATGTCACATAAGCGATGCCGAATGAACAAGTCATGGTGACAATGCGCAACCACTTGACCTAATGTGTCTTGATGGTGCGTATTCCCCACAGAAGACACAGCATATTTCGTTTGTGAACTGTTTTACGAGATAAAGGTATTCCTACCAAATGCGAGTAATTTGCATACATTTAAATGTTTTTCCCTGATATTAATAATTTATATACAATTAACCGATAAAATGAAACGCAGTTACTTCCAGGCAGCGGTCGGATCGATACTGCTATATGGGTGCACTACATGGACTCTAACAAAACGGCTGGAGAAGAAGCTAGACGGCAATTACACAAGAATGCTGCGAGCAATCTTGAACAAGTCCTGACGGCAACACCCCACAAGACACCAACTGTACGGCCACCTGCCTCCTATCACGAAAACTCTTCAAGTTAGACGAACCAGACATGCAGGACACTGCTGGAGAAGCAGGGACGAACTCATAAGTGATGTATTCTTACGGACCCTCACACATGGCCGCGCAAAATCAGGACGACCAGCACGAACATACATTCAGCAACTATGTGAGGATACAGGATGTTGTCCAGAAGACATGCCTGAGGCGATGAACGATAGGGAAAAGTGACGAGAGAGAGGGTCAGGGATATCTGTGCTACCAGCACGACATGATGATGATGATGATGATGATATAGTATAGCGCACTGATATATCGCTTCAAGCATTTCGATCGAATATGAATGTCTTTAAACAGGCTCATAGATTGGACCCTAACAGGTAATATCATTCCAGGTCCGAGTGGTCCAGGGAGTAATGAAAATGAAAGTTTAATCTACACTGCCAAGACCCCCAGGTAAGATTTAATAGGTATTTTTATAATTATAACACGACAAAGAAAGTAATACTTGTATTGACCGACAACTTATTGCAGTATTAAAAATATATGCTTTTGAGAGATTAACTTTCTTTCATGGTATATCAACTCTTTTAAGGTTATTTATTGCCAAAGCCATTCTCCTAGAAGAACAGTAGTGGTACTATTTAACCCATAGCCTGGAGGATAAGGGGGTTCATACCTTTCCCAAGAGTATTTGCCCGAAAGTGAACGTAATAGCGCGACTTGAGTACGAACTCGCGTACTACGATTTCGCAGTCCATCGCTTTAACCATTACACCACGAGGACACCGCCTTGAGAGATTAAGTAGTGGATAATCTTTTAAAAGGATAATAAAAGGTTTGGTTTCTTTGATTTTATGGCATACCAACCATCTTAGGTTATTTAATGCATAAGCCCTACTTTGAGAAGAACAGCAGTAGTACTATTTAATCCATAGCTGGGGGGATAAGGGGCTTTTTAACTTTCCTAGGAGTATTAGTCCGAAAGTGAGAGGAAACGCGACTGGAGTTCGAAATCGCTTACTACGATTTCGCAGTCCATTGCTTTAGCCATTACAACACAAGGACACCCCCGAGTATTCTGAGAGAAGAATATTATTAATACTATTTAAATCATAGTTGGGAGGTAAAGGGACTTCATAACTTTCTCAAGAGTATTTGTCCGAAAATGAAAGTAATAACGCGACTGGAGTTCGAACTCGCTTACAACGATATCCCAGCCCAGTGCTTTTGATAATCAAAAAGCAATATGATTAGCAGCCACAAAATGAAGGTTTTTACAGCGATAATTAACAATCCAAATTTTAAAAAAATAATAAATCGATTTATCCGAAAAAAAGCAAACAAAAATTTATGCCTATAATTTTGAGAAGATTTATTCACAATTTTGGATGTATTCAGATGATAGAACTCTTTCATTGTAATGTTACAAGAATTAATTACTCCCCCTATTTTATATAATTCTTCAAAAGTATCATATTTAAAGATAAAAGGGGTCTTTTTTTTTGTTGGAGGAGATATAATAATAGCATTTGTTTGTCCACTGCTTCTCCTGTAAGGGATCTACTCTGATAAAGATGTTTTCAAATGTAGAAAAATTGAAAAAAAAAAAATCTAATGACCATTTACTTAAAACTTATTATATACAATCAGCCTGGTAGTGTTACACTGTTGGTGATTTCAGTAATTGTCTTACTATACAGACAGGGGATATTGCACAAAAAGTTATGACGTTGATGATTTTTTATCTTTCTTCTAGACTGGTGGCCGTCCAGGGCCGTAAGGCAAAGTCAACTATATTATTTACCTGCAAGTCGAAAGTGAAGTAATGTATTCAATCATCATCATCATAATTATCATCATAAATTGGTCGTAGTAGCACTGATTTCCTTGAATCTCTCTTTTTCACCATCTATCTTTATCGTCCGTTATTATAGGAAGGTCCTCTAGACGGCATCTAGTGTAAGCACAGAAATGGTTTCATCAATTGGAGCACTTACTAGTACCTTGCTTATGGGTTCATATATACCCCTGCAGTACTCCGCATGTCTTACTCGTCTTACTTGGATGGTTTTTGAAATTAGTCGCAAGTGGTTGGAAAGTTGTCGTTTCCTTTAAGTGCTGCTTCCAGAATTCGTTCAAACCAGCATGCAGCATCCTCGTGTAGTTCCCACATAACTCTTTTATCAGTCACTTCGTTTAAGTCTAGATGGTGCAGCCATAGAATAGTACTGTCATGGCTACAGCTTGGAAGAATAATCTCTTTCTTTTATCAGATATTAGATTTTCACATAGTCGATAATCTGAGGATTAGATAGCTATTCATGCCATTCCTAATAAGAAGACAAAGAATCACGATTAACATATAATAAATATATTCTGAAAAATAAATGATCTTTTGCAGATTAAAATATACATACCTTAAGTAAGTCTATTATTTATGGTGGTTGTAATCAATACAAGTGTTATATAATTACGGAATGATTTTTATATTAATCATTTTTCGTTAATTATATTTTATCATTCGGTTTAGTTGGGCTTTGAACTATTCGGCTTTTAGTGCAGGTGCACACATATTGAGTACAGTTTACGCTCGCGCGCAGAGGATATGACAATCACAAATGTCATAATAAACACCCCAGATAGGAAATGGGATTGGGTGTGAATGAAGTCATGCCCGGAAGCGATGGGTTGAGAATTTGGTGATTTTGAAAAAAGACGTTAGTTGAGATCCGACTCTGGGCCGGGCCAGTTCAGTTGGGGGCTACGGGATGCGCAGCGTGTTTGTTGGGTCAGCAAAGTAAAAATTGTATCTCTCTCCTTGTGTCGAAAAACTAAAGTCAAGAAGTTAATAAACGTTTCGTACCTGAACAACGGAGAGTCGTCAGTGTTTTGTATTTCCCTGCACCAGTATATTTTACACAAGTTTTGTTGCATTTTTTTTTAACGGGAAGATATTTGAGAAGCCTTGATTCCAAATAAACTCTTCCTTGCCAAATTGTAGATTTATCATATACATAATTTCGAAACTCTCACCGGTTTCGTTTTTATGCAGCGCAAAGAATGGATGTACAACGGTTTATTTCTTATTGACACGAATGGAATTGTGTCTTTCTGTTTTTATGCTGATATTTGTTCTTAGTTAAGTTTTGCACACACACACACACACACACACACACACACACACACACACACACACACACACACACACACACACACACACACACACACACACACAGATGAAGATTAAGCGAACATTAGTCATATTGTAACTATGAAAAGTATTTTGCACACGAAATAATAAACCTATCGATAAAGCAAATACCAAGAAACTCAGACAACATAGGCGATTAAAAAGAATGAAACAATATTTTAGTTGGATATGAATATCTTTCAAAGAAGCCATAACTTAAAGAACTCAAGACCTCAAACCAACGTAAGAACCAAATATAAAAGTCTGCAACCTGACCCGAAGATATTAGCAGAGTTTCAACATAATCTGAAGGATTATTTATGTCAAATGAATTATGAACAATGACCGGATTATGTTTAAAAAAATAGATTGGTCTGCTTATGAACTTTTAAGCAGAACCGCGTTTGGTTTCGTTTCGTTTTATAGTGCATCAACTATTGTAGTTTATTTATTGCCAAACCCATTTTCATACATATAAACAGTTCTATTTCAAACAATTCAGTTGATATAAAGTAAACAGTTTAAATGTCAAAAACAGTTTCAAACATTTTAGTTTGATATAAGTACATATTTCAAACGTCAAAAACAGTTTTATTTCAAAGAATTCAGTTCGATATAAATTCACAGTTTAAATGCGTAAAATAGACCTATTTCAGACAATTCATTTAATATAAATGCATAGTTTAAATGTAAAAAATATTTCTATTTCAAACAATTCAGTTAAGCATAAATACACTGTTTTGTTCAATTTGAACCATAGATAGGACCCTATCAGGTGCTGGAACCCGGGAGCGATGACAATAATAGATTACTCCGCATTCCCCAAAGCTCCAGCATTACTAAGGCCTCACTATCTGATTGTTTAGACTCATAGCCATTTGGGTAGTCATACCTTTCCACAGAGATATAGTCGTTACATTATATATATATATATATATATATATATCATCATCATCATCATCATGTCATGCCGCTAGCACGGATATCCCTGACCCTCTCTCGCCACTTCTCTCTATCATTCATCGCTTCTGGCTGGTCTTCAGGGCTACATCCCGTATCCACATATAGCTGCTGTATGTATGTT
>OY757933.1:69142483-69154983 GCA_963585895.1 Sepioteuthis lessoniana | reverse complement strand
AGAGAAGGATTCAGTCTATTGTTTGCTAGTTTAGAAAATGGCGGTTTAGTATACACTGACGGAATCTCTGCAGAGGGGTAAGGCTTCCTCAACTAGTATCTTGGGTATGACACTAAACAATTTGATGATGAGGCTCCAGTAATGCGGGAGCTTTGGGGAATGCAGAGTACTCCTTTATTGCCATCGCTTCCTGGTGCACTCTGCCCCGGAGTGGTAGCAACTGATCTATGGGTTGAATAGAACAAAATAGTGTTGTTATGCTAAACTGAATGATTTGAAATATAACTATATATGTATACATAAATATATAAACGAGTTTGGCTTTAATAACCTACAATGCTTGATATGCCATAAAATTAAACAAAACTAAAACAAAATAATTTCTTTAAGATGTTTTGTTTATACACAGCTTGGGATAATTCAAATCACTTTATTTTCCTCAAGGTATTTCTGTCGCTTTTCTGGGGTTTTTCCAACACTACGTCTTGGTTTTTCTCTGTAAATTGTCCAATTTTCATGTTTAGATCGCTGTACATATTTTTGGGATAGGTTTGGTTGTGAATTCAGAAAGATTTCGGCGTATATTCTAGAAATTTTCTTTCTTCTTCAAAATTTTTTTGGTCTTGGCAGACATTTTTATGTTTTGCTCTCGAAGTACTCTTCCTCTGTTCGCTTCATTTGGTGTCGTCCAGGCTAATCATGATTCCGTATTTTCTATTGAATTTTTCATTTAAATGATTTGGCATATAATCAAGTCATTTTTTATTTCGACTTGGAATTTCCTAAGTTTTTCCGCGTTACCATGTGTTGGATTTCTTCTATAAAAAAATGCATTTTTTTATTCTCTTTGCCATTGACTCCCCTGGAACTTTACATTTGGCTTTTTGTTTGGTTGTTTTGCACTCTACTGCTTTTTATTCACGGGCACTAAGACATTTTTCATATTCGTCATTCGAAGTATGTCTTTCATCTATCTTGTAAAGAGTATCAAACGTGTTTCTAATTGTTACATTTTATTATTTCTTATATCACTATTGGTAAGTAAGGCCCAGTCTTAACATGTGACTTTGTTTTTTAAGTTCTCTGTGGAGTCAATCGTATCTTTTCCGTGACTGTGATCGGAAATATTCTTTCATTGTCTAGACATCGTTTATATATTTTATTGCATTGACTTTGATTGTTTATCAGGTTTTAAATCTATAAATAAGTTTTTAAATATATATCAATGAATTATGAAGAACTATTTTTATTGGAAAGCATAACCTCAAGTTAGAGATGGTTCATTATACGAGGTCGTTTATTGGTTGTTTCAAATATATATATATATATATATATATATATATATATATATAAACTCACACACACACATACATATATATAAATATATATATATATATATATAGAGAGAGAGAGAGAGAGATTTTATACATAATTTTTCCAATCATACAAATTTGCTATGTATGAAATGTATAGATTCATATATTAATTATCATACATCAAAAACTCCTGGAGATTTAGGAGGATCGTCTCATATATCATTAAATTAAATCATTCCCTACTCATATATTTATATATTCAAAAGTATGTCTATGGATGACAATATGAATTTGTATATGCTCCCCACACGTGGGTCTAGCACCCGGTTGAGGAAATTTGTCGGCTGCTACACACGCTAAAATGCAAAATCACTTCTAAAAAACTGAGCACTCCTTGTAGCCAATAACGAATATGTAAATAGTCGTAAAATAGTCCTTCACTGAGATTGAGGATGCCTCATCAATAAGATATAAAACTGACCTAAAGTCAGTATGATTTATTTCCCAGCTTGAAGACTGTCACGGGTCTAGTCAAACTGAAGAGTTGCTATACTACGAAACAGCCTGTCGGTAGATGACAACACACACACACACACACACACATATATATATATATATATATATATATATATATATACGAGGGGCATACGATAAGTTTCCCTACTTTTTTCGTATGGGCATTTAAAATTGTTGTAGGCTCTTGAAAATTCAGTATGTAATTGCTATGCATTTTATGAGATGATTGACCAATTTTTATGATTTCAGGTTCAAATCTACTGCTACAGCAGGAATTGGAATACACCCTACTAAAGCCTCATTGTCTTAGCTGGTGAATTTCAAAAATCCAATCTGGACTTGAGGAGTCTTTAGAAGAACGATGTGCAATAAAAATCTGTTTTAAACTTGGAAAAAATGCCTAAGAAACATATGGAATGCTTCAGACTGCTTTTCGACCATCTTGCATGGATCGAACATCAGTTTTTGAGTGTCATAAGAGATTCAAAGAAGGCAGGGAGTCTGTGAGAGATGATGAGAAGTGTGGGAGGAGTAAGGAAGTCAATAGACCAGATTTAATTGGCCAAAGGGTTAGGGATAGGGTTAGTAAGTTGAGGTTTTAAGGGAGTTCAGGATGAGATTCCGTCGGAAGAGGCCAGCACTCTTCAAATCGGGTCCGTTGCATTTCCACTAGGACAATGCACCAATCTACATTTCCATCCTTGTCACTGACTATTTGACTAAGATGGGCATCAAGACAGTTCCTCACGCTTCCTATAGTCCAGACTTTGCTCCCTGTGACATTAGGTTATTCCCGAAGCTCAGAGGCTGTCGTTCTGAGACAACTGAGGAGATAAAACAGGCTGTGACGAAGGTCATTGACACACTTAAACAATAGGACGTCCATGGTATCTTACAGAAGTTGTTGGAACGATACCACAAGTGCATTGAAGCCGGAGGAGATTACTTCGAAGGGGACCAGAGTTTCATATGTGTCCTATCAATAAAAGTGCCCATACGAAAAAAGTCTGGAAAATTATCGTATGCACCTAATATATATATATAGCGAGAAAATTTGAAAAACAAAGTAATCCAAAAGTGCTTAATTTATTACTTTCTATTATTTACTTCCATATATATATATATATATATATACGAGGGTCATTAACAAAGTTTCCAGACTGTTTTCGAAAGGCCCTTTTATTTATAGTACACAAATGAAACTCTAGTCCCCTTTGAAGTAATCTCCTCCGGCTAAATGCATTTGTTGTACCGTTCCAACACCTTCTGGAATGCCCCATGGATGTCCTCTTGTGTGAGCGTGTCAATGGCCTTCGTCACAGCCTCTTTCATCTCCTCAATTGTCTTCTAAAGACAGCCTCTAAGTTTTTCCTTGTGCTTAGGGAATAGCCAAACCAATAACAAAATATATTTTGACCGGTTGTTTTCTAAAGACTGATATTCCTTTATTAATTTTCTCTTTAGCAAAACTGACATATAATTGAATGTAGATTCTGATTAAGATACTAAACCTAACAGAAAGGTAGGCGGGTCTCAATCCCAGCATCAAGCATCCTTCATGTCTACTCACATTGAAGAGTTGTGATACAATGAAACAGTCTCTGGCTGACTATATATATATATATATATAGAAAAGATAAAACTGAAGAAAATATGTTTGGTGGTTTCTTTATTTGCCAACGAGTTTTGACTTTTTAAAAATTACTTTAGTATG
Source organism: Sepioteuthis lessoniana (assembly GCA_963585895.1). Classification (NCBI taxonomy): domain Eukaryota; kingdom Metazoa; phylum Mollusca; class Cephalopoda; order Myopsida; family Loliginidae; genus Sepioteuthis; species Sepioteuthis lessoniana. Next base: position 69,151,437 of record OY757933.1, on the reverse strand, counting down.
AGAAATAATTATGAGAGATAATTTTGTTTCAATTAAGAGTTTTCATCAAGGCTTGTAGATCTTGCTTTCTTCCAACATACACACACACACACACACACACACACACACATATATATATATATATATATATATATATGTGTGTGTGTGTGTGTGTGTGTGTGTGTGTGTGTGTGTAATGTGTCAATGTGTATTTTACCGGCAAATTATTGTCACGGCATGTTTGATTATAGGATACGGAACTTTTCTTTTAAAAGATCTTTTCTAGTTTTTATCTTCCTTTCTTGTTAGTTTCTTTGTATAAGAATCCAGATGATAGAAGTGGTTCCATATATTCTCTCAAATGGACACAGATAAAAAGAAACTATCAGGAAAGCTTGAGAAAAACTAAAAGGAAAGTCATAAAAAGACAAGTTCCGTCATCTTTAACCAAACATGTCTAACACACACACGCTAACACACACACACACACATATATATATATATATATATATATATATATATATGTGTGTGTGTGTGTGTGTGTGTGTGTGAGTGTGTGTGTGCGCATGCGCGTGTATGTGTGTGTGTATTAACATAATTGCCTTGAGTACAGAAACGTTATCTTTTCTTTTTTGTTGTCCGATCTTGTTCCAGTTATAAATCGACCAAACAAATAAAACTAACAGGATGTGAATATAAAAAGCGGAACGGATGTAATGGGCATCAGACAGCGAAACGAAACAGGTGTTGCGATCAGTCATGCAGAGGATGCATTATTATTATTATTATTATTATTATTATTATTATTATTATTCATTGTATATATTTCAGGATATGTTGTATATTATTTTTCAATAAGTAGACATTTTTATAGCTGTCTGACCACTTGGGCAGGTCATTTTATTCTTAAAACATACGTATATATAAATACCTATCCATTCTTACATACACATAAAAGCATTTTGAATATATTTAGCAATCTCTCTCTTTCAATCTATCTTTCTATCTATCTATCTACATCTTGGAGGATGTCGTTTTCATTTCAAACACTACAAATATCATGGGAAAGCAATGCATTATATAACTACTCCTCCAGATATGGATTGATACAAAGGTAGAATGGGCACTTAGACCTTGGTATAGCAACCTTTATAGAAGGAAAACCCATCTTTCAAACTTATCTATAGCTAGCCTGAAAATATTGACACTGTAACTGCACTATTGACACTATAAACGCATATGCTGATGTGAAGGCTTTGATATATATATATATATATATATATATATATATATATATATATATATATATATATATATATATATACGCATAAAGATTGAATCAGAGTTACGGTAATCTATTGATGGCTGAATTTTTATATCATCTATAGACGCCATTCTTATTGATGAGTAGTTCTATTGAACACATCTTGGAAGCAACATACCGTGAAACAACAGCTATACGCCCACCTACCTCCTATCTCTATAACAATGTAAATAATACAAACAAGGCATGGAGGACATTGCTGGAGAAACAAGGACGCATTGATTCGCGGCGTTCTACTTGGGACCCATTCACATGGACGTTCCAGTTTTAGTCCACCAAAAAGAACATACCTACAATAGTGCTGTACAAACTCAAGGTGTTGTCTAGAAGACATGCCGGAAGCGATGGCTGACAGGGACCAATGACGAGAGAGAGTGAGAGAGAGGGGGGGTCAAGGAAGTGTGCTAGCTGTGAGACTTGATGATAATATATATATAATGTCAACTATATCACAAAGGCTGCACTCAAACTACATTGTTCTTCACACTTGTAAACAACGGCAGCGTCTACTGAGATAGGATCCCTGGCCCAAAACTTCGAAAAATGAACTACAGTGGGAAAGCCAAACACAGATCCAAATTACAAAGCGTAGTTGATATAGCGACTTTTAACACAAAGAGTTTAAGCACAGTAAACGATAAATAGATTAACAGAATTTTATTGATATTAAGAGATTCTACAAGAGGAATAGATAGATACATACATAAAAATATGATCAGAGTTACGTATATATATATATATATATATATATATACAAAATTTTATAAGAGCAATAAACAGACCCAAAGTTAAAGTCATGTTGGAACTAATAGCATTAAAATCAAAAGATAAAAATAAATAAATAAATAAACAAACAAAAATAAAAGTAACTAACTATCTGGCCGGTTTTTCCCTCGCTCAACAGAGGTAAATCGAGGAAAGTATAGTAGAGATAATAAAAGGAAATATTTATGATGAGGAAACATTTGTATTGGAGACTATACCAAAATACTATTAGGACCTTGCAGACATTTCATTTTGTTCACAGAGAGACTGTTTGCTGGACAAAATATGGATAATCTCCAATACTTTCAAATGAAGAGTGTGACTTTACCGAGAAAAAGTAAATCTTAAACTTCTCAGCGCAGTCATAATTACTTATAAGCAGTTCTGCAATTGAAGGCCCAGATGTATTTCTAAGGTTATCTATCGTGCCTGCAGTCAATTTACGTATTTTCTTAGGTACATGTTTAATTTTAGCATCCAGCCTTTGGTTAGTTTTTCCTATGAAGCTCGAACCGCAACTATATCTAAACAAGTAAATAAGAGAATTATAATGATAAGGGAGAACATCTTTATGAATTGATGCCAGGATGAGGTTTGGTGTGAAAGACCACTCATTCATTGGCTGAAAAATAACATCTCTATACAGTATGCGTGATTTGATTAGCAAATCTCTCACTCAATTGACCAAGCCAAAGGAAACGTAAATACAAAAGGCACTTATTCACTGAAGCTTACGTAATTTGTTAAATTCAGTTATTTTATAAGTTATAACTGTTTTTACAACTTAACGGAAAACTTGTTGTAAAGAATCTCAGATATAAAGGAGGTGCCCGTGGTGTAGTCGTTATCGCCGTAGGAAATGAACACGGCGATACGAGTTCAAATCCTGGACGAGACTGATTGCATTTCACATAGCACTAATACCCTTGGGAAAGGTATGAATCCAATTATTCTACCTCCAGCTATGGGTAAATAGTAGGACAGACTAGGTTCTTCAGCGTTGGTGAGGCAACTAGTCTAGGAGAAGGAAAACTCTGAATTCAAACCTGTTAAACTCCGCTTAAAAATTGACCTTGTGTCATATCCTGCCCGAGCGGAGGGGTTGGTAAATAGTAAGAATCTCAGATATAAACTTGATCTCTGAATCAAGAGTAGATTCACAGCAAATCATTAAGGTTCTACGTGTTAAGGTCTGAATTAGATTAATTTTTTGTTTGATGGGACAGAAAGAATTACAACGAGTATAAAGACCAGTAAATGGCATCATCATCATCACAACGTGCTGCCAGCACAGATATCCCTGACCCTCTCTCGCCACTTCTACCTATCGTTCATCGCCTCTGGCAGGTCTTCAGGGCTACATCCCGTATCCTCTCAGAGCTGCTGCGTGTATGTTCGAGCTGGTCGTCCTGCTTTTGCTCGGTGGGGGTCCATTGGAGCACATCACTTATGAGCTCGTCCCTGCATGTCTGGTTCGTCTAACTTGTATAGTTTTCGTGATAGGGGGTAGGTTGCCGTATAGTTGGTGCTTTGTAGGGTGTTGCTTCCAGGACTTGTTCAATATTGCTAGCAGCATTCTTGTGTAATTGTGGTTTATCTTTTTTCTCCAGCCGTTTAGTTAGCGTCCAAGTAGTGCATCCATATAGCAGGATCGATACGACTGCTGCTTGATTTATCAACGTGACATAACGTAAATGATTTTTATGAACTAACATCTCTAAATAAAGGGCAGCATACAATCAGTTTCCTTATATAGTGAAAATGTAAACGCTGGATGAACCTTATTAAGAGCGTTAGAACTAGACCTCCTCAGTTTCACTATAAAAAAAAAGTGAAAATATATCGTCAACAAAATAAAAATATCCAACCGGTTTATTTGGACTGGGGAGTAATCATCTTTAATGAAATCCCTCGAAATTATTGCCCAGAGCAAGTCCCACTGGAGAGCCCATCGAGACCTCATTGATCTGTCTGTATTGTGAAAACTTGATTCTACCGACATTGTAGCAAATTTTATTATCTCAATAAATATGTTCTCAAGAATGTGACTAAAATATTGTAAATCAGTACAAAAAATCAACAGTCACAAGAAGATGTACGCAGCTAAATGAATTACAGACAACTAAGGAACACATATTTTATCAGTCAAGGAATATCCTTTTTATGAGACTAGAGAAACCAAAAGAATCCTTATCATTGTAAATGTTTTAGTAATCCAACACAGGTTACAACATGGTAATAAGCCACCTAGCAACCTTGTACTCGGAATAACCTATCATGTGAAATAATTGGGCTCAATTGGACTCCATCGTCATGAATTTTAGGCAATCCATAGAGACAGAAGCGAATAGAACGAACGGGTCTAATTAAATCAGAAATGGTTGAATGAAAAGTTCACTCTTGACCCATCTAACAAATTTCTTTAGAAATTTTGCCTCAATGGATACGGTATGGTCGTGTGTATCGACCGGACCGAACCTACGAAATTTAGTGGTGTCTGCTAAGATGGTTATCATTTTGTCTATGTAATCCTGATAATAGAAAATAATGGCCTCAGAAACTTTAATATGTCTGGTTATGGCGAAGGATTTGTTATTCCTGTGTGACTTTAGCGTGCGAAATTACTCTCTATGCCACTTAAATTCGGATTAAGAAACCGGAGTAAAAGCAAATGAATGGTTTAGGTCATTTAATCGAGCATTAAGATCCCCTACATGAGTTAAAGAAACATGTCGTTTTAATTTGGGCCAAAAGAACTCCGAACTCAGAATAGATCTCCTCCTGTTTGGTACGTGTGGGGATACAGTAATTCAAACCATGAGCTAAAATAGTCAGTTTTACGTTGGACTTCTGTGCAGAATAAAGATTGAGAACATTTTTGCTAATATTGTGATTAGCAGAACACCCAAATTTTATAAAGTTAATGCTGCACCTTACTCTAATATTTCGACGAGAACTTTTTAAAGCTATGTACATGATTAAAGGCTACGTAACAGTAAAACAGTATTTCATTTTTAATAAAATGTTGAGATATTTGTTCTAAAGATTTAAATATTCTAATTCAAACTTGCAAGACTACAAGAAAACTTGGTTCGATGGTTAAGTAAAATTGTTTTCTCTATCATAGGCTCAGAGTGTAATTTTGCCCTTTTAAATCCAACTGTAATAAAATAGGGGGGGAGTAAACTTTGTTGTCTATGCAAGATTGTAGAAATTATATATTTGCTTTTATATTTCTAATTTTGCCTTTAATTTTGGAAATACGATTTAATTCATGGATCGAGTAAGAAATGTACTGAATATCTAAAGATAATCTTGGGAGTACAATATTTTACTACAGCAATAAACAAACCCAAAGTTTAAGTCATGATGGAACTAAAGGCATAACAAGCAAAACAAAAGTGACGAGCGAACTGACCGGTTTCGCTCCTCACTCAACAGAATTAAATCAAGGAAAATATTTTGTAGGATTATAAAAGGGAAATATTTATGATGAGGTAACAAATACACAAAGATTTTACCCATCACAAATACTTCCTTTTTATTATTCCACACGATGTTTTCCTCGATTAGGCCTGTTGAGCGAGGACAAAACCGGTCGGCTAGCATGTCACCTTTTTTTTTTTTTTTTTTTGCTTTTACACTTTTGATTGCATTATGATTAAAACATTCGGTCTGTTTATTGCTATAGCACTCGCAAACACAAACACACACACACACACACACACACACACACACACACACATTTATATATATATATATATATATATATACTTATTGCAGTAATATATATATATATATATATATACACTTCGAACAGATTTCCTCAAACGTTAACTGTTACGCTATCTATCTATCTATCTATCTATCTATTTATCTATCCAAACGTTCAAACATGTGAGTATACGTAGATAAATATAATCAAAGCATAGAATTTATTGAGATGAATATTAATGTCTATATAACAGCAATAAAAACAGCAGCAATAATAATAATAATAATAATAATAATAATAATAATAATAATAATAACAGCAGAATCCCTCCTAATGGCAGCACAAAATAGCGCCATAAGAACCAATCATATCAAGCCAAGGATAGACAAGACGCAACAAAATAGCAAATGTAGACTCTGTGATGAGAGAGATGAAACCATTAATCACATAATAAGCGAATGCAGCAAACTACTGGGTGGGCAAGGTGATTAACTGGGAAATATGCAAGAAATTTAAATTTGACCATACAAACAAATGGTATATGCACAACCCAGCGCCTGTCCAAGAAAATGACCCACACAAACTCCTATGGGACTTTAATATACAAACGGATTACCTAATCTTGACCAGAAGACCAGACCTTATAATAATCAACAAAAAAAGAGAATTTTCAAAATTGTCCACTTTGCTGTCCCGGCTGACCACAGAATAGAACTGAAAGAAAGTGAAAAGAGTGATAAGTACCTCAACCTTGCTAGGGAATTGAAAAAAACTGTGGTAAATGAGGGTGAAAATAATAATTGCGATTGGTGCTTTTGCACGGTAACTAAAGGATAACTAAAGGGCCTGGAGGATTTGGCAGATGGCGGCCGAGTGGAGACCATCCAAACAACAGCAGAATTGAAAACGGCCAGAATACAGAGAAGAGTCATGGAGACTTGAGGAGACATGCTGTCACTCAATCTCCAGTGAAAGACCATCAGGTAACGCTGATATGAAAAACTCTAATGAGTAAATAATAATAATAAACAGGTTTAATAAAAGCTCATCCAAAGCTGGATGATGCACTGCCAGAAAATGAACAAAATATCCAAGGATATCATTAAATCTATGGAATAAACGATGGAAACCAGGGGACTGGTATCGTTAGCTGGCGAAAAACCTTACCTGGGGTTAAAATCCAAAAAAAAGGGATCTTCCAGGAAGATGCACTGTCACTATTACAATTTGTTTTCACGATTATGCCCTCAACCACTTACTCAGGAAATGCACAGGCGGATACAAACTTACAAATCGCAGGAAAAAATCAATCACTTAACGTACATGGACGATATCAAACTCTTTGCAAAAAACGGAAGTGAATTGGAAATCCTTACACAGACTGTGAGAATATACAGTCAGGGCACAGGGATGAAATTTGGCATAGAAAAAATGCTCCATGCTAATAATGAAAAGCAAGAAAGGACACCTGACGGAAAAGATTGACCAAACTAACCGAGAAATGATTAGAACTCTCGGTGAAAAGGAATCGTAAAATACTTGAGAATATTTGAAACTGACACCATCAAACAATAAGAGATTAAAAGAAAAATAGCAAAAGAGTACTTCAAGAGAAGGAGATAGCTACTCGAAATAAAACTGCACTGCAGGAATCTTATAAAGGGAATAAATACCAGGGCTGTCCCCCTCGTATATACTCAGGCCCATTTTTGAAATGGACAAAAGAAGAACTTAAAAAAAATGAACCAGAGAACAGGAAAACTAATAATAATGCATAAGGCCTTACACGCCAGAGACGACGTTTACAGACTATAGGTGTCAAGAAAAGAAAGAGGAAGGGGACATGCCAGCATTAAAGATAGCGTTGACGCATCGATACAACAACTCGATAAACTACATTGAAAAGCACGAGGGAAGACTGATTACAGTCATCAGAAACAATACTGATAATAGAAGGACCAACAGAGCAGAAATAACCAGAAAAAAAAATGGAAGAAAAAAAAAAAAACTACAGGACATTTTAAGCGATAAACTAACAACATTGTATATCGACCTCCGACCCGGCCAAGCTGTCAAAAAAAGAAATTCACCTGTGTAAATAACAGGTGCATCCGGTCGAAAATATAAGGAGATCAGGGGTGATCTTGACTGTCGGGGGGTTGAACTGAGTGTGAATTGTGACGCTCGCAGGAAGTTGGTGGAAGTCAAATTATTATATAACCCCGGCGACAGGAATTTCAGATCAGTTGGAGTGAAGATGCTGGAATGAAAACTATGTCCTAGCAGCCCAGGAGAACGGGAAAGAAAGGCTGTGATAGCCAGAAAGGTTGGGGAGTCAATATGTTGCAGTCTTTGTTCGGCCACCAACTTCCTCTCACACACAACCCTTTCAATAAAGTGAGAGGTATATTTTTCAAAAGAACTGTGTCCACTCGTCTTTATTGGGTTGGATATGATTCTGCATATGCATATGTGTATGTATAGTTGTTTATAGTTGTGGCTATACAACACGTACACGAGAAAATGTTGACGTGTTAAGAAACCGGAAACTTAAGAGAGAAACTGAATCTCTTCTAATAGTAGTACTAATCAACGCCATAAGAACCAATCATATCAAAACAAAAATAGATAAGACGCAGCAAAGCAGCAGATGTTGGATATGTGTTGATAGAGATAAAATGATCAATCACATAATCAGCTAATACAGCAAATTATCACAGAATGAGTACGAGACTAGACACGACTGTTTGGGCAAAGTGATCGATCCACTGGGAATTGTGCAATAAATTCTAATTTGACATACACGAATTAATGTTATATGCACATCTTAGAATCTGTCCTGGCGAATGAGATGCACAAACTTCTAAGGGATTTGAGGATGTAAACTGATCACCTAATCTCGGCCAAACGACCAGACTTTATAATAATTAATAACAAAAAAAAAAGAAGAATTTGCAGAATTAAGAAATTTGCTGTCCCCGGCTGACCATATATAAAATTGAAAGAAAGCGAAAAGAAGAATAAGTACATGGATCTTGCAAGGGAATTTTTAAAAAAATGTGGAACATGAAAATGACAGTTATACCAATTGTAATTGGTGCACATAATACAGTCACCAAATGATTGGCACAGGGATTGGAGGAGTAAGAAATAACAGGACGAGTGGAGACC